>SJYX01014778.1:27047-63105 GCA_006410675.1 Oreotragus oreotragus | reverse complement strand
ATATAAATAAGATGAAAACTTTTAGATAAATTCTATTAAAAATAATTATATTTTAGAAATGATAAACTGATAAAAGTTTATTAAATAGCTAGGTCATTTCCAAATAAAGATTTTAAAACATTAATTAACTGAACACTAACTTCCTCTTACAACTTTAAACTTTAACTATCTTTAAACTATTAATAAATATATATATTTATATAAAAATATATTATAATGTATAATAAATATATTCACCAATCTATAAATGCTAACATTCAAGACACTCCATAGTTGCTAAAGAAAAGTAAGATTTTTGCTTTTAATAAAAAGATATAAGAAATGGCAAATAAAATGATGAATACAAAAATATAAAAAAGGTTTATGACAAATGAAAGAAAATTTTATGGCAAATGGATGTAACTCATTCCCCTGAACTTTCTTCCTCTTCCTTCGTACATAGTGTCGATTGATACAAATTCTTCTTTTATAGGGGCCACACCTCTCCGACGTGAAACTACACGACATGTTATAACCCACCTGATAGCTTACTTTACAATAATGAGAACACCTAATTCTATAAAAGCAGACAATGGCCCTGTCTATATTTCTAAACAATTCAAACAATTTTTACATTCATTCTCTATTAAACAGATTATAAATATTCCTTATAATCCACAAACACACGACATAATTAAACAAACACATCACACACTAAAACTACAAAAAAAAATTAAATGAAGGGAATACACAGGAACACTTTTATCTTCCTTATCCAGAGGAGACTTTACTAGATCCCAACACAATATATTCTTTAAGCCTATAACTACTGTTAATATAGCTTTATTTCTGTTTCCAGTCTGTAAGATTCTTAAAATACCATCAACTTCAGTGCCTGTTTCACAATACAAAACAAAAACAACATGAAAAATACACCATTTGCCAAATAAGTTACTTGTTCCTAAGAGTATCAAAAGTGCAAAATATTCACCTTCTTTTCAGGTCTGTCTTGAAAGTATAATCATCTTCCTTAACACACTGAACAGAGAGATTCAGCAGCCACCAGGGTGCCTTTCTTTTCCCGGGACAAGGTCAGGTATTTGGATGTGAACAGCATTTCGTTTGTCAAGCTGTTCTGCATCAGCTTTTCAGTAATTTTACTTAGGAAAAATGTTTTGAGTGTTTGCTCCTAATCCTTTGCCCCAAATAACACAAACCACTTAAAACACAGTCAGATCTCATTTCTTTTTATATCAGGAAAAATGTATATACTGAATGAGGAGGAAATCAACTCATTACTTCAAAACCACAGCCAAATACCAGTCCCCAAACAGATCTCTAGATGATTGTTTTTTGGACTGAAATATTTCCTAGGAATGTTTTCATCATTATTGCTTTCCTTTCTTTCTATAACCATTGTTGCTGCTACTGTTGCTGCTAAGTTGCTTCAGTTGTGTCCAACTCTGTGCGACCCCAGAGACGGCAGCCCACTAGGCTCCCCCGTCCCTGGGATTCTCCAGGCAAGAACACTGGCGTGGGTTGTCATTTCCTTCTCCAATGCATGAAAGTGAAAGTGAAGTCACTCAGTCATGCCTGACTCTTAGCGACCCCATGGACTACAGCCTATCAGGCTCCTCCGGCCATGGGATTCTCCAGGCAAGAGTACTGGAGTAGGGTGCCATTGCCTTCTCCAATAACTATTGCTAATATAGCTTTATTTGTTGTAAATTTTTTAAACGTACCACAAGGAGGTATTTTGACAAAAGCAGAAAAACATTTCGAGACAATGAAGGGACACCTCCCTTCCTTTGCCCATTTGGTATCAAGACGGGTTAACTACTCAATGGAAATCTAAGAAACTAATCTTACAGGGAAAAGGGTATGCTTCTATTTCTCCAGATGGATCCAACGAACTCACATGGCTTCCTCTTCAGAAGATTCAACCTAAGGGGGCCCCCAGCATTCAAACTAGAGATGAAACAACAAAAACCCCAAGAGGAAGAAATTCCAACACAAGCCATGGCGGCTTTAAAAGAATGGCATTGAAACATGTATAATATCATATAAGAAACGAATCGCCAGTCTAGGTTTGATGTAGGAAAGGAAATGGCAACCCACTCCAGTATTCTTGCCTGGAGAATCCCATGGAGGGAGGAGTCTGGTAGGCTACAGTCCACAGGGTTGCAAAGAGACACAACTGAGCTACTTCACTTTCACTTTCAGGATGGTTGGGGCTGGTGCACTGGGATGACCCAGAGAGATGGTATGGGGAGGGAGGTGGGAGGGGGGTTCAGGATTGGGAACACACGTACACCCGTGGCAGATTCATGTTGATGTATGGCAAAACCAATACAGTATTGTGAAGTAAAATAAAGTAAAATTTAAAAAAAAGGAAAAAAATAAAAAAACAAAAGTTTCCAAAAAATGCCGCACTTGATGTCATCGACCTCATGATCTCCCTACTTGGGGACAGACTAAAAACCCTTACTAATCAAGCTGAAAATCTGATTTCTCAACAGGGAATGCCTCGGAATCCTGAAATTTTTGTCGCTATGCTTGCTTTTGCTTCCCCCGCTCAGGTTGACTTGATTGATCACACTTCTTGGGCTTAAATACCTAACCCTGCCCCTTTTATTATAGGTTATAGAATGGACAGATATAGGACCAATCGTATCCACTAATGACTCAACACATATGCCCCCTCCTTGGAGCTTGAAGAAGCCCTCTCATCCTGAAGAAGAAGGAAGACTAATTAACATTTATCTAGGCTGTGAAATCCTTCCTTTATGCATGGGCCCAATAAAATTATGTATTAATGTTAATCGACAAACATGGGCTTTCGTCCTGCCTCCAAAAAAGAAACTTCCACACACTGCTTGGACTGTTTACTGCCCTATCCTTTTATAAAAACCATGTCAATACTACCAAAGCTCTAGGAAAAGGACAAAAGTTAAAATGTAAGGGGTTTACTTATAAAGACTTTAAATATACTGTTTATTGAGATAAATGTCAAGCTAAATCAGAGAAATTAATGTTTATGTCCAATTACACCATTGTTGATTGGGGACCCCATGGTATGTGGGTATCTAACTGCTCAGATGATATTAACAGCACTATGTGTGACTATGCTACTCAAGTAGCATAGAAGATTACCAACAGTTCAATGAAACACTTCCATGAAAAGGACTCCTTGGCTGGCATGACGGCGAAATGACACCTTTTCACCCTCAAATAGTCCTCGATCAACAGATTGGGCCTAAACAATGGGACATCTGGAAACTTGCTGAGAGCACCGAAGGACTTGGGACTTAGACTGGACATTTCACAGGGACCAATCATAGCCATAGTAATTATTTCTTTCGCTATAATCAATCATATTTCATACAAGCCTGTGTTCCACTCCCTTTTGTTGCAGCTATAGGAAATTAACAATTCAATAAGACTTTACATTCTGTAACTTGTATAAATTGCAAATTATATACTTGTCTTAACTCTTCTGTTTCCTTAAGAAATGAATCCCTTTTGATTCTTCAATCTCGATATAGTCTGTGGTTACCAATAAATCTCCAGCGGCCCTGGGAAGCCTGGGAAGATCCCATGGCTGGACTTGCTTCCCGGTTACTTACTAAATTGCTCTGGCGATCTAAACGATTCATCGGATGGCTGATTTTTGGCATTTTGGAATTAATAGTTATTTGCACCACTGCTGCCGTCACTGGCGTTACTTTACAAACCTCAATTCAAACACATAATTTTATCCAAAATTGGACTAAAGATGCTCATATAAGTGGCCCTCATATGTGGGCCACTCAGGCTCAGATCAGAGAAGGAGATGGCACCACGCTCCAGTACTCTTGCCTGGAAGATCCCATGGACGGAGGAGCCTGGTGGGCTGCAGTCCATAGGTCGCGAAGAGTCGGACACGACTGAGCAACTTCACTTTCACTTTTCACTTGCATGCATTGGAGAAGGAAATGGCAACCCACTCCAGTGTTCTTGCCTGGAGAATCCCAGTGACAGAGGAGCCTGGTGGGCTGCCATCTATGGGGTCACACAGAGTTGGACACAACTGAAGCGACTTAGCAGCCGGCTCAGATAGATAAGGACATTCAAGATGAAATACAGGAACTAAAAACAGCCATCAAATGGGTTAGAGATCAATTAATAGATGTACAAAAACAGGTGATGCTAAAATGTGATTGGCATTCTACTCAATTTTGTGTTACTTCTGTTCAATTCAATAATAGCGCCTACAACTGGGAACAAATCAAATTTCATTTACAAAACATACATGATAATGCCTCTCTGAATGTACAATTATTAAAAAAAGAAATCTTTGAAAGCTTTTCTAGAAATCTGCCCTCTTTTATTGATTTGAAAACTTTAGCTGAACTAGCTGATCAATTATCTGGGCTAGACCCACACAGATGGTTTCAAAGCATTACTCACAACATCGGGTCTAGAACTGTAATTTTGGTGATTGTCTTAACAATTTTATTTGTCGTCTACCGTTGCCTTCATGCAGAAATTGTTAAAACTAAACAAACTCTAATGGTCAGAACCCTTTTTACAAATATTATAAATAAATAAGGGGGAATGGTCCGGGAATGTGTTAACAGGAGGATTCCTACGTGCTGTTTCTCATAAATCCTTTGTTACCTATCAGTTTCTATTATCAGAAACTAGTGGAACAGCAAGCTGCTCCCAGGACTGAGGTCATTATGTGAGACAGGCTTGAATCTCCTTCAGTAAACATTCTCTTTACAACAAACTGCTTAGTCTCGATCCCCTTTCTTGAGATATGGATTGTCTCCTGCCCTTGTGACCATTATTAATCCTTTGTTCCCTTGGTAATGGTTGCTATACGTTTGGTTTTCTGATCTTTATCATTATTGAAAGAAATTTCTTGAACTACAGCCTATATATACTCACAGAAAGATCATTAAAGCACCTTTGGTCCACCAGAGTTTGGGTCCCCGTGTCTTTCTTTCTTCCTCTCTTTCTCTCTCTCCCTCCCTCTGGCTCTCTCTTTTTCACTTTCTTATTGTCGACTCCAGACCACCAGGTTCCGGTCCATTAAAGGACCCCAACACCACCTGATGTGGTGGGTACACATACTGATTTTGGAAGACAGCTTTCTCATTATAGGGGAATAACAATAATGATGATCAAGTTGAGTACTTTCTATGTGTCCTGTATTATTTTAAACATTCCACATGGATCCATTCATTCAACCCTCCAACAACCCAGTGAAGTGTTCTCATCTTCATTTTCAGATGAAGCTGGAGCACACGAGGTTAAGCAACATGGTCAAGATACAGTGGCAAGAAGGGGAGCCAGGATTCCAAGCCAGGCAGTGGGGTCCTAACCAGTGTGCACAGGCTGGAAACAAATCCCATAAAGATATCGGTTAGTAACATCAGCCCTGCACCGAGCACCCACAAGTCCCGCCCAAACCCACACAGAGAGCTGTATGTCCTTCTCCCCCTCCAGGCAAGGCAGAAGGCACCTGATACGGTCTGCAGCAGCCTGGGCCCCCAGCAGGTCCCTGGAATCGGCCCTGAACATCTGGTTGAACCTAACCTCAAGCTACATGGGGCATACCATGTGCTCCATCCATTGACCCAGGACAGTGGACAACAGTTTCTGACTTAAGACTCTTTCTAAGGTGAGATTATTTCAGAAAAAAGATTCTCTTCACAATAATAACACCCTGAAAGTGTATATATTTTTAAAAGGGTTATAAGAGTCTTTTAATGTTTAACTGTCACACAAGGCACTGTCTCATCTTACAGCTGAGGAATTTCGGGGTTCAGGAGTTTGAGAGGTTAAGTAAAGTGAAGTGAAAGTCACTCAGCTACGTCTGACTCTTTGCAACCCCATTGACTATACAGTCCATGGAATTCTCCAGGCCAGAATACTGGAGTGGGNTTCGGGGTTCAGGAGTTTGAGAGGTTAAGTAAAGTGAAGTGAAAGTCACTCAGCTACGTCTGACTCTTTGCAACCCCATTGACTATACAGTCCATGGAATTCTCCAGGCCAGAATACTGGAGTGGGTAGCCTTTCCCATCTCCAGGGGATCTTCCCAACTCAGGGATCGAGCACAGATCTCCTGCATTGCAGATGGATTCTTTACCAGCTGAGCCTGAGAGGTTAAGTAACTTACCCCAAATTACCTGTAAGAAAAGGAAAGTTAACAATCAAGTGCTAGGTATTCTGTTGTACAATTTATAATTGGGTCTCATTTAAATGTCAATACAATCCTGTAAGATGTGAAGTATTTTTCCCCCCTCATCAGCATCAGAGAGGTTAAGCTACCCAGGACCATGAAACTAGTGAGAGTGGAGTTGAGCTGAATTCTGACATAACAATACCACTACACTTGTAGGGTCTTTTAGTTTATAAATCATTTTCATGTTTCTCCAACAAATCTAAAATTTCTGTCAACTCTGGCAGTGGATGGAGGAGATATTTTCATACCCCTTCTAAGCTGCAGGAATTGAGGTTCATTCCGGTTAAATGATTTGCTTCGGCTTGGTAATAACACCCTGTATGGCCCCATATTCTTTTTTTTTTTTTTTTAATTTAAACTTTTTATTTTCTATTGGGGTATAGCAGATTAACAACACTCTGATAGTTTCAGGTGAACGGGAAGGGACTCAGCCAACAATACACATGTATCCATTCTCCCCCAAACTCACCTCCAGGCTGCCACGTAACACTGAGCAGAGCTCTCTGTGCTATCCGGTAGGCCCTTGTTGGTTATCCATTTTAAATATGGCAGTCTGTACATATCCATCCAGGACTAACTATTCCTCCTCCTCATCCTTCTCGCAGGCAACCGTGTTTGTTCTCTGAGTCTGCGAGTCTCTCTCTGTTTTCTAAGTTCATCTGTATCATTTCATTTTAGATTCCACATATAAGGGATGTCATGTGATATTTCTCCTTCTCTATCTGACTTACTTCACTCAGTGTGGTAATCTCTAGGTCCACCCATGTTGCTGTATGGTAATAACACCCTGTATGGCCCCATACAGGGGCCATAACACCTTGTATGGCCCCAAACAGGGGTAATAACACCCTGTATGGCCCCATATTCTTACCAAATGTTGAGGAAAGATGCTTATCAGAGAGGTGCATTTATGCCTGGAGACAACAAATCCATGGTGGGTGACTCTGTACTGATAAGCGGCTAATAAGGAAAAAGACTTTTGAACAGAGGCACCTTGACTCAAGGAATCGATTTCACAGATACTAAAAAAGCTGAAAGGGGCTTCCCAGGTGGCGCTACTGGTGAAGAAAACCAGTCTGCCAATGCAGGACATGTAAGACGCAGGTTCGAGCCCTGGGCCGGGAAGATCTGCTGGAGGAGGGCATGGCAACCCACTCTAGTATTCTTGTCTGGAGAATCCCATGGAAAGGGGAGGCTGGTGGGCTACAGTCCACGGGGTTGCAGAGTCAGACACGACTGAACAACTTAGAGAAAGAGCTGAGAAGCCCATCAGGGAAGAGTGAAACAACCCAGAGGTTTGCAAGAACCCTACAGGGCTATGGAGGGAGGGTGATCTGCTACCTGAGCTCAGATATCTGGGTCATGCGGTGAAACCTAGAACCATGGTAACCTGGCCAGCAAGAGGTGGAGCCCCAGAGAAGCTCCTGGTTCCAGAGAACTCATAGGATGGAGAAGGAGATGAGAAATACCCTGGTCTCTCCCTTCTTCCCATCCTCCTGTCTCCGTCTAGTGCTTTCTCCTAGGAGACCAAACCCTCAACCGGCATTGCAAATAATCCTGTATCCCAAAGACAAAGTGAGCCCAATTCTATTACAGAAAGGAAAGATCTCTGTGAGGTTTAAGTAACAGGTGGATTCTTCAGTGTCAAGGCCAACAAGGACCCTGGAGGTCACTGGGCTGAGTCCACAGATGGGTGTGCACACGGGCGACATCCCATCACAGACACTTCTACCTGCCCACCTGATCTGCAATGTTTACAAACATTTTAACAGTTAAAACCGACACAGTTGCCCTACTCCAACTACAGCCTCAGACTAACACTCTCTAGTCCTTACTCCCCTTTCCTGCTTTTTTTGTTTTTTAAATCACAGTACTGATCACCACCCGATACATGAAATATTTGACATTTAATTGTTCATTAGTCACTAAAACGGAAGCTCCAGGAGGACAGGGACTTTTTCCAGTTTTGTTCACTATTTTACCCCACTGCCTATAAGAGTACCTGACCCTCACTTGGCACTTAACAGTTATTTGTTGAATGAATAAATTGTATATCTAGAGACTTCACACAAAAGTCTGTGTTGCTGGCTTTCCTTAAAAACCTGGCAACCCTGGTTCACATCCATGCATGATGTGTGTGCCCAGTCACTTAGTCGTGTCCGACTCTCCAGCCCCACGGACTGTAGCCCACGAGGCTCTTCTGTCCATGGGATTCTCTCCAGGTAAGAACACTGGAGTGGGTTGCCATTTCCTCCTCCAGGGAATCTTCCTGACCCAGGGATCGAACCCACATCTCCTGAATCACCTGCACTGGCAGGTGGATTCTTTACCACTGCATGACAACTGCTTGGAACCACTCTTTGCAGATGAGGACTTGAGTTCTCACCCCAGTTAGCCTCAGCTTGCCTCAGTCTGTCACCCATTTTCATCACGTGCCTGGCTGCTTGTAGGCATCTGCAAAGGTCACCTTTGATAGATCTAAACTGCTCATTCTACATATGAGCAAGGAGACAGATAAAGACCAAGGCACAGGCCTCTGGCTATTAGCTGCTTAAACAGTCCAGACTCTAGTTGAGGGTTTTGTGTGATGATCGTTGTAATGGGTACCTGGCGTTGGCCGCCTAGACAACACAGTTTTTTAACAAAAAAAAAAAGCACTGGGTGGGGAGCTGAGTATCCAGCCAAGAGGAGCACAAAGTACCTGTCTGCAAGGAGCTTACCATCCAGTGGCAGATTCCTTGTTTTCAGGCAGCAGTCCAATCTGCCTGGGTGAGCACTGATGTCAATTTGGGGGGAAACTGCGATGATGCCTCACTCATCCTGTATTCTAGGCGCCCAGTTCTGGGAGTTCCATTGACCAACAAGACATTTCACAGCTCTGAGCTTTTGCACAGGCTCTTCTCGGTTCTGAGCATTCCTGCATATTCCCGAGGCCCAGCTGAAGGCACTTCCTCTGCGAAGGCCTCATCGTCACCCACTGGCAGAATTGGACTGCTCCTTGCCAGGTGCCCCTGGCCTTCCACAGTTACCTCCACGCGGCGCGGATCTTGTTCTTTTAAACTCCGCTCTCCACCGAGAACGGTTTGGGAGCTTCTTAAAGATAAGCACTTTTTCAGTCCTTCCTGCAACCGAAGACCTCGCAGTACACAAATATTCAGAATGTTTGTAATGTATACATGGACCAGTGCCTTCAACAGGAGCAGCCCATCTCGTTAAGCTGCGATTCTCCCCTCAAACCCATCCTATCTCTCTGTCGCCCCTCCTCCCAGCAGAGCCCCCTTTCCGGTCCTCAACAGCCCTGTGGGCCTACCTTGCCCCCTTTGCTCAGGACCTGCCAAGGCCAAGTCTCCACGCTCCCGAACAGCGAGTTCTTGATCATGCCCAACATGGTGTCACCGCGGTGCGCAGGACGCGCGGGGAAACGCGGGGTAGGAGAAAAGGGCTGGCGCAGCAGGCGCGAGCAGAGCTCCCGGGCTAGCGCGGGAGGGTGGGGCGCGCAGGATGGGCGTGGCCCTTATAGGCGTCGCTCACTGGGCTCCGCCCCTCAGAACGCGACCGGGGTGGTGGGAGGGCGGGGCGCGGCTAGTGGGAGTGGCCAAGATGGGCGGGCGTCTTGGCCTCCGCCTCTCGGAACGCGCTCGGAGAGGCGCAGCGAGGACTGCGCTCCGCCTGGGTCCGGCTGCCCGCCAGTATCCCGCGGGGGAACCGGTTTCTGCCAGTCTAAGCCTCCAGTACTGACTGACTTCTTTGCTTGGATACAGATGCTCCCCAGGGCGGGACTTAGGTAGCGGTGGGGAACACCTTCCCCCCACACCGCCAATCTGTCCCCCCTCCACGGCATCTCTCTGGTATTTGGGCTGCACACCCTCCGGATTCCTCGCGTGCTTTGCGGGGCCTCCACCCACCAGGCTCTGTACCCAGGCAGGTACTGTACCACGTTCGCAGTCTTTGTAGCCCTCGCCCCTAGGGACCCCCGACTGCCGCATCTCTAACGATGGAGGTCCTAGTTTGCCCCCGACCTGTCCCTTGCCCTTCCACCTTCCATCCAGACGACTGAAAAAGCATATTAACTAGATTTCTACTTATCACTTTCTTTATCCAACCCATTTTAGTCACAGATCACAGCTTTTTGGATTTACTTCTTCTATTCGAAACAGTCTAACCAATTTTATTACCATTTATTGAGTGTCTGCTGTCCCTACCAAATATTTTACAAACATTATCTCTCTTCATTACACCACTAAACGTCTTTTATAGTCATTTTACAAAGGAGGAACCCGAAGTTCGACATAATTATGCTTTTTGCATATTTGCCCACTGGTTACACTGTCATCTGGGATATTCAACTTGTTTGCCTCCTTTGTGCAGGCTTTTCTGAATCAAAACTGAGGAACCTCTTGCTGTGCCTGTATCTTGGAATGGAGGACCTTGAACCCGAGTGGGGCAGTGGGAATCAATAACGGTGATACTAATGATCTCCAGTTTTATGGTAACATATTAACTTTATTGGAGAAGGCAATGGCACCCCACTCCAGTACTCTTGCCTGGAAAATCCCATGGATGGAGGAGCTGTGTTACCGCGTCGGTCTGCTCCGACCTGCCTCCACCCTTCTGGCTCCCGTTTTCTTTTTCCCCATCTCCCAGTACTGGTGCTCTGCCAGCTTCTGGCTATGGCTTGCTCCCTCCCAATCTCATTGGCTTCCTTGCTTTCTGCTTACAAGGTGGAGGAGTCTCAGTGCCTCCGTGGGCAGAACGGAAGGAGCCAACGAAGCGCAAAGCTTGAAGAGAGATGAAGGGAAGGGAGTGGCTGATGAAGCGAGGTTCCAGAAAGACGACCAAGCACCAGAAGGGGGAATCCTCCTGCGGAAATGGGGCGGACACCTCTTCCTGTGGCACATTTGGTCGCCTTAACAGGGTCGACAGTGGCCGTGGCCGAAGCAGGGGGTTCCTGTCCCTTTGGCTGGAAGGAGCCCTCCGGTTTCTGGCCACGAGCCTGGAAGCGAAAGGTGAGGCCTTGCTGCAGGGATGACGAGCTCCACTTGGTCGGTCAGCCCAGGCCCAGCCCCAGAAAACAAGGAGCTGGTGCAGAGTGTTGAGTGACACCGTTGCAGAGAGAAATGTGGCGAAGCTCAAGTAGAAAAGCAGAAACACCCAGCCCCCAGCAGCCTTCCTCTCTGTCACCTCATTAGCTGAGGCGACTCCCAGAGACTTGGAAAACAGGATGACTGTGTTCCTGAGCCAACCGCCATCTTCCCCAGATGATTGATGGGGCATCCTGTGGCGACTGAGGAGGACCCACGTTTCCACAGCTTATTTCTTCAAATCAGGACCTTTAAAATAAGCATGCATTGTTGAGGGGGCAATAAAACCATCAGAATGTGGCTCTGGCTTCTTTCCATCTTATTAGGCTTGAGGTAATTATCCAGGTAATTCAGGAAAAATAAACGGCATTGCCTGAATTACTCAGATAATTACCTCAATGTTTCAATTCAGTCTGGTGGTGGAGGGCCAGCTGTAAATGTCTCACGGGCCTTAAATAGTCTGATAACTGAAAACAGGTCTTGGTAATTTAGGAGCCAGGGTGAAATAGTGAGAGGGCTTGAGCTCAAATAATTAGAAAACCTGGGTGTTTTAGACGGAGTTCTGCAGCAGAAACCTGCTTATTCCCGGTGGGCTATTTTACCTCTCTGAGCCTGAGGCCATTTTAAGGATAGTAAACTGTAAATTGCTAGCCAAGTACACTTTAAGCAATTATCAATAATATTTTTTGTTGCTGGTGTTCTCAACAACTGATGTAAAAATTTTTGTTCTGACATAAAACTGGATAAAACTTGATATCTGGCATAAAACTGGATAAAAGTATCCTTTATACAAAAGTATGAGATTCCAGGGCAAGGCTTTTCAACATTAGCTCCCCATGGGATTCATCCAGGGAGTTTTTAAAATAAGAGAGCATTTCTCAGGCCCCACCCGAGACCTAAATCTGAATATCTGGGGCAGGGTCCTTGACATTGGTATAAAAAAAAAAAAAAAAAATCCTCTCCAGATGATTCTAAGGGGCAGAACCCTGGCATGTCAGAGACAGAGTCAAAGAGGGAGGGAGATTTCTGTTACCAGAGGGTCGTGTCCAGGGTTTAATGTGTCTGATAGATAAATCTCAGAGTGACAGGCGAAGCTGCCTGGCTCTTCAGTTGGTTCTCCAAGTGGAATAGGCCCCCAAAACGCCCCGATCCCTGGGTGTCCAATGCTCCGGTTTCAACAGTAAGGGAGGCGCTCACAGTGCCTGAGAACTGACATACACCCCTCCCGTGGTGCCCACTCCCCACACTGAGCTAGTCTGAGTAACTGAAGGACTTGTCAAAGGCCACTTAACCACAGCTAGTTATTAACAGAGATGGGCTGAAAGTATCATTTCCATTTCCTCTGAATTGCTTAAAATGTTCCTTCCCAGGGATCAAGACCAGGTGGATCCCCACCAGGAGTTACAAGGTCTTTCTAAGATATATCGGAGCATGGCATCAATATTCATTAAAAATAATGAGACCATAACTGCTAAAAGACATGACTTCATCCTGGCGACAAATGTTTCCCAAGTGCAAAGCTGCCATCTGTTCAGCAGTATGGGGAAAGATAAAACTTCCTTCTGAAGCAATGCAGTTGGATCCTCTGGGTACAGAGCTCCTGGTGGGTACCGTGGCGTCAGCATGAAGCTGCCGTCTAGGTCTGACTACAAATGGCCAGTGTTGGAGCCTGAGGATAGAATTCCTGTGAGCTAGACATAAACGCCACCAGTGCTCAGAGATGGGGCTCTGCTTTACATCTCAGGGGGAAAAGAACGTGGTTTGGAAGCAAGGGAGCCATCTCTCAGCAACCTCTCAGGACTGGCCCAGAGTCTGTCTGAAACAGCAAAACATCTGTTTCCTCCATGTAGCTCCACTGAACCTAAGCTGTCTTCCCCACACTCACGCTGCTTCTCGGGGTTTTATGACATGTGAACTCAAAGGACTATTTCTTTTACCCCGTGACAAGCTTCTCAAAGGGTGAAGTGCTTGAATCTATAGAGACTCCCCCAGGTGTTGAAAGATGGAAAACACCAAGTGCCTCGATCCACTGCAAGGCGACGCAGGGATTATTCCTCGCGGAGTGCCCTCCACATGCTGGAGAAAAGCAAGTAAAAGCATGTGTCTTTTTTTCCCCCTGAGAAGATAGTCTAGTCTCTCAAAATTCTCATTGGCTCCTATTTTCTTTAAGGTCCTGTTCAAATGTCATCTCCTCTGTGGAGCCTTCCAGGATTTTTCTGGGCGGGATTAACCACAGTTTCTATAGCAGCCTCAGTCTTTCTAGTGACTTCAGTCTTTTCTAGTCTTTTGGGTAACAGTTGTTACACTGAAAACGTCCTTTCCACTGCCATCTCCACTCCTACTACGGTGGACTGCGAGCTCCTCAAAGAGGCCATGAAGTGAAGTGTCCAGTGAATATCATGTGGAGAATTAAATTTGATTCCTGGTTCAGGATTTGTTGTTGTTGTTATTGTTATTTTTTAATAGTGAGTGTCTAGGATCTTTGACCTTTTTTAGGTGCTTCTATAAAGTTGTGTTCTAAGTCCTTTGCAGGGAAGATGTCTTGAACATTCTTACCTGTTCCCTCATATTTGGCTCCGGATGCAGCGAAACCTTCCTCCTGGACAGCCCCAGATGTTCGGGCCGGACTTTCATGTTTCTGATTTTCTGTTTTTCCTGACTGTTTTTCTTCCACTCTGCTTTGTTTCCCATCTTTGCTGGTGGTTTCCAATTTGCCGCTTACTTGCAGTTCACCTCCAATGCAGGCTTGTTTTGTACTTTGCTTGCACAATGCAATCTCCACCTGCTGTATAGCTTCACTCCAGATCTTGCATTTGGTTATAGTCTCTAGAATGACTGTTTGAAAGAAGGCAATGCTAAGTCGCTTTAGTCGTGTCAGGCCCTTTGTAACCCCAAGGACTGGAGTCTTCCAGGCTCCTCTGCCCATGGGATACTTCAGGCAAGAACACTAGAGCGGGCTGACTTGCCCTCCTCCAGGGGATCTTCCCGACCCAGGGATTGAACCCCCATCTCTTATGTCTCCTGCATTGGCAGGTGAGTTCTTTACCACTAGCACTACCTGGGAAGCCCCCCAAAGGGCAAGATAGCCTTATAAGGATAAGCATAGTTTTTTTTTTTAGGAAAAATAATAATGTTTTATTTATCTTTGTTAGAATCCATAAATTATCCCCAACTTCAATCCACAAAATTAATTTCTGTCCTTGAGTTAGAACTTTGGAATTTTAAATGAGGAGATTTTTCATAAAAAATACAAGAACAGCCATTTTTATGTCATCTATTGTTTTTAATAACTGACTTAAAAATGATTTTAGAACAGTACCCATAAGAACATAAACACAGGCATTATAATTAATGCAAAGCTGGTCCAGGAAATAAACACTGTACAAGGAACAGATTGTGCAAATGATCACATTCTACTAAGAGGCCAGATAGATAGTAACATGTGAGTTTAACTACCAAGGCACTGAAGGAAAAGCATATTGTCAGTAATAACCAGAAAAAAGTCATAACAGTTTGGAACTACTGAAAGCAACTCGATTTGATGAACATAAGTTGAGTGAAAGACCAAGTATCCTATTTTTTAAAGTACATTGTGTAAAGATTTGTTAAGAGAAATGAGACTTAGTCACTCAGGGGCCAGACTTATTTCTGAGGCAGGCAGGGTTGTTGTGTGACCTACCTCTCACTGGCTTAGTCACTCTGAGACTTCATTGACTCGTGGGGAAAATGGGAAAAATAAGGAAGCTTGAATGAGCAGAGTTTTGAAGACAGTCATCCCTGGATTTGAAATCCATCTTTAATTTTAATACAGAGTGATCTTGGTTGAGTAATTTAACCTCTCTGAAGTTCAGTGTCTTCATCTGTAAAGTGCAGGGTAGGGACAGTACCTACATGCTTGGGGTGGTTAATAATAATCTTATTGTTTTAAAGGAACGGATAAAGGAGACGTGGCATATACACAATGGACTATTACTCAGGATATAAGGGAATGAAGCTGGGTCATTTGTAGAGAAATGGATGGATCTAGAGGCTGTCATACAGAGTTAAATAAGTCAGAAAGAGAAAAACTAATTAGTGCATATATGTGGAATCTAGTGGAGAAGGCGATGGCACTCCACTCCAGTACTCTTGCCTGGAAAATCCCATGGGTGGAGAAGCCTGGAAGGCTGCAGTCCATGGCGTCACAAAGAATCGGACACAACTGAGCGAGTTCACTTTCACTTTTCATTTTCATGCATTGGAGAAGGAAATGGCAACCCACTCCAGTGTTCTTGCCTGGAGAATCCCAGGGATGGGGGAGCCTGGTGGGCTGCCGTTTATGGGGTCGCACAGAGTCGGACATGACTGAAGCAACTTAGCAGCAGCAGCAGCAGTGGAATCTAGAAAAATGGTATCAATTCAGTTCAGTTCAGTTCAGTCACTCAGTCGTGTCCGACTCTTTGTGACCCCATGAATCGCAGCACGCCAGGCCTCCCTGTCCATCACCAACTCCCAGAGATCACTCAAACTCATGTCCATCGAGTCAGTGATGCCATCCAGCCATCTCATCCTCTATCATCCCCTTCTCTTCCTGCCCCCAATCCCTCCCAGCATCAGAGTCTTTTCCAATGAGTCAACTCTTTGCATGAGGTGGCCAAAGTACTGGAGTTTCAGCTTTAGCATCATTCCCTCCAAAGAAATCCCAGGGCTGATCTCCTTCAGAATGGACTGGTTGGATCTCCTTGCAGTCCAAGGGACTCTCAAGAGTCTTCTCCAACACCACAGTTCAAAAGCATCAATTCTTCGGTGCTCAGCTTTCTTCACAGTNAGCTTTAGCATCATTCCCTCCAAAGAAATCCCAGGGCTGATCTCCTTCAGAATGGACTGGTTGGATCTCCTTGCAGTCCAAGGGACTCTCAAGAGTCTTCTCCAACACCACAGTTCAAAAGCATCAATTCTTCGGTGCTCAGCTTTCTTCACAGTCCAACTCTCACATCCATACATGACCACTGGAAAAACCATAGCCTTGACTAGATAGACCTTTGTTGGCAAAGTAATGTCTCTGCTTTTGAATATGCTATCTAGGTTGGTCATGATCTTAATTCCAAAGCAGAAATACAGACACAGATGTAGAGATCAAACATATTGATACCAAGGAGGAAAGGTGGTGGGATGAATTGGGAGATTGAAATTGACACATATATACTATTGAAACTATGTATAAAATAAATAACTAGTGAAAACCTACTGTATAGCACAGGGGACTCTACTCAATGCTCTGTGGTGATCTAAATGGGAAGGAAATCCAAAAAAAGAAGAGATATATATGTGTATATACATATATATATATATCCCCTCTTTTTCGGATTAATTTTTTGAAATAATCTTTTTTGGATTATTAATTGTTATTGTAGTATAGTTGGTCTGCAATGTCGTGTTCATTTTGCTGTACAGGAGAAAATTAACACAACATTGTAGGCCAACTATACTCCAATAACAATGAGTAATTTCATTGTTTGAACGCCTACTCTCTGTCGGGGGGGCTCGGTCAAAGCTCTTTTTTGTGGACTCTTCCATTTAATCCTTACAAGAGGACTGGTGCAGATCAGGTTCTTTGAGAAGAGGTTCTGAGATGAGGATGAGCAGGCAGGAAGTTGGGGACTGACACTTGTGGAGAAGTGAGACACAAGCAGGTCTGGATAGACAGAGAAGCTGGGCTGCAATACAATCTTACAGGCTCCAGCCGCTCTTACAGGACGCTCTGAAGCTGGGAGGCCCTGCAGAGTTGTCTTGAAATATAGGGAGGGAGCCGGGGTCTCCTGCATTGACCTTTTATTGGAAGAAGCTTATTCCCTCTCCAAAGGGTGTATGACTCTTTGCAACTGAGGGCTGTGTTTAGAAAGTTGTCACTGTGACGTGACACCCTCAACTGCATCCATTACACAGACTGATGATACAAAGGCTTAGCACAATGCTGTCAAAGAGTAAATACTCAATAAATGTGGGCAGCTATCATGGTCAGTATCATCCAGCAGATATCCCATACCCGTCATCCTGCCAAAAAGAATACACTGCTCTGCTTGTAGAGGAGCCAGTGGGCTCATTTTCTGAACACTTCCCCCAAACAATCTACCTCTTAGCAGCAAGACAGAGCTAAAGTATATGCCAATGAAAAAGATTCTTTTTAAAATTGAATCACAGTCAATTTATAATGCTGTACTAGCTTGAGATGTACAGCACAGCGAATATACATAAAATTCTTTTTCAGGTTCTTTTCCCATATACGTTATTAGAAAATATCGAGAAGAGTTCCCTGTGCTATACAGTAGGTCCTTGTTGCTTATTTTGTATACAGTAGTGTATATGTGTTAATCCCAAATTCCTAATTTATACCTCCCCCCCCCACTTTGGTAACCATAAGCCTGTTTTCTATGTCCATGAGTCTGCTTGTTTTGTGAATAAATTCATTTGTGTTATTTTTTTTAAAATTTCACATATATGTGATATCTTATAATATTTGTCTTTCTCTGTCTGCCTAAGATCCTCTGGAGAAGGGATAGGCTACCCACTCCAGTGTTTCTGGGCTTCCCTGGTGGTTCAGCTGATAAAGACTCCGCCTGCAGTGCGGGAGACCTGGGTTCGATCCCTGGGTTGGGAAGATCCCCTGGAGAAGGCAAGGGCTACCCACTCCAGTACTCTGGCCTGCAGAATTCCGCAGACTGGGGTCACAAAGAGTCGAACGCGACTGAGCGACTTTCACTTTCACTTCTGCCTAACCTTATATGATGATATTCTCCAGGTTCTTCTGTGTTGTTGCAACTGGCAATATTTCATTCCTTTTTGTGGCTGAGTAATACTCTGTGGTGTCTGCACTCCACATCTTCTCTATCCATTCATCTGTTGATGGACAGGTTGCATCATATCCTGGCTATCGTGAATAGTGCTGCTGCAAACATCCGGGTGCAGGTATCTTTTCCAGTTACAGTTTTTGTCTTTTCTGCTTTATGCCCAGAAGTGGGATTGCTGGATCATACGGTAGTTCTATTTTTAGTTTCTTAAGGATCTTCCATTCTGTTTTCCATAATGGTGGAAAACATTCTTATGTGTTAGTCAGGGTTCTCCAAGGAAACAGACCCAATAAGAGATATGTATCTCTTATTGTATGTGTGCTGCTGCTGCGTATGTATACATATAAAGAGAGAAATGTATTTTGAGTAATTTTGTCTCATATGATCACAGAGGCTGATGAGTCCAAACTCTGCGCGGTATGGCAGCAGACTAAGACGAGGATGAGGGTCAGTGTCTTGGCGCAAGTCTGAAGGCTGGCTGCTGCTGCGCTCCTTGTTCAGGAGGGGTCTGTGTTATTCTACTAAGGCCTTCCACTGATAGGGTTAGGCGTGTTCACATTATGGAGGACAAGCTGCTTTACTCAAAGTGCAGATTTAAATTTTAATCACATACAAAAAAAGAGTCCAGAGGATGAAGACCAATGATCTGGGGACCATGGCCCAGCCAAGTTGACACATAAAATGAACCAGCACAGGAAGTGAATAGCAGATTTTACCCCTAATGTGTAGAATAAGAATCAGAAGCAGACTCAGAGGGTTTCAGGGTGTTTGTAACAGTATTCTGTGACAGTGCCAGAATAGGTTTCAGGCCTCTATGCATTTTTTTCTGTTTGTCTGTCAAGTACTTGAGATGAAGTAGTTAAGTCAGTAACATTCTTGAGTCACTGATGCTGAAAGAAATTGAATGCTGTTATATAGTATATGGTAGGGTACTGAACAATGGAAATTTGATCACTGATTTGGGCCAAATCAGTTTGGCCTGGTTTGGGCCAAATTTTATTCTAAGATTGGAAATACAGAGCTAAATTAAATATGTGCCCTGTCTTCAAGAAATGATCTTCTAATCAGAATACAAACTTCATTAGTTCAGTTCAGTCGCTCAGTCGTGTCCGACTCTTTGCGATCCCATGAATCGCAGCACGCCAGACCTCTCTGTTCATCATCATTTCTTGGAGTTCACTCAGACTCACGTCCATTGAGTCAGCACAATACTATAAAGTATTTGCTTTACTGGAGATATAGATACAGTACAGTGTAAGCACGGGAGAAGCACTTAAGTTTGTTAAAAACTCATACAGTATTGTAAGACAAACCAACTTTTTTTCTTTTTTTGAAAAAGTAACTTAGAGAAGGCATACTTCCCAATTTCAAAACAGGACAAGGCTACAGTAATCAGGACAGTATGGTATTGACACAAAGACAGACATAGATCAGTGGAATAGAACTGAGAGTCCAGAGATAAACCTTTATGGTAAACTGATTTTTGACAATGATGCCAAGATAATCTAATGGAAGGAAAATAGGCTTTTCCACAAATGGTGCTGGGACAACTAGATATCCACATGAAAATAATGAACTTGAACATTTTTGCCCTATCTCACATCATATACAAAAATTAATTCAAAATGGATCAAAGACCTAAATGTAAGAGTTGTATACTACAAAGGTCTTAGAAGAAAGCAGAGGCTTAAATCCTTATGCTCTTAGATCAGGCAATGTTGTTTTAGATATGACACCAAAACACATGCAGAAAAAATAAACAGATAAAATGGACTTGATCAAGATTAAAACCTTTTGCGCTTCAAAGGACAGCATCAAGAAAGTAAAAAAGACAAGCAACAGAATGGAAGAAAAGATTCGTAAACCATATATGAAATATAAACCCATTCCCTAAATCCAGAGTACGTGACGAACTCTTAGAACTCAACAATGTAACGGCAAATGACGTACTTTAAAAATGGGCAAAGGATTTGAGTAAACATTTGTCCTAAGATATGCAGATAGCAAGCACATGAAAAGATGCTCACCATTAGTCATTAAAGGTGTTTTCAGGGTCTTTTTTTTTTAGCAGTTCCTCATGTAAGTAACACCACCTTCCCCCTTTGCACTGCAATTTTCCAGCAATTTTGTCATCAAAAACTGCATATTTAGATTCTTGTTGAAATACATAGAGCATTTTTTCTTAACTAAACCCTGAAAACAACATGATTAAGGATACAGTACTCATGTATGGATGTGAGAGTTGGACTGTAAAGAAAGCTGAGTGCCGAAGAATTGACGCTTTTGAACTGTGGTGTTGGAGAAGACTCTTGAGAGTCCCTTGGACTGCAAGGAGATCCAACCAGTCCATCCTAAAGGAGATCATTCCTGAATATTCATTGGAAGGACTGATGCTGAAGCTGAAACTCCAGTACTTTGGCCACTTCATGCGAAGAGCTGACTCATTTGGAAAGATGATGATGCTAGGAAAGATTGAAGGCAGAAGGAGAAGGGGACGACAGAGGATGAGATGGTTGGATGGCATCAGCGACTCAATGGACATGAGTTTGAGTAAACTCCTGGAGTTGGTAATGGACAGGGAGGCCTGGTGTGCTGCAGTCCATGGCGTCGCAGAGTCGGACATGACTGAGCGACTGGATTGAACTGAACTGAACTGAACTGAAGGATACAGAAGCCTCAGCAGAAGTATGTTTATAAAGTACCTGCATTTAAAATGAATCCAGAGCCTTAGCACAGGTAAAGAATCAGAACTTTTTGAGATGAGTGTGTGGAAGGGAATAAGAAGCACTGAAGCTGTTTAAGGAGGGAAAGGGGCACATCCTGGATCCCAGCAGAATGAGGACCTTCTCCTTCCTTGAAGTGAAGTCATTCAGTCAAGTCCGACTCTTTGCGACCCCATGGACTGTAGCCTACCAGGCTCCCCTGTCCATGGGATTTTCCAGGCAATAGTCCTGGAGTGGACTGCCATTTCCTTCTCCAGGGGATCTTCCCAACCCAGGGATCGAACCCAGGTCTCCCACATTGTAGACAGACTCTAAGGCTTCCTGCAGGACTGTGCTGAGAGCTGGGAATCAGGGAGAAGACAGAGATGCTGTCCTTGACCTTGTAGAGCTCACAGTGCTATGGAGGAGACACTTGAACCCCGATAGCAGAGGAAAATGGATAAGATTACGATCAGGGAGTGAATGAAGTACTGGGAGAGCTAGATACCTATACTGCATGCCGTCTCAAACCGACCCTCGGGGGACCATCTTGGCTTGGCTGCAGTGGGCACAGTGAGCCCAGAGAACCATGAGGTGTGCCTTGATCATTGAGGTGGGAAAGGCGATTGTTTGGCCAAGGCTCAACTATGCAGGCAGTGCAGAGAGATTATACTACTCCTTCCCACGAAGGCTCTTGGGTGATAAGACTGAAGCACTTTTTCAAAACCACATGCCCTCTGGGAATTCTTCTGTTAACTAGCCCTGTCGGTTTTCTTCTAATTGATGCCCTTGGAAACTGGGCTTTTAATTATTACTAGATCCTTTCTTGTTGCCCACGGGTTGCCTTGCCTTTAAGCTGCCTTGTTTTTGTATCATCAGAATGTGTACTCTTGCAGACCACTGCCTTTCACACACTAACACGCAGAGGAGTCACCTGGGGGTCTTGTTAAACTGTCAGTGCTAATTAAGTAGGGTTGGGATGAGGCCTGAGAGTCCGCTTTTCTAAGAAGCTCTAAGGTGATGCCAGTTCTGATGGTCCATGGGCGACACATTGCTTGTGAGGCAAGACCAATCTCTGATATTTTAACATTTACAAAGCACTTTAATACCTACCCTCTTAAGTAATATTCAAAATAACCCTGTGAGGTAGGAAGGGGGTGGTTGTTATTGTGATCCCCACTGTAACAGATGTACACCAAGCACATGCTGGCTAGCCAGAGGAAGCTGCTGACACAAAGCTCCTTACCTGGGACTCAGTTTCCGATTGTCTGGTTCCCCCTGCCCAGACCTGGCACCCCCTTAACCAGCTATGGTAGCTGGTGACAGGAACTGAGGTTTGATCACCCCTGTGTCCCCTGAAATTTCGTGATGTTCAGTGCATGGCAAGCATTTGATGATGCTTTAATCCACAGTTCATCTTAATACTCCAGTAGCCACTATGCAGTGTTCTGGCTGCTTTATTTCACAGGTACTATCAAAACCCTCATACGAACTCAGAGTTACGATTGCAATGCAGCTTCTCAGGGATGAAACAGAGACAGGGAAGTCGAGTATCTTGCCCAAGAGAGAAGTGGGAAAAAAGGAATTTAAAACCATGTCTGCTTTCAAAAGGAGCCCATAGGGTTTCATTTCATTTTTAGTTATGAAGCTGTGCACACATCATCCAGTGAAGAAATGCTTCTCCATCAACTCTCTATTACTGATATCCGGGCTGTCAAAGATCTTTAGAAACTTGATCATGAGAATGAGAGTTGATCTGCCCAAGACCTTTGAAGATGAGAAGAGCTGTTCTTATTCTCGTGGTGCCCATCCTCACAGCTGTCGCAGCCTCTATCCGCAGCCTTACAGCAAATGAGAGAATAATCGATGGAGCTGGAGGTCTCTGTCTACAGAGAAAATACTCTTGTTCTGATGTCCCCACTGTGTTATGCAGTTGCTTACATTTTTAATCAAAGATTCAGTCAAGGAAGAATGCAGGAAGAGTCTTGCTGGGCTCCCAGGGAAGATCTGAATGGATATTCGGAAAAGAATGTTATGCCACTGACTCAATAAGTATTTGAGATTTTACTTTGTGAATAAGCCAAAGTTCCTTACAGAAGAAGGTCTGAAGGTGGGTTTTTAAAAGTGACATTCTCAGCGTGGTCAGCTCACGAGTGTGGCCGGTGAAAAACACGACTGTAAATTCTTTCACATCAAAAGCTGAGGTCAAGGTCCTTTCTCCTTGTATTTGGGTGGCTGTGACTGCTTGACAGGTAGAATACAGCAGCAGCTGAGGCTGTATGAATTCTGAGGCTAAGTTACAAAAAACCATGCAGCTTCTTCCTTATTTACCTAAACAATCATGCTCGGAACCCAAAGCACCAGCTAAAAACCCCAGCTGCCCTGTGGCAGCCATGTTGTAAGAACTCAAGCTATGTGGGAAGACATGTGAAGGCTTACAGCTCCAGCTGAGAACAGACTTCAGGACACCCCATCCTGGGCACCAAACCCACGAGTGGAGAAGCCTCAGGACGACTCATTCCTTCATCCACATGTGTATCCTTTGCTATCTGCATCCCAGATGAGGCCTCAGACCTTATGGAGCAAGGATAGGCTATGCCCCTAAAATCTATCCTAATTCACCACCCACAGAATTCACCAGCATAATAAAATGGTTTCTGTATTATACCAGAGTTGGGGGTAGTTTGTTGTACATGAGTTAATAACTGCACCAATCAGTCAGGACTCTCTGTGTGGCAGACAATAAAAGCACAACTCAAACTAGTGTTGGAGAAAGAGAATCTGCTGGAAGGGTCCTAGAGTGTTGCGGCAGCCGTGAACATGTGCCTCAAAGGTCCCTTGTGGGAGTGTGATTGACCCATGGTCTCAGCGGCTGCACGCTGAGATCCGTCACCATGTTCTCACTGAGCCCAGGTCCTTATGAGCTTAGGGGAGCCAGATTTAGCAGATAAAAGTACAGGATGCCCATGTAATATTTGGGACATACTAAAAATTGGGCTTCCCAGGTGGCTCAGTAGTAAAGAATCCATCTGTCAATGCAGAAGACACAGGTTTGATCCCTGGGTTGGGAAGATTCCCTGGTAGAGGAAATGAAACCCACACCAGCATTCTTGCCTGGAAAATCCCATGGACAGAAGAGCCTGGTGGGCTGCAGGCCATGAGATTGCCAAAGAGTCAGACGTGACCGAGTGACTGAGCATGCACAAATAATTCATTGTTTATCTGAAACTCAGATTTCACTGGATGTCCCATATGAACTGGGCCACCCTGTATAAACTGTGTGTTGACTGGATGTGACAGAATTCTGTGATGGGCTGATTCTGGGAGACACGAGACCCCTCTGATGGGTTACTTTGGTGCAAGTATTCTCCATCAGACTTGCTGAACACTGCGGTCCAAGACTATCCCGCCCAGCTTCTCCCCTCGACCCCCACCCCATCCTCCTCTTCACAAAGTTTGGACCTGAACCTTGGCCTGACAAGAAGGTCTTCCAGCACCCTCTGTCTCCCTCCACATTTTCCCTCATAGGCATTTTTCCCTAATCAAGGCCTTGCCCTTCTAATCTCATCTCAGAACTTACTTTTCATGGGACCTTGAATAACAGGAAACTCACATGAATGAAAGAAGCAATGGGGGAATTGGGGAAAAACTATTCTCCAAAAGAGATGGTTGGACAGACGATATCATAGGTGAATGTCCACGTTAGCCCCGATCTACTGTGTAATGTCAGCCAAACTTACTGGGGAACATAAACATCCAGAGTTAACTAATGGTTGACTGAATCAATGGAATCACGTGAATTGAATTTCCACAATGTACTGTGAAGAATCTGTGGTAGAGACTTTAAATGTGTTATTTCTTTATCATCTTTGCAAAAGACACTAGGAGGTAGTAGTCCTCACTCCTTTCTTACAGATAAGAAACTGAAGTTCAGAATATTGTTATATTGATTAATAATAATGGTTAATATCTTTAAATTATTCAGTTCAGTTCAGTCGCACAGTCATGTCTGACTCTTTGTGACCCCATGAACCGCAGCACGCCAGGCCTCCCTGTCCATCACCAACTTCCGGAGTCCACACAAGCCTCCCTGTCCAACACCAACTCCCAGAGTCCACCCAAACCCATGTCCATAGAGTCGGTGATGCCATCCAATCATCTCATCCTCTGTTGTCCCCTTCTCCTCCTGCCCTCAGTCTTTCCCAGCATCAGGGTCTTTTCTCAAATGAGTCAGTTCTCCTCATCAAGTGGCCAAAGTATTGGAGTTTCAGCTTCAACATCAGTCCCTCCAATGAACACCCAGGACTGATCTCCTTTAGGAAGGAGTGCTTGGATCTCCTTGCAGTCCAAGGGACTCTCAAGAGTCTTCTCCAACACCACAGTTCAAAAGCATCAATTCTTCAGTGCTCAGCTTTCTTTAAAGTCCAACTCTCACATCCATACATGACCACTGGGAAAATGATAGCCTTGACTTTAAATTATTAAGACATGAAAAATTCTATAAATATTAATATTCTCAATATTAAGAATAAATACTCAAGGTCATTCATTTAGAAGACAGCTGGAAGCTAGGGTTGAAAACCAGATTGCGATTATCCCAGGCCTTCCCACTGCTTAGTTTGCGTTCAGTATTAAGTGGAGCCAGTAAAAGGGATAATTGGAGTGACACTTTTACAGCAGATTGCTTTGGCATGGTGTGTGCATAATGCCAGTTTATATTTTCTTGTGTGAAAATTTTTTTATTTGATTAAAAAATTTTAAGAATATTTGAATGAACCTACTATGTGCTCTGCCACTGTCCATAAGAGAGACAAACATGAATAAAACTGATCTCAGCGCTCAGAGGAGCCGAACAGTCTTAGACGAGAATGGAACAGTGGGCATGAAGTACAGACGTGTTTATCAATAACAAGTGAGAGAATGTTCGAGTCAGGAGCCTGCTAAGTGTGGGATGGACATCAAACTCTCCATTGTTCCTGCAGGACCACTTGATTTTCCAGAACCTTAAACAACTCAGGAAAATGATACTTATATTTGGAAGATATTTCCTGTTTTTTTTACACATGGCCCAGGAACATTATACATTATTTTCCGTTCTCTGAACATTATTTAAACATTTGCAAAAGAATGAACAAAAATAACACACCATATAGGATTTACTCTATTACTTTGCTCTATGCTTTGCATAATTATCACATTATCACATTTAATCTCCATAGGGGTCTGGCTGGCCAGAGGAAGCCCAAACAGGAAACAGAAGTCTTGCCAAGTAGAGGAAACAGATATCGGCATTTGGGCTCCTGAGGTGACTGGGATTTAGGGGGCAGGGTCCTGGAGAGGAGGACACTGGAGAAAAGGAGTTTCAGAAACACGCAGAGAGACTCTCGGGTCTTTGCCTAAATACCACTTTGCTAACGTGTACAGGGTGACTCAGGAAGGCCTGGCAGAGAAGAGTACCCCAGGGGCTGAGAGCTGGGCAGCGACTCCCGAGGGCACACAGTGCTTGGACATGTGGGCTTTCAACCCTTCTGAGAGACGTGATGTCATGAAAACCCAGGGAATTTAGCTGAGACATCAAAAGGCCATGTTTTTGGAATAAGGATCAAATTCTGGAGTGAGGGAAACCCTAGACGGAGTCTAACAAAATGCAAAACCACATCTCAACTGAATCAAGACGATCCGGGAGTAACTTAACTGCCTGCTGGCATAAAACTGCACACTCTTGAAAGAAAAATAATATAATCTAGACTGTCTACCATTTAGCAGCTAGGTGAGTGTCCACCATAGACCCTGATCTACCGTGCAATGTCAGCCAAACTTTTCTAGTCTTCAGTCCAACGACGATTGTCAGGGTCCCTTCAGTTCCAGTTTCTAAAATTAAAGATATGATCACAGCTTTCTTTCCTTGGGACCAGCTAATTAACCATGCCACTCCTTAGGCAAGAGGTTTCAGAATCTGGACACAGAGAAAGGCTCTTGATTCCACCCTTTACCTATTAACAAGCAACTGTACTATTGACGACTCTCTAAGAAACAGGTGGGATAATTTGGGAAAGTATTTTAGCTCTGGTGCTTTTTTCTCCACCTTTGTGGGAAAAACGAAAACAAAAACAAAAACAAATCCATCAAGGTGGAGTTAAAGTCTTGTCCGCGGGACTTGGATACTCTGGCCGTCCTAGCCTGCCCTCTGCTGGTGAGATGGAGTCATAACATGCTCCGTGGAAACTAGGGTGGGGACCAGGGAATCACTTTTGAATTTCGCACTTCGCATATTTTTAAATCCCCTGATACTCCTCCCCTGGAGCTCCTATAGTCTTTCTTAGGGCTTCGCCATATATACACGGACATGGATACATACACGTATAGGTGGGCTTATATATACGTATATATATATAAGTCGCAAAGAATAGGACACGAACGAAGTGACAGCGCGCGCACACACACGTGTATATTGATATGTGCATATGCATTGATATATACGAATATATATACATGTGTATAGAGGCGGAAAGAGGGGCATGAGGGAGAGGGGGGAGAGGGAGGCGGAGATGGGAAGAGAGGAGAAACAAAACAAGGGGAGAGGGAAGCAAAGAACCAGAGGAGGCAGAGAGGTGGAGGGGAGGGTGAGAGAGAGAGAGGAAAGAGAGTCAGGGGAGAGAGTTAAGGAGAAAGCAAAGGAGCTGAGTTTTACAGAGCCTGGATATTGGCTCCTCTCTTTCTGTTTACTTACTTACGCATGTCCTTATCTTTGGCCGCGCGGTGTCTCCGTTACTGTCGTGGTGGTTCACCTTGCTGTGGCGCACGGGCCCTCAGGAGTGTGGGTTTCAGCCGTTGTGGCTCAGGCTTAGCTGTTCCGCAGCACGTGGGATCTTCCTTGACCAGGAATCGAACCCACGTCCGCTGCATTAGCCCGCAGATTTTTAACCACTGGACCACCAGGGAGACCACTGCTTCTCTTGTTTTTTGGACAAGCTGTCAGTTCAGTTCAGTTCAGTTGCTCAGTCGTGTTCGACTCTTTGCGATCCCATGAATCGCAGCACGCCAGGCCTCCCTGTGCATCACCAACTCCCAGAGTTCACTCAGACTCACGTCCATCAAGTCCGTGATGCCACCCAGCCATCTCATCCTCCGTAGTCCCCTTCTCCTCCTACCTCCAATCCCTCTCAGCATCAGAGTCTTTTCCAATGACTCAACTCTTTGCATGAGGTGGCCAAAGTACTGGAGTTTCAACTTTAGCATCATTCCTTCCAAAGAAATCCCAGGGCTGATCTCCTTAAGTGGAGAGTGAAAAAGTTGGCTTAAAACTCAGCATTCAGAAAAAGAAGATCATGGCATCCGGTCCCATCCCTTCATGGGAAATAGATGGGGAAACAGTGTCAGACTTTATTTTTGGGGCTCCAAAATCACTGCAGATGGTGACTGCAGCCATGAAATTAAAAGACGCTTACTCCTTGGAAGAAAAATTTTGACCAACCTAGACAGCATATTCAAAAGCAGAGACATTACTTTGCCGACTAAGGTCCGTCTAGTCAAGGCTATGGTTTTTTCTGTGGTCATGTATGGATGTGAGAATTGGACTGTGAAGAAGGCTAAGTGCCGAAGAATTGATGCTTTTGAACTGTAGTGTTGGAGAAGACTCTTGAGAGTCCCTTGGACTGCAAAGAGATCCAACCAGTCCATTCTGAAGGAGATCAGCCCTGGACAAGCTGTATTGGATGGAAAAGAGGGACTCCAGGCCTAGGCGGGGCCATTCCCTTTTGGGTCGCTGATTTTTCGTCCCTTCCGTCAGCATTGGAGAGGGAAGCCTAGGGCCACAGTCAGAGGACTTGGGTTCTGTCCCTGTCCTGCTGCTAAGACTCTTGAGAGTCCCTTGGACTGCAAAGAGATCCAACCAGTCCATTCTGAAGGAGATCAGCCCTGGACAAGCTGTATTGGATGGAAAAGAGGGACTCCAGGCCTAGGCGGGGCCATTCCCTTTTGGGTCGCTGATTTTTCGTCCCTTCCGTCAGCATTGGAGAGGGAAGCCTAGGGCCACAGTCAGAGGACTTGGGTTCTGTCCCTGTCCTGCTGCTAAAAACCAAGTGATCTTCAATAAGCCAGTGGACCGCTGTGAGCACCATTGACTCACTAATTCAGGTTCAATACTATGCTCGGAACCCAGAGTGAGGCCCTGAGGGAATATAAAGAAAGGGATGTGGCCCTGGTCTTCAAGTGGCCCGCTACCCCGTGGCCAGTCAGGGAGATGCTGAGCAAACCCCTGCCTTGGAGACAAATGAAGCTCATCTGTGAGCCCCGTGACCCCGTGGGGGCCGGGAGGCAGACACACCTCGGCTTCTCGGCGGGCTGGCGGTCGCCAGGCCAGCTGTGCGACCTTGGATTAACCTCTCAGAGCCTCTCTCCTTCCGCGCCCCTACCCGGCAGGCCTTTTCTCCAGCTGTCCTCAGGGCGATGCCCGCTCCTCTGTCAGCGCTCCCCGCGGTGGACCTCAGCGGCCTCTCCCGCTGGGGAGTGGGCAGTGTGAGGCCAGGGCCGCCGCGCTCTTTATGCCCTCCTCCTGATGCCGTGTGGAGCACTTAGTAGGTGCTCAGTTAGTGTTTGATGGACTGAACATACGGCTGAGGTGGCAGGCAGGGAAGGGCCTCACCGGACGCCCTGGGTTACGGCTGCTGCGCTCAGAAGCAGGCGGCGCCTCTGGTCCCATCACGGCCCTTGGGTTCCCTGCAGTGAGAGCAGCCATTGAGTGAATGCCTCCCACCTTCCAGGCAAGGTTCTGTCAAATCTGACACTATTTCTTCACCTACTTTTCTCCTCACAGGAGTCATTTGCCGAAGCTGACACTGAAGTCTGTTTTGCACTCCAGGTGAGTTTCAGAGCAATTTTAGAAACTTGCCCTAAGTCAGGTGGCAGAGCCAGACTCCACCCAGGGGTCCCGCCTCCACGATGCTTTGCCTGCGCCAGTGCCGTCTGCGTGCGGGCGCCCCGGGCGAGCTGGATCCGGAGAACGCAGCTGTGGAGACAGCCAGGACGCCCGCGGCGCGGTGCACCGCGACCTACAGAGGGCGTCCCGCCCTGGCGTCAGCGGGGACCGAGACGCCGCCTGGCGGTGTCTGGGGCCACAGTGAGACTAAGGAGCTGCTGAGTGCCCGCGCCGGGCGTGGCTGGACGCTCACTGTCCCCCCTGGCGTCGGCCAGTGATGCGGAGACCGTCCTCCCGTGACCCAGCCACGTCTGCAGCCCGCTCTCTGTCTTTAACCGCTGCGTGTGGATCGGAGCACCGCACGTCCAAACCTGCCGGCGGCGCTTCCCGCGGGGAACGGAAGCCGTGTGGATGAGAAGTGCTGGGTTCTTTCGTTCTCATTCTAGGAAGCCACCCAGATCCCACAGTGGACTGGGGAACCGGAAGGTCTTCTACTGTGTTCAGCCCGCAGGTGGCCCATCTTTTTCCGCCCAATTCATGATCCCACGGGGGGCTTCCCTGGTGGCTCAGATGGTAAGAATCTGCCTGCAGTGCAGGAGAGGAAGGTTTGATCCCTGGGTGGGGAAGATCCCCTGGAGAAGGGAATGGCAACCCACTCCAGTTTTCTTGCCTGAAGAATCCCATGGACAGAGGAGCCTGGCAGGCCACAGTCCACAGGGTTGATTAGGAGCAGCCCTGAAAACCTACTTCTCAGATGAAGATCCAGGCAGGGAGCCATCCTGCCTCAAAGCATTTGAAGTTAGCATTTTTCATCATTGCACTCAGAGAACTTGCTTACACCATCAGAACGACAACGATAAGGGCCCCGTATTTATTAAGTTCTGCACTTTGCATGTATTATCTCAAGCCACACAATAACTCTAGGTGTGTGCAGGCTTGGTTGTGCCGACTCTTGGAGACCCCATGGACTGTAGCCCTCCAGGCTCCTCTGTCTATGGAGTTTTCCAGGCAAAAATATTGGAGTTGATTGCCATTTCCTTCTCCAGGGGATCTTCCTGACCCAGGGTTCAAACCTGCGTCTCCTACATTGGCAGGCAGATCCTTTACAGCTGAGCCACCTGGGAAGCCCTGATAACTCTAGAAGGTAAGTAAAACGGTCATTCCTGCAAGAGGACACTGATGCTCAGAGAAGATAAGGTCCTGGCTGAAGACCGCAATAAACAGTGAAGTTGGAAATCAACATCTGTCTGGCTTCAAAGCCTCTGGCCTCCTTACTGATGCCGCACATGATGCCTTCTTAGAGTGGGAGGGTCACATCCAGTAAAAAATATCCACTTGCCCATGCAACTTCACTTGTGTGGAAATCAGGGGACATGCACTGTCCCCTTCCACACTACCAAAGATGGTCACGTCCTGATCCCTGGAACCCATGGACATCTTACCTTACAAGGAAAAGGGGCATTTACAAATGTGGTGGTATTAAGGACCTTGAGATGGGAAGATTACCCTGTCTTACCTTCACAAGAGTTCTTATAAGAGGCAGACAGGAGGCCCAACAAGCAATGTGCTCGTGGAAGCAGAGAGAGAGATCATGGAAGTCAGAGAGACTGGAAGACGCTCAGCGTCTGGTTTGAAAATGAAAAGCAGGGCCATTAGCCACAGAATGAGGTGAGGAGCTGGAAAAGGTAAGAGAACAGGTTCTCTCCTAGTGCCTCTAGAAATAACACAGTGTTCCTGATACCTGGATTTAGTCTATAATTCCTGGTGTCTCAGATGGTAAAGAATTTGCCTGCAATGCAAGAGAGCCAGGTTCAGTCTCTGGGTGGAGAAAATTCCACTAGAGAAGGGAATGGCTACGCACTCCAGTATTCTTGCCTGGAGAATCCCATGGACAGAGGAGCCTGATGGGCTATAGTTCCTGGGGTGGCAAAGAGTCAGACATGACTGAGCAACTAACACTTTCACTTTTTTTCAGCCATGTTTGGACTTCCGATCTACAGAAGAGTAAGATAAGAAATCTGCATTGTATGTCACTAAGTTTGTGATCATTGGTTATAGCAGCAATATGAAATGAACACACCTGGAAAATCAGACGACAGGAGGGGACTTGAGGGTCGCTGCTGGGCAGGAGCCGCCGTGAGAGCTGGTGATCGTTAGAGGAGGCCCCGGACAGACTGAAGGCCTCGACCAGAAACGGTGAGAGCACCTGCCACGCTTCTCAGACAGCTGCGTGGCTCTCCCTCTGGGTCACGATCAGCTCCTCTGCAGCTCGGTTTGCAGAAACTCCCCGTGGTAGGAGCCCGGCTCCCTCCTGTGACCCCGCTGCTCCATCGAGGAGGGAGCCTGTTGCAGCTGCCTGATTCCCAGTGGCTCTGCCACTCACTGGTTTCCACCTTTGCCAGCTCCCGTGTCAGACCGGGAACTTTCCAACTAAAAGAATCACCATTACAGGCTGTGCAGCATGCATAATGACTACAGTCAAGGGCAGTTTTTTAATGTCTTAGCCTTGGTTATCTCATCTGCAAAGTGAGGATAGGAACATACAACTCACGGAGATGTTGAGATGATTTAGGCAACATACACAACACGCTATGAGGTACTGAGTCAGTTCCCCCTAAACGACAGCTATAATATTATGATTATACATTTTAAACGTGAGTCATGGACAAGCACTCCAAAGTGACCTCAGGTTTAACGTGCAGGCAGATATGTGGAAAGCACATGATTACTTGGTGTCAGACACTGTGATGCAAATTACAGTGCAAGCTTTGCTCTATGATCCAGAATTGCACTTGGATTTTAATTCTTCTGCCACAGCTGGTGGCTTTCTCTTCTTTTTATGTTAATCATTCAGTTCAGTTCAGTTCAGTTGCTCAGTCATGTCCGACTCTTTGCGATCCCAAGAATCGCAGCACGCCAGGCTTCCCTGTCCATCACCATCTCCCGGAGTTCACTCAGACTCACGTCCATCGAGTCCGTGATGCCATCCAGCCATCTCATCCTCGGTCATCCCCTTCTCCTCCTGCCCCCAATCCCTCCCAGCATCAGAGTCTTTTCCAATGAGTCAATTCTTCACATAAGGTGGCCAAAGTACTGGAGTTTCAGCTTTAGCATCATTCCTTCCAAAGAAATCCCAGGGTTGATCTCCTTCAGAATGGACTGGTTGGATCTCCTTGCAGTCCAAGGGACTCTCAAGAGTCTTCTCCAACACCACAGTTCAAACGCATCAATTCTTCAGCGCTCAGCCTTCTTCACAGTCCACCTCTCACATGACCACAGGAAAAACCATAGCCTTGACTAGACGGACCTTAGTCGGCAGAGTAATGTCTCTGCTTTTGAATATACTATCTAGGTTGGTCATAACTTTTCTTCCAAGGAGTAAGCGTCTCGGGTTGCCCCGAAGGCATGGCTTGGTTTCATTGAGTTAGACAAGGCTGTGTGGTCCTATTGTGATTAGATTGACTAGTTTTCTGTGAGTATGGTTTCAGGGTGCCTGCCCTCTGATGCCCTCTTGCAACACTTACCATCTTACTTGAGTTTCTCTTACCTTGGGTGTGGGATATCTCTTCACGGCTGCTCCAGCAAAGCACAGCCGGCACTCCTTACCTTGGACGAGGGGTATCTCCTTACCGCCGCCATTCCTGACCTTCAGTGTGAGATAGCTCCTCTAGGCCCTCCTGCGCCAGCGCAGCCACTGCTCCTTGGGTGGCTCCTCCCGGCTGCCGGCCTTGGCCTCGGGCTCGGGGTGGCTCCTCAGGGTCACTGCCCCTGGCCTCGGACACGGGGTGTCTCCTCCCGGCCGCCCCTGACCTCGGACGCGGGGTGTCTCCTCCCGGCCGTTCCTGCGCCGTCGCAGCCTGGCACTCTAGGCTGCTGCCCCTGACCTTGGACGTGGGGTAACTCCCCTCTCAGCCGCCTGCGCTTAGTGCGCCGGCCAGCTCTAATCATTAGGAAGTCAAAATTTTAAAAATATTTGAGGGAGATTTTTGAAGTATTTGAAGTTTATGAGGGGATTTTGCAAAGAGAAAATAAGCCTAGGAAAATTTGGTAAGTGAGAAATCAAGAGAGAAAGGACTCAGGGTTGTAGGCATTTGAACTGTTCTGGGAGGTGCTAGGGGCTTCCCAGGTGGCTCGAGGTGTAAACAATCCTCCTGCCTATGCAGGAGATGCAGGTTTGATCCCTGAGGTGAGAAGATCCCCTGGAGGAGGAAATGGCAACCCATTCCAGTATCCTTGCCTGGAAAACCCCGTGGACAGAGGAGCCTAGTGGACTACAGTCTGTGGGGTCACAAAGAGTAGGACTCAACTGAGCAGGCACGAACATGTGTGGGAGATGCTAAATTCTGAAAGTTGAGATTCTGCCTACAGGAGATGTCCCTGTGCTCTCCAGTATTCCAAGTTCCCTAGGTTTCCCTGGTCGAAGGCCTTGTGGGGCTGAGTTACCCAGATCCTTTCTCCTTCCTGGTTCCCCACCCAGACTCCAGGCCAACTCAGCCACGGAGCCTGCCATTGGGTTATAATGAGTGGCTGGTGCGTTTCCTGTATCCTGCTGGGTGCTACGAGGGTACCAGGATGTTTGAAGCCAAAATTCTTACCTCTGGAAGCTCCTGACCTAGGGAAGAAAGAGTTACAGAAAAAGACAAGAGTTTAAAAGCACCAAAAGAGATGTCACAAGGCAGAAATTATACTCTTAGCAACATTTATTGGGTGCTATTATAGGGATCAACATTTATTGGATATCCACTATGGCCCAGGCTTATTACTCCAGGATCCATCTTTAAAATTTATTTTAAAATAGAAGTGTAGTTGATTTACAATGTTGTATTAGTTTCTGCAGTGCAGCAAGGCGATTCAGTTATATGCATACATATTCTTTTCCATATTCTTTTCCATTATGGTTTATGATAGGATTTTGAACATAGCTACCTATGCTGTGTAGTAGGATCTTGTGGTTTGTTTCATTTCTAGCAGTGTGTATCTGCTAATCCCAAACTCCTAATTTGTCCCTCCCCCACTCCCATTCACCCATTCCAGTGCATTTTAGTTTACTGATTTCTAAAATGTTGTTGTCACTGTGCTTGTTTAACTTATATGCAGAGTAAATCATGCAGAATGCCAGGCTGGATGAGGCACAAGCTGAAATCAAGATTGCAGGGAGAAATACCAATAACCTCAGATATGCATATGACACCATGCTTATGGCAGAGCGAAGAGGAATTAAAGAACCTCTTGATGAAGATGAAAGAGGAGAGTGAAAATTTGGCTTAAAACTCAACATTCAAAAAACGAAGATCATGGCATCCGGTCCCATCAGTTCAGTTCAGTTCAGTTCAGTCCCTCGGTCACGTCTGACTCTTTGCAACCCCATGGACTACAGCCTGCCAGGCCTCCCTGTCCATCACCAGCTCCCGGAGCTTACTCATATCCATCAATCAGTAATGGCATCCAACCATCTTATCCTCTGTCATCCCCTTCTCCTCATGCCTACAATCTTTCCCAGGATCAGGATCTTTTCCAAGGAGTCAGTTCTTTGCATCAGGTGGCCAAAGTATTGGAGTTTCAGCTTCAGCATCCGTCCTTCCAATGAATATTCAGGACTGATTTCCTTTGGATGGACTGGCTGGATCTCCTTGGAGTCCAAGGGACTCTCAAGAGTCTTCTTCAACACCAAAGTTCAAAAGCATCAATCCTTCAGTGCTCAGCTTTCTTTATAGTCCAACTCTCACAACCATACATGACTATTGGAAAGACCATAGCTTTGACTAGAAGAACCTTTGTTGGCAAAGTAATGTCTCTGCTTTTTAATATGATGTCTAGGTTGGTCATAGCTTTTCTTCCAAGGGGCAAGCGTCTTTTATTTTCATGGCTGCAGTCACCACCTGCAGTCATTTTGGAGCCCCCAAAACTAAAGTCTGTTGCTGTTTCCATGGTTTCCCCATTTGCTATGAAGTGATGGGACCAGATGCCATGATCTTAGTTTTCTGAATATTGAGCTTTAAGCCAACTTTTTCACTCTCCTCTTTCACTTTCATCAAGAGGCTTTTTCGTTCTTCTTCACTTTCTGCCATAACGGTGGTGGCATCTGCATATCTGAGGTTATTGATATTTCTCCCAGCAATCTTGATTCCAGCTTGTGCTTCATCCAGCCTGGCATTTCTCATGATGTACTATGCATGTAAGTTAAATATGCACGGTGACAATATACAGCCTTGATGAACTCCTTTCCCGATTTGAAACCAGTCTGTTTTTCCATGTCCAGTTCTAACTGTTGCTTCCTGATCTGTATACAGATTTCTCAGGAGGCAGGTCAGGTGGTCTGA
>SJYX01014778.1:0-24903 GCA_006410675.1 Oreotragus oreotragus | reverse complement strand
AGTACTGTTGAAGCCTGGCTTGGAGAATTTTGAGTATTACCTTGCTAGCGTGTGAGATGAATTCAATTGTGTGGTAGTTTGAACATTCTTTGGCATTGTCCTTCGTTGGGATTGGAATGAAAACTGACCTTTTCCAGTCTTGTGGCCACTGGTGAGTTTTCCAAATTTGCTGGTATATTGAGTGCAGCACTTTCACGGCATCATCTTTTAGGATTTGAAATAGCTCAACTGGAATTCCATCACCCCCACTAGCTTTGTTCGTAGTGATGCTTCCTAAGACCCACTTGACTTCACATTCCAGAATGTCTGGTTCTAGGTGAGTGATCCCACCATCGTGATTATCTGGGCCATGAAGATCTTTTTTGTACAGTTCTTCTGTGTATTCTTGCCACCTCTTCTTAATATCTTCTGTTTCTGTTAGGTCCATATCATTTCTGTCCTTTATTGTGTCCATCTTTGCATGAAATATTCCCTTGGTATTTCTAATTTTCTTGAAGAGATCTCTAGTCTTTCCCATTCTATTGTTTTCCTCTATTTCTTTACACTGATCACTGAGGAAGGCTTTCTTATCTCTCCTTGCTGTTCTTTGGAACTCTGCATTCAAATGGGTATATTTTTCCTTTTCTCCTTTGCCTTTCACTCCTCTTCTTTTCTCAGTTATTTGTAAGGCCTACTCAGACAACCATTTTGCCTTTTTTCACTTCTTTTTCTTCGGGATGGTCTTGATCCTTCCCTCCTGTACAATGTCAGGAACCTCTGTCCATAGTTCTTCAGGCACTCTGTCTATCAGATCTAACCCCTTGAATCTATTTCTCACTTCCACTGTATAATCGTAAGGGATTTGATTTAGGTCATACCTGAATGATCTAGTGGTTTTCCCTACTTTCTTAAATTTAAGTCTGAATTTTGCAAAAAGGAGTTCATGATCTGAGCCACAGTCAGCTCCCAGTCTTGTTTTTCACTTCATGGCAAATAGATGGGGAAATCATGGAAACAGTGACAGACTTTATTTTGAGGGGCTCCAAAATGACTGCAGATGGTGACTGCAGCCATGAAATTAAAAGACACTTGCCCCTTGGAAGAAAAGCTATGGCCAATCTAGACAGCATATTCAAAAGCAGAGACATTACTTTGCCAACAAAGGTCCTTCTAGTCAAAGCTATGGTCTTTCCAGTAGTCATGTATGGATGCGAGAGTTGGACCATAAAGAAAGGTGAGCACCGAAGAATTGATGCTTTTGAACTTTGGTGTTGCAGAAGACTCTTGAGAGTCCCTTGGACTGCAAGGAGATCCAGCCAGTCCATCCTAAAGGATATCAGTCCTGAATATTCATTAGAAGGACTGATGCTGAAGCTGAAACTCCAATACTTTGGCCACCTGATGCAGAGAACTGACTTTGTGGAAAAGACCCTGATGCTGGAAAAGACTGAAGGCAGGAGGAGAAGGGAACAGCAGAGGATGAGATGATTGTATGACATCACCGATTCAATGGACATGAATAAGCTCCGGAAGTTGGTGATAGACAGGGAAGCCTGGTGTACTGCAGTCCATGGGGTTGCAAAGAGTGAGACACGACTGAGCGACTGAACTGAACTGAGACAGTGCATTAAAAAGCAGGCCCATTACTTTGCCAACAAAGATCCTTCTAGTCAAAGCTATGGTTTTTCCAGTAGTCATGTACAAATGTGAGAGTTGGACAATAAAAAAGGCTGAGCGCTGAAGAACTGATGCTTTCAAATTGATACTTTGTGATGTTGGAGAAGACTCTTGAGAGTCCCTTGGACTGCAAAGAGATCAAACCAATCAATTCTAAAGGAAACCAACCCTAAATATTCATTGGAAGGGCTGATACTGAAGCTCCAATACTTTGCCCACCTGATGCGAAGAGCTGGCTCTTTAGAAAAGACCCCGATACGGGGAAAGATTGAAGGCAGGAGGAGAAGGGACCAACAGAGGATGAGGTGGTTGGATGGTATTGGATGGCATCAACGACTCAATGGACATGAGTTTGCGGGGACTCTAGGGGATGGTGAAGGACAGGAAAGCCTGGCCTGCTGCAGTCCGTGAGATCTCGAAGAGCTGGGCATGGCTGAGCGACTGAACAGGAGCAACACTCCCATTCTGCTTGGCAACCGTCAGTTTGTTTCCAAGTCTGTGAGTCAAATTCTGTTTTGCAAATAAGTTCGTTTGTGTCATATTTTGGGTTCCATATATAAATGGTATCATATGGCATTTGTCTCTCTGTGTCTGACTCACTTAGTGTGATAATGCTTAGGTCTGTCCTTGTTGCTGCAAATGGTGTTATTTCATTCTTTTATGACTAGTATATATATATATATATACACACCACATATATAACATATATGTATATATATATCACATACAGACTGTATGTACACACACCACATCTTCTATATCCATTCATCTGTCAAGACAGTTAGGTTGCTTCCATGTCTTGGTTGCTGTAGACAGCGCTGCTATGAACATTCCCCCACGAGCTACTGAACTCCCATCTTTGCTCTCTGCTCGAGTCCCCTTACAAGTAAGTGATGGAAGCAGGGTCTGGAACCTAGCTGTCTGGTTGCAATCTGCTCACACCACATTCCAGCCAGTAGAGTTGAGTGAGTAACACAGAACAAAATGTAAGCCCTTGGAATTCAGAGGGAGAGAAGAGATCAGAGAAGACTCCATGGAGCTCATGGTTTTAGCCAGCCTGGAAGGATGGCTAGAAATTTGGATAGACAGAGAGGAGGATGATGAGGAAAAGCATGGATAACTGACATTCACCAGATTTAGCTGAGCACCTGCTCTGTTCTTGATGCTGGTCTAAGTACTTGAATAGAGCTCTGAACAAAGCAGACCCGTATCGTTGCCATTGTGAGTTTATGTTCCAACGGGAGGAGGAAGACAAGAAAGTAAAAATCTTAACAAGCAAGTGATATAGCACAATGTAAGGTGATAATGTTGGTAGTTCAGTCATGTCTCACTCTTTCTGACCCTGTCAACTGTAGCTTGCCAGGCTCCTCTGTCCATGGAATTCTCCAGGCAAGATTACTGGAGTGAGTAGCCATTTCCTTCTTCAAGAATCTTCCCAACCCAAGGAGAACCCAGGTCTCCTGCATTGCAGGCAGATCCTTTACCATCTGAGCCACCAGGGAAGGCCAAGTGGAATAGAAAAAGAAAGGCCGGTGGAGGGGGGCGGGGCAAGTGTGTGTTTCCTGTGGTTTCTATAACAAATGATCACAAAATTGTCTCCTAAAACAACATACTTCTGGGTTCTCTTAGAACTTTTGAGGTCAAGTTCAGAAGTCAGATATCAGTCAAGTTTCAAGGTGTCAGGAAGGCTGGCTCCTTTCAGAGTCTCCGAGAGGAGAATCTGTTTTCACACTTTTTTCTGCTTCTAGGGGGTTATGGCCCCTTCCTCCATCTTCAAAGCACATGACCCCCATCCCTGCTTCCATCATCACTTTGCCTCCTGATTTCCTGTGTGCATGTATGCTAAGTCATTGCAGTCGTGTCTGACTCTGCAACGCTATGGACTGTATGTAGCCCAACAGTCTCCTCTGCCCATGGGATTCTCCAGGCAAGAATATTGGAGTGAGTTGCCGTGCCCTCCTCCAGGGGATCTTCCCGACCCAGGAATTGAACCCTTGTCTCTTAAGTCTATTGCATTGGCAGGTGGGCTCTTTACCACTAGCGCCACCTGGGAAGCCCCTGACTTCCTGCCTCCCTCACTTTAAAGAGTCCTGTCACTGTATCAGCCCTACACAGATAGTCCACTGAAAACTAGAAACCCTTCACTTAATCACATCTGCAAAGCCGCTTTTGCCGTATAGACTAACATTACAGCTTCCAGAAATTAGGACATGGACATGCTGAGGGGCTATTTTTCAGCACAGGAGTAAGGGGAATGAAGCATGAAGGTGGGATAGGGTTGGTCGGAGGAATATTAGGATGAAATCCTTAGAAACAGAGCCTGAGGCAGGAATCTGAGTGCACACAATGTATTTCAGGAGGCTCCTGTAAAGGCGGGGAGTGAGCCGGACAGGGAGGAGAAAGCCAAGCGAGGATGTGGTCACAGGACCCTGTCCTGGGTTGACCCTTGGGGAGTGTGGCCTCAAGAGCAGACCACGCACCTGTTCTCTCTGGAGGCAAGGGGCCCGCCCTTGCATTTTTAAACTTTTTATTCTGTGACTATTTTAAATGTACAGAAAATTTGCAAGGTTAGTACAGAGAACTCCCACATATCCTTTAATCAGAGTCATCAATGTAAAACTTTTCCTACACTTTAATGTTTTTTCTTTCCTCCTTCGTCTGTCTACCCCCCGCCACACACTCTTACGCACACACGTGCACACACATGCATTTTATTTTTTCCAAACCATTTGGAAGCAGTTGCTGCATATGCTGTCCTCAGTATTGCTCCTGAGAATAACAATATTCTCTCACATAAGCACAGTGCAGTTATCAGATTCTGGAAACAGAACCTATACAGCCCTTTTTACAGTTTACATCCCATTTATATAATTGAATCTACAGTTTGTACTCTATGTCAGTTATCCCAATAGCGTCACTTAGAACGTTTCTATCTCTCCAGTCCAGGGTATAGTATTGCATGTAATCGTCTTGTTGGTGTCTTCTAATACAGTAAAATTCCTCAGTCTCTTCTTGTCTGTTGTGATATTGATGTTTTAAAAGAATAATATCACTATGAAGTCGCTCGGTTGTGTCCAGCTCTTTGCGACCCCATGGACTGTAGCCCACCAGGCTCCTCCATCCATGGGACTTTCCAGGCAAGAACACTGGAGTAGGTAGACATTTTTTTCTCCAGGGGCTCTTCCCAACCCAGGGATTGAACCCGGGTCTCTTGCATTCCAGGCAGATGCTTTACCATCTGAGCCACCAGGGAAGCCCTTCTAAAGAATATGGTCTAGGTATTTTTGAAGAAAGGTTTTCGATTAGGATTTGCCTCCATTTTTCTCAAGCTTAGGTTCAGGTTTGGCATCTCCTGCTGACTTTCCGAGGTCACGTGTTCCTCCTGCTGTCCCATGGGGGCACAAACTGCCTGGTGGTCCTGCATCAGCAGGGTTCATGTTGTGGGCCTGGTCACATTGTGTAGCATCTCCACCTTGTGATTATTATTTTTTCTCTTGTAACTAACTAGCAATCTGTGGAGAGTCATTTTGTAACCAGGCAAATATTTTCAGTTCAGTTCAATTCAGTCGCTCAGTCGTGTCCAACTCTTTGCGACCCCATGAATCGCAGCACGCCAGGCCTCCCTGTCCATCACCAACTCCCGGAGTTCACTCAGACTCACTTCCATCAAGTCAGTGATGCCATCCAGCCATCTCATCCTCGGTCATCCCCTTCTCCTCCTGCCCCCAATCCCTCCCAGCATCAGAGTCTTTTCCAATGAGTCAACTCTTCGCAGGAGGTAGCCAAAGTACTGGAGTTTCAGCTTTAGAATCATTCCTTCCAAAGAAATCCCAAGGCTGATGTCCTTCAGAATGGACTGGTTGGATCTTGCAGTAAAAGGGACTCTCAGGAGTCTTCAACACCACAGTTCAAAAACATCAATTCTTCGGTGCTCAGCCTTCTTAGGTCTCATGAAACTTAATTCTAGATTTAGAATCTCTTGAAATATACTATAGTGTTTGCAAAATGATGATTTTTTTCCAACTTCACTCCTCCTTCTGCATTGGCCAGTTGACATTCAGCTTACACTGTAAGAAAGCACTCTTCCTCCCTTGTTTATTAATTGATTTGCGTATTATCTGTTTGACATCAGCATGAACCCATGGATCCCTACTTTCCGGGAATTATGGGCCTTTACTGTCCTTAGTTCTTGTGATCCTCGAAGTGCCCTGGATTTTGACATTTGAAAGTGAAGTGAGTGAAGTCACTCAGTCGTGTCCGACTCTTTGCGACCCCGTGGACTGTAGCTTTCCAGGCTCCTTCATCCATGGGATTCTCCAGGCAAGAGTACTGGAGTGGGTTGCCATTTCCTTCTCCAGGGGATCTTCCCGATCCAGGGATCGAACCCGGGTCTCCCACATTGGAGGCAGATGCTTTAACCTCTGAGCCACCATAGGAACCTTTTGACATTTGAGGATCATAAGAAATGAGACAAAGTCTGATTCCTGTGTCTACTCCTATTATTATTATTTTGAGCACATCCTTACTTTCTGTCCTCCCCAAATGTCCCAGTCTATTTGAACCTTCCCTGCGTTTGAAGTTTCTCCCTCTACATGCATAACTGAGAGTTCAGCAATAGATTTAAGGGGATCTTATATAGATTTTGGATGCTTTTTACCACGACATTTTTTAAAGCAGATACACAGAGAGCTTGGTAATTTGCCTACAATCCCACATTCTAAAAATTGACAGAGCTGGCATCCAAACCCAGGCAGTTTTCCTCCAGAATTCATACTCTCAACCCTCTTTATACCTGCTCTTAGCCCTATAGGCAGAGTGCTAAGCCCTGAGCTTTGAAGTGAAATGGACCTGCTTTTAAATTTTAGTTTTGTTATTTAGCAGTTACGTGACCTTGGAAAATTATCTTAGGCTCACTGAGCAAGCTTTTAGTTCCACATTCATAAATCAGGGAAGATAATAGCTTCTAACTTACAGTATTGTTAAGAGATTTAGCTTATATATTTTGCAGTGATTTATAGTGACATATATATGTATTTAATTATACCATTAGGCAATGATCTATATCTATATCCATCATTAGTGAAATGCTTGGCAACAGTGTGCTCCTATTAAAACGTACCTATTATAATTTCAGAGTCACAGACTAGATCTGACTCTTACTTAGTGGTTCTCTAAAGACTACCCTCCACCTCTAAACACACACAGAGGCCCCAGTCTAGGCATCACTACACTTCATGCCAACAGCTCTGTCACTGTCTGCTCGGTGAATGCATTAATGAAGAGATGGATGAGTGAGCTCATGAAGGCCATACAGTCAGACTGCAGGGGTTTTCTCAAGGCTGATATCCTCAGCCGTCCAGCCAAGGATCAGCAGACGGGTGGACCCCATCAGCTCTCAGAGCCCGAGCCTGTCTGGAGAGCAAGACCTCTGCTGTTGACAACACACTCATTGTCTTTCACGGTAAAAGGACTCACCCAAGGCCCTGTTTACTCTGTGGGGCTGGATGTCCTCCAGGCAGCGATCACACAGACGTCTCGGCCAGTGCTGGGGTTTGTTTTCTTCCCATGGGACACAATCACTGTGCACTCAGTCTGTTCGCTTCAGTGCTAGACAGTCTCAAAGTCGCAAGGGAAATCCTAGCTCTGTTTTTCTTCCAAGGGCTTTCTGGGTCCCTGCCATGGACTTGAAGGCTGTTTCTCAAGTATTCCTGTAACTGCTTCTTGCTTTTCGTGGTACATAAAACCACTAGATCCTTCCCTGGTGGCTCAGTAGTAAAGAATCTGCCTGCGATGCAGGAGACCCAGGTTCAATCCCTGGGTCAGGAAGAGCCTCTGTAGAAGGGAATAGCAACCCACCCTAGTATTCTTGCCTGGAGAACCCCATGGACGGAGGAGCCTGGTGGGTTAAAGTCCATAGCATCACAAATAGTTGGACATGACTGAGCAACTGATACTTTCACTTTAGGAGTTCACACAGCTGGGTTAGAACACTATTCTGCTGCCCTGGCTATGTGAATCTGGATGAGTCACTCAAGTGCTCTGTGTCTCTGCCAATTGTGGATCTGGAAGGCTCTGGGGAAGAATTCTTAGACACAGAGAGGGCTGTTCACCATGTCCCCAGCCTCCAGCAAGAGGGTGTCCACTTTCTGACAAGAGCCGTCATCATCATCATTATTGCTCCTATCATTTAGAGTAACAAGCAGCGAACTTCCTTGGCGGTCCAGTGGTTAAGAATCCACCTTCCAATGCAGGGGGCGAGTGCTCCATCCCTGGCTGAGAAACTAAGGTCCCAGATGCTGCAAGGAAGCGAAGCCCGGGCGCCACAGCTAGAGAAAGCCTGAGCCCTACAAGGAAGACTCGGTGCAACCAAAGTAAAATAAAAGCTAACAGACAGGTCCAACTCCCCCCTAAATACTTCAGAGCACTTTTACTAGGAACAAGGACTTTCTCTGTCAAAGTAAGTAAACTTTTTTGTTTACTTGGCATTGCTGCTCCCAGTGGCGCTCTCTATCTTTTGCCAAGTCAAAAGAAACGAGCTGCTAAGACACGGGTTTATTCTCAAAACTGTTTTGTTTTTAACTTTTTATTTTGTATTGGGATATACTGATTAACAATTTGTGATAGTTTCAAGTGATAGTTTCCCTTCCCTAAGGGACTGAGCCACACATATACACGTATCCATTCTCCCCCAACCCCGCACCCATCCAGGCTGCCACATAACACTGAACACAGTTCCATTGTTTTACAGCAGGTACTTGTTGTTTATTCATTTTAAATATAGCAGTGTGTACATGTCCATCCCAAACTCCCTAACTATCCCTTCCCACTCACATTGCTACAACACTACAAATTATAGTTCTTATTCCGCTTTCATCAGTTGCCCTGATAACGTCCATTATGACTAGTGCCCACCCCCCACACTGTGAGGCATCAGTCCAGNGTGTGTACATGTCCATCCCAAACTCCCTAACTATCCCTTCCCACTCACATTGCTACAACACTACAAATTATAGTTCTTATTCCGCTTTCATCAGTTGCCCTGATAACGTCCATTATGACTAGTGCCCACCCCCCACACTGTGAGGCATCAGTCCAGGATTGTGCATGGCCCTTAGCTGTCACTTTTTTCACCTTCTTTAACCTGGAGATCACACAGAGGCAATCACCAATCCCCTTGCTTGTTTTGCTACAGCCCTGCTTCCCTGTGCTCAGTCACGGAGAAAGAACTCAGCGGACTCAGCCGTCCTGTGCAAAACCTTCTTTGGTAGTGCAGTGGGGCTGCTATTAACACCAGTGCTGGATTAATGCCGGTGCCCATGAGGTGTCTGAACGGTCAGGGCAGGCTAGGGCATCAGACACCAGAACTAGAGCTAAGAAAAGTGAACTGTGGATTGGCCATACCTGTTTGAGAATAAACCCGTGTCTTAGCAGCTCGTTTCTTTTGACTTGGCCAAAGATAGAGAGTGCCACTGGGAGCAGCAATGCCAAAGTGAAGTTTTAAAAATCTTTCTCCTTCAACTGCTTCCCCTCCCACCTCCCTCCTTTCCTTTAAAAAAAAAAAAAAAGATCTGAGCTCAAAACTCATAAACATTTTAACTGAACAGTAAAACCCAGTGACTCTCTGAAAATGAGAAGCCCATAGTTAGGCTAGTCCCACCAGTCAAGGCCTGTTTTCAACAGTTGCAGAACCCAGGCAGTCTCATTTTGGGTAACTGGCATCAAACATATTAAAATGCATATGCAAATCACATAAGTTTTAAAAAATGTATTCAAATATTTCTTCCATCCTCCAGCTCCTCTTCTTGTTTAAAGAATTGAGGTAACATTGCTTTCTAACATTATGTAAGTTTCATGTGTGTATTATAACCATGCTGCATGCTCACCACCAAAAGTCTGTTTTCCATGTGTCAGCATCTACTTGACCCTCTTTAATCATTTCCCTATGCCCACCCCCCGCCCCCAACCTTTCTGATAACCACTAACTTGTTCTCTATATCTGTGTGTGTGTGTGTGTGTTATTTTTGGTTTGGTCATTTATTTATTTTATATTCCACATGTGAGTGAAATCATGGGATGTTTGTCTTCTCCACCTGACTTATTTCACTTAGCGTAACACCCTCCGTCCATGCTGTTGCAAACGGCAAGATTCCATCTGTTTTGTGACTAATAGCCCCTTGTATGTATGTGTGCCACTACACCCCATCTTCTTTATCCACTCATCTGTAGATAAGCACTGGGAGTGTTTCCATATCTTGGCTATTGTAAATAATGTTATGATGAACATAAGGGTGCATATATCTTTTTGAAGTAGTATTTTTGTATTCTTTGGATAAATATCCAGAAGTGGGTATTAAGCTGGGTCATATGGTAGTTCTACTTGGTTTTTTGAGGAATTTTCATACTATTTTCCATAATGGCTACACCAATTTACAATCTTACCAGCACTGCACAGGGATTCCTTTTCCTCCACATCTTCTCCAATGTTCATCTGTTTTATTGTTAATGGTATTTTAATGGGGACGAGATGATAGCTCATTGTGGTTTTCATTTGCATTTCCTTCGTAATTAGTGGTACTGAACAGCTTTTCATGTGCTTGTTGGCCATCTACATGTCTTCTTTGGAAAAAATGTTTATTTAGATTCTCTGTCCATTTTTAAATCTTGTTGTTTGTTTTCTTATCATAATTTAGCTGTTTGAGTCCTTTCTACATTTCGGATATTAATCTTTTATGAAATATATGGCTTGCAAGTAACTTCTTTCATTTAGTAGTTTGTCTTTTCATTTTGTTGATGTTTTCCTTTGCAGTACAGAGGCTTTTCAGTTTGATGCGGCCCTACTTGTTTATTTTTGCTTTTGTTTCCCTTGCTGGAGGACACACCCAGAAAGATAATGCCAAGGTCAGTGTCTTCATATGAATTATCACCTTTATCATTATATAGTGTCCACCTCTGTCTCTCATCACTTTTTTTTTTTTTTTAGAGCTTCCATTTTACTTTATTTTACTTTACAGTACTCTATTGGTTTTGGCATACATTGACATGAATCTGCCATGGGTGTACACGAACTCTCATCACTTTTTGTGGCTTGAGTTCTCTTTGTCTCATGTGAGTGTGGCTACACGCTTTCTTTTGGCTCCCATTTGCTTGAAGTATCATCTTCCATCCCTTCACTTTGAGTCTGTTTATCTTTAGAGCTGAGGTGAGTCTCCTGGAGGTTGCCTGTAGCTGGGTCTTGTTTTTTAATCTATTCAGCCATTCTGTCTTTTGATTAATGAATTTAGCCCATTTATATTTAGGGCTGCTGCTGCTGCTGCTGCTAAGTCGCTTCAGTTGGGTCCGACTCTGTGCAACCCCATAGACGGCAGCCCACCAGGCTCTCCCATCCCTGGGATTCTCCAGGGAAGAACAATGGAGTGGGTTGCCATTGACTTCTCCAATGCATGAAAGTAAAAAATGAAAATGAAGTCGCTCAGTCGTGTCTGACTCTTAACGACCCCATGGACTGCAGCCCACCAGGCTCCTCTGTCCATGGATTTTCCAGGCAAGAGTACTGGAGTGGGGTGCCATTGCCTTCTCTGTATATTTAAGGCAGTTATCAATAAATGAGAACTGAGTATGGCCATTTTATCGTTTGCTTTTTGGTTGCTCCATATCGTCATTGTTTCTTTTTCTTGAGTTTCTGTTTGCCATTTTTGTTTGGCATTTTCTATGCTGTTTCTCTGTTTCCCCATTTTTATGTTTCAGGTCTCTGCTCTGCCTTTATCTTTTGTGCTTACTGTGAGGTTTGCATAAAATGTCTCATGGATAAAATAGCCCTTTTCTTCTGGGAGAATCTTATTTTCATTTGTCTATAGGGATTCTGTCCTTTTCCTCCTTTTTATGCTTTTGTTGTCTCATCTTATCCCTTTTAATGTTGTATTGTGAGTTTGTTAGCAAATCGAAGTAGCTGTAGCTTTTTTTTTTTTTAACTGTCTTTCCCCTTTCAACCTTTAAGCTATAATTAAGTGCTTAATAACTTATTCTGACATAGAGTTGCAATTTTCTGATTCTATCTGCCACCTTACTCAAAGTTTTGTGTATCTTTGCCTTTTTGTTTCAACTGAAAGAGCTCTTTTCAACATCTCTTATAAAGCAGGTCTAGTGGTGATGAACGCTCTCAACTTTTATTTGTTTGGAAAGAGCTTTTATTTCTCCTTCATATATGAATAATAACTTTGCTGGATAGAGCATTCTTGGCTGACACTGTTTATCTTTCAATATTTTGAGTATATCATTCCGCTCTCTCCTGGCCTGTAGAGTTGCTGCTGAAAAATCTGCTGATAGCCTAATGGGGATTCTGTGTACATTGCCATGTTTTTTTCCCCTTGGCTGTCTTTAACATTTTTCTTTGTCGACTTTGCTGCTGCTGCTGCTGCTGCTGCTGCTAAGTCACTTCAGTCATGTCTGACTTTGTGCAACCCCACAGACGGTAGCCCACCAGGCTCCCCCGTCCCTGGGATTCTCCAGGCAAGAACACTGGAGTGGGTTGTCATTGCCTTCTCCAATGCATGAAAGTTAAAAGTGAAAGTAAGTCAGTTGTGTCTGACTCTTAGCGACCCCACGGACTGCAGCCTACCAGGCTCCTCCATCCATGGGATCTTCCAGGCAAGAGTACTGGAATGGGGTGCCATTGCCTTCTCCGGTGCGTGTGTGCTAAGTCGCTTGAACCGTGTGTGATTCTTTGCGATCTTATGAAATATAGATCCCCCAGGCTCCTCTGTCCATGGAATTCCCCAGGCAAAGATACTGGAGTAGATAGCCACGCCCTCCTCCAGGGGATCTTCCCAACTTAGGGATCGAGTCTGCATCTCTTATGTCTCCTTCATTGGCAAGTGAGTTCTTTATCACTAGCGCCACCTGGGAAGCTTGCAATACATTTTACATGGATTTGATTTGGTGTTCTCTTTACTTCGTGGACTTGTATAACTGGTTGAGGGCCTAGAGTAGCTATCCCACGTTGAAGGTCAGGAAGGGTGGCAGTAAGGAGATACCCTTTGTCCAAGGTAAGGAGCAGTGGCTGCGCTTTGCTGGAGCAGCTGTGAAGAGATACCCCATGCCCAAGGTAAGAGGAACCCAAGTAAGATGGTAGGTGTTGCAAGAGGGCATCAGAGGTTAGGCACACTGAAACCATACTCACAGAAAACTAGTCAATCTAATCACACTAGGACCACAGCCTTGTCTAACTCAATGAAACTAAGCCATGCCCGCAGGGCAACCCAAGATGGGCAGCTCATGGTGGAGAGATCTGACAGAATGTGGTCCACTGGAGAAGGGAATGGCAAACCACTTCAGTATTCTTGCCTTGAGAACCCCATGAACAGTATGAAAAGGCAAAATGATAGGATACTGAAAGAGGAATTCCCCAGGTCAGTAGGTGCCCAATATGCTACTGGAGATCAGTGGAGAAATAACTCCAGAAAGAATGACAGGATGGAGCCAAAGCAAAAAGAATACCCAGCTGTGGATATGACTGGTGATAGAAGCAAGGTCCGATGCTGTAAAGAGCTATATTGCATAGGAACCTGGAATGTCAGGTCCATGAATCAAGGCAAATTGGAAGTGGTCAAACAGGAGATGGCAAGAGTGAACGTCGACATTCTAGGAATCAGTGAACTAAAATGGACTGGAATGGGTGAATTTAACTCAGATGACCATTATATCTACTACTGTGGGCAGGAATCCCTCAGAAGAAATGGAGTAGCCATCATGGTCAACAAAAGAGTCCGAAATGCAGTACTTGGATGCAATCTCAAAAACGACAGAATGATCTCTGTTCGTTTCCAAGGCAAACCATTCAATATCACAGTTATCCAAGTCTATGCCCCAACCAGTAATGCTGAAGAAGCTGAAGTTGAACGGTTTTATGAAGACCTACAAGACCTTTTAGAACTAACACCCAAAAAAGATGTCCTTTTCATTATAGGGGACTGGAATGCTAAAGTAGGAAGTCAAGAAACACCTGGAGTAACAGGCAAATTTGGCCTTGGAATGCGGAATGAAGCAGGGCAAAGACTAATAGAGTTTTGCCAAGAAAATGCACTGGTCATAGCAAACACCCTCTTCCAGCAACACAAGAGAAGACTCTACACATGGACATCACCAGATGGTCAACACCGAAATCAGATTGATTATATTCTTTGCAGCCAAAGATGGAGAAGCTCTATACAGTCAACAAAAACAAGACCAGGAGCTGACTGTGGCTCAGATCATGAACTCCTTATTTCCAAATTCAGACTTAAATTGAAGAAAGTAGGGAAAACCGCTAGACCATTCAGGTATGACCTAAATCAAATCCCTTATGATTATACAGTGGAAGTGAGAAATAGATTTAAGGGCCTAGATCTGATAGACAGAGTTCCTGATGAACTATGGAATGAGGTTCGTGACATTGTACAGGAGACAGGGATCAAGACCATCCCCATGGAAAAGAAATGCAAAAAAGCAAAATGGCTGTCTGGAGAAGCCTTACAAATAGCACTGAAAAGAAGAGAGGCGAAAAGCAAAGGAGAAAAGAAAAGATATAAGCATCTGAATGCAGAGTTCCAAAGAATAGCAAGAAGAGATAAGAAAGCCTTCTTCAGCAATCAATGCAAAGAGATAGAGGAAAACAACAGAATGGGAAAGACTAGAGATCTCTTCAAGAGAATTGGAGATACCAAGGGAACATTTCATGCAAAGATGGGCTCGATAAAGGATAGAAATGGTATGGACCTAACAGAAGCAGAAGATATTAAGAAGAGGTGGCAAGAATACACAGAAGAACTGTACAGAAAAGATCTTCACGACCCAGATAATCATGAGGATGTGATCACTAATCTAGAGCCAGACATCTTGGAATGTGAAGTCAAGTGGGCCTTAGAAAGCATCACTAAGAACAAAGCTAGTGGAGGTGATGGAATTCCCGTTGAGCTGTTTCAAATCCTGGAAGATGATGCTGTGAAAGTGCTGCACTCAATATGCCAGCAAATTTGGAAAACTCAGCAGTGGCCACAGGACTGGAAAAGGTCAGTTTTCATTCCAATTCCAAAGAAAGGCAATGCCAAAGAATGCTCAAACTACCGCACAATTGCACTCATCTCACACGCTAGTAAAGTAATGCTCAAAATTCTCCAAGCCAGGCTTCAGCAATATGTGAACCGTGAACTCCCTGATGTTCAAGCTGGTTTTAGAACAGGCAGAGGAACCAGAGATCAAATTGCCAACATCCGCTGGATCATGGAAAAAGCAAGAGAGTTCCAGAAAAACATCTATTTCTGCTTTATTGACTATGCCAAAGCCTTTGACTGTGTGGATCACAATAAACTGTGGAAAATTCTGAAAGAGATGGGAATACCAGACCACCTAACCTGCCTCTTGAGAAATCTGTATGCAGGTCAGGAAGCAACAGTTAGAACTGGACATGGAACAACAGACTGGTTCCAAATAGGAAAAGGAGTACGTCAAGGCTGTATATTGTCTCCCTGCTTATTTAACTTATATGCAGAGTACATCATGAGAAACGCTGGACTGGAAGAAACACAAGCTGGAATCAAGATTGCCGGGAGAAATATCAATAACCTCAGATATGCTGATGACACCACCCTTATGGCAGAAAGTGAGGAGGAGCTAAAAAGCCTCTTGATGAAAGTGAAGGAGGAGAGCGAAAAAGTTGGCTTAAAGCTCAACATTCAGAAAACGAAGATCATGGCATCCGGTCCCATCACTTCATGGGAAATAGATGGGGAAACAGTGGAAACAGTGTCAGACTTTATTTTTTTGGGCTCCAAAATCACTGCAGATGGTGACTGCAGCCATGAAATTAAAAGACGCTTACTCCTTGGAAGAAAAGTTATGACCAACCTAGATAGTATATTCAAAAGCAGAGACATTACTTTGCCGACTAAGGTCCGTTTGGTCAAGGCTATAGTTTTTCCTGTGGTCATGTGTGGATGTAAGAGTTGGACTGTGAAGAAGGCTGAGCACTTAAGAATTGATGCTTTTGAACTGTGGTGTTAGAGAAGACTCTTGAGAGTCCCTTGGACTGCAAGGAGATCCAACCAGTCCATTCTGAAAGAGATCAGCCCTGGGATTTCTTTGGAAGGACTGATGCTAAAGCTGAAACTCCAGTACTTTGGCCACCTCATGCAAAGAGTTGACTCGTTGGACAAGACTCTGATGCTGGGAGGGATTGGGGACAGGAGGAGAAGGGGATGACCGAGGATGAGATGGCTGGATGGCATCAAGGACTCGACGGATGAGAGTCTGAGTGAACTCCAGGAGTTGGTGATGGACAGGGGGGCCTGGCGTGCTGCAATTCATGGGGTTGCAAAAAGTCAGACACGACTGAGGGACTGGACTGAACTGAATTGAACCTGAGTTTGGGAAAAATCCAGCCATTATTATTATTATTATTATTATTTTGACCATGTCATGCAGCTTGGGGGATCTCAGTTCCCCAATCAGAGATTGAATCTGGGTCACAGAAGTGAAAGGGCCAAATCATAATCACTAGAACACCAAGGAAGTCCCTATTATTTCTTCAGATAAACTCTCTGCTCCCTTCTCCCTCTCTCCTTCTGTTGGAGTACCCATTTTCCTTATGTTGTCCTTCCTAATGGAGTCAGATAGTTTGCTTAGAATTTCTTGTTTTTTCCCTTTAAATCTTTGTTCTCTCCACTCTTCTACGTGAATCATATGTAGATCTCTATCACTGAGCTTGCTAATTCTTTCTTCCACGTGGTTTTCTCTATTTGCAATGCTTTCTAGTGCATTCTTTATCTAATTTGTTGAATGCTTCAGCTCCAGAATTTGTCTGATCCTTTTTGAATTTCCATCTCTTTCATAAAGTATTCTTTTTGTTTAATCATTTTATTCCTTAGTTCACTGAACTCCTTTTCTGAGTTTTCTTGCAGCTGGTTGAGTTTCTTCATGACAACTGTTTGAATTCTTTATTACTTGAACTATTCCATGACATTATTTTTTTAAATCAATGTATTTTTAACTGGAGGGCAATTGTTTTACAGTACTGTGTTGGTGTCTGTTCATGACTTTAAGTTTGGTCAGAAAATTGTCATTTTCCTCTTGTGATATCACATTACTGGCTTTTCATGGTGCTGCACAATTGAAGTAACGAACACCTTTCTTCTTAGTTAAAACTTCTTTTCAGTTGGTTCTAAGAACTCAATAGTTAGCAACTAGCTGTTTTTCTTTTGTTTTTCAGTGGCGCTGTAGCCCAAGTTTTTGGTTTCTTTTACAGGAGTTGCCTCCGGCTATATTCGAAAATGGGCACTTTCTACCCTCCACCGCCTCTGTCGGAGCCATCGCTGACTTTGGACAGTTTTAAACTCGTTGTCACTGCTTGTTGTCTCTGGAGCTTCTGCTGCTCCCGCCATTGCTGCCACCTCCTTATACGGGTACCCGGATGGTGGGCGCCGCCATCATGGCTGAGGTCACGTGGCCCCTGTGTGCCCTGCTGCTGGGGGCGGGGTGAGGGGGGGCAGGTGTTGCTGGCACGCTGGGGTAGTCATGGCCCCTGTTCAGCACCCTGGGGGCAGCTGGGGCCGGAATTGTCTGTGCCTGCCTGCTGCTTCAGGTAAATTTTTTGAAAACTTTTTTATGATTATGTTTTTGAAATGGCTTGGTTACTTCTTTATTTAGGATTGCTTGTAATACCTGGGAAGCTTCTGCGCTTTCTCTGAAAGATTGTGATGTGAAAAATTCTAACTTGAAATTGTTTTTAAATGTAATGAAAACTTCCGCAAATAATAAAGACAAAAATGAATACGGTTGGTTTAACAAAGTCAGTATATTACATCTTATAGATATTTACATTTTTATTCTTTTGGGCTTTGTAAACTCCCTGCTGTATTTTAGAATCATTGCATTTTTGTTGTTTCACTGGGTTCAGATGGCTTTACAGTTTTCTAAAAGATTTGGGCGCCTCAGGCACTGCTGTACCTGTAGGCCTTAGGAATCAGTCAGTGCAAATCCTGACTTGGAATAAAGCTAACCTGTACCATTATAACACTCATCGGCCATCATGAGACTGCGTGGGAAGTCTGTCTCCACATGTCTGTGAGAGACCTGGAGCAAGGCACCTGCCTGTTCTGATCAGCATTGTATCTCCAGCGCCCAGAAAGGGGCCAGCACCCCATCCACACACCCACACACACCAGTCACTCCTCCATTCATCCATCCAACAAAGTGTTTATTGAGCACCTGCTGTGAGTAATGACTAATGATGACACTGCATTTTGGAAGTCTGAAGGGGGGCCTGGTAATTTGCACCATAAAATGTTTATTTAGCATCTGAATATGTGACTGTCTTTTAATATACACATTTTCCCTTATAAGTCACACAATTCATTCATTTACATTTTTTAAAGTTTTATGAAAGATTGGGATTGACATCCACACATGACTATATATAAATTAGATAAGTAATAAGGACCCACTGTCTAGCACAGGAAACTCTACTCAATACTCTGTAATGACCTATATGGGAAAAGAATCTTAAAAAGAGTCACTTTGCTAGACACCGGAAACTAACACAACATTGTAAAACAATTGTACTCTGACAAGCATTTATTTATTTATTTTTTATTTTTTTGGCTTGTTTACTTTTTTTTTTGTATTTATTTATATTTTTACACGAACTCCCAAACATGAACCCCCCCTCCCACCTCCCACCCCACATCATCCCTCCAGATCATCCCCATACACCAGCCCCAAGCATCCTGCATCCTGCATTGAACATAGACTGGCAATTCATTTCTTACATGATAGTATACATATTTCAATGCTATTCTCCCAAATCATCCCACCCTCTCCCTCTTCCTCTCCTTCTCCCATGTACTCTGACAAGCATTTAATTTTTAAGAGTTTTATGAAAGAAAACTCCAGAGTCTTGAATAAGGTCTGTCCCAGCCTGAGTGTGGACCTTGTTGATATAGGGTGGTGGCTGAAGGTCAGAGTTAAGCAGTGAGAAAGTGGGGTTCAATTCCCAACTTGACCACCGAGCTTGGCAGGCTGGAGCAAATGGTTTAACTTCTTTAGTCAGCAGTTTTTTCACCTGTAAAATGTGTATAATAGCAACTGCTTTATCAGCCTCCTGGGGCTTCCTGGGGGTTCATGAGATCATGAAATATGTGTTTTATGAACTGTGAAGAGCAATACAGAGTTGTAAGAAAATATGATTATGAAGGTGATGACCAGGGCCATTGTGGGAAGGGAGCAAAAGAGGTGTTAAACTGCAAACTATTCTATAAAATCCAGATACCATGTTAAGGAAAATAATGAACAGACACAAAAAAAGGGAAGGCTGGAAGAAACATTTCAGGGAATAAAGAGACATAAAGACATAACCCTTTCCCTCATTTCAATAAACATAAAGAATAACCTGTACATGGAGGCACAAAATCAGTGCATCACTTATGATTTAACAGCCTTCCTGTAATCTCCTAAAGCAAATATTTAGATTCGATGAGGCGTGGAGCTGTGACTCCCAGGAAGAATTTGGGCTACAATCCATGGAGACCAAACAAAGAGGCTCACATTTTCTCCTGTTTTGGAAACCGAGTGATGCCGATCTGTCTGCAGAGTTGTTCTGTTCATGTAGACATTTCGATGGAACCTTGCCCCGGTTGCTTGTGCCTTCAGAGTGAAGTGATGGCTTTCTACTACCCTGCCCGGCAGACACTCCTCTCTGGATTTACTGGGTCAGGGGTGCTCTGGTCACACACAGGGTCAAGGAGTCACATGCAGTCAGTTCTGGCCGCCCAAGTCTCTGCCAGGTAATCGCTCATGCTGAGCACCCACTGGCTCAGTGCAGGAGCTGGGAGGGGCGATGTGGTAGGGAAGGAGAGATTAAATCACAACGAAGTACACGGTATCGCTTATATGTGGAATCTAAAGAATGATACAAACGGACTTATTTACAAAAGAGACTCACGGACCTAGAAAACAAAGGGGAAAGAGAGGTGTGGGAGGGACAAATGAAGAGTTGGAATCAACATGTATATTACTGTGTATATGATGATAACCAACAAGGACTTACTGTAGAGCCAGGGAACCATACCCAGCATTGTGTAATACTCTGGTGGCTCAGCAGTGAAGAATCTGCCTGCAGTGTGGGAGACACGGGTAGATGTGGGTTCAATCCGTGAGTCAGGAAGATCCCCAGGAGAAGGGAATGTCAACCCACTCCAGCATTCTTGCCGGGAGAATCCCATGGACAGAGGAGCCTGGCAGGCTACAGTCCACGGGGTCGCAAAGAGTCAGATGTCATTGAATGGGCACCCACACTCTATGTCCCCCACCCCTGGCCCACTGTTCTCAATTCCCCCTCTTTTCTCCAGGACAGAACCCTCTTTAGCTTCAACCTCCCTTCCCCAAAGCCTCCTGCTCTAAATTCTCAGTGCCACCTTTGTCAGTGAACTTTACTCCATTAAAATGAATCAGAGTATGATTTTTTTTTCCCATCAAGATGCTTAAAAAACATTTTATTAAAAAAATGTGTTGGTACTCTTACGTATTGAATCAAGCCAGTTATTGGCCTTTTGCTTCTTAAAGAAGGTCATTTGAAGTCACGATGTGTGTGCGCTAAGTTTCCTTGTTCTGGACTAATTGGACAGGACCCAGTGTTCTGCTGAGGGTCAGGTCCACGATGCTGGCCAGGCCTCACCCTGCTCATGCTGTTTGGATGGTGCTCATGTGGCTGGGGCTGAGAGGCACAGCTCCCACCGTCCAGAAGGCCGAGAAGTCTGGGACTGACTGAGACCTCTAGGGTGGTGACCGGTGTATGCGGGTGAGAGGATGGAGCTCCCGCCCAGCAGCTTTCATTGGCATTTTCAAGGCTCAATACTGCCGGTATGTCACTATCACGTCCTTAGGCTAGCTGGCACCACGTAAGTGGGATGCTGCCGACAGGAAGAGAGTGAGCAGTGGACAAGTAAAAACGTGGTACCACGGTACAAAGGAAAAGCAAGAGGACAAATTAGAGGGAAGGATGTCACCATCATCTTCAATAGTGTGTCTTGATCACCGCTGAGTGTCTGGGCCACTTTGCACATTGCACACTTTTCATTTCAAGATACTGTCTTTGGAGGTCCCCTGGGCAAATTAAAAAATGTGTGCAAGGGACAAAATGAAAAACACCCAAAGCAACCTATTCAGTTCAGTTGCTCAGTGGGTCTGACTCTTTGCAACCCCATTGACATCAGCACGCCAGGCTTCCCTGTCCATCACCACCTCCCAGAGTTTACTCAGACTCATGTCCATTGAGTCGGTGATGCCATCCAACCATCTCATCCTCTGTCATCCCCTTCTGCTTTAAATCTTTCCCATCATCAGGGTTTCTTCCAATGGAGTTTCAGCTTCAGCATCAGTCCTTCCAATGAATATTCAGGATTGATTTCCTTTAGGATTGACTGGTTGGATCTCCTTGCAGTCCAAAGGACTCTTAAGAGTCTTCTCCAACACCACAGTTCAAAAGCATCAGTTCTTTGGCGCTCAGTTTCCTTCATGGTCCAAATTAAATATGCAGAGTACATCATGAGAAATGCTGGGCTGGAGGAAGCACAAGCTGGAATCAAGATTGCTGGGAGAAATATCAATAATCTTGGATATGCAGATGATACCACCCTTATGGCAGAAAGTGAAGAACTAAAGAGCCTCTTGATGAAAATGAAAGACAAGAGTGAAAAAGTTGGCTTAAAGCTCAACATTCAGAAAACTAAGATAATGGCATTAGGTCCCATCACTTCATGGGAAGTAGATGGGGAAACAGTGCAAACAGTGGCTGACTTTATTCTTCTGGGCTCCAAAATCGCTGGAGATGGTGATTGCAGCCATGAAATTAAAAGACGCTTACTTAAGAAAGTTATGACCAACCTAGATAGCATATTAAAAAGCAGAGACATTACTTTGCCAACAAAGGTCCATCTAGTCAAGGCTCTGGTTTTTCCAGTAGTCATATATGGATGTGAGAGTTGGGCTATAAAGAAAGCTGAGCGCCGAAGAATTGATGCTTTTGAACTGTGGTGTTGGAGAAGACTCTTGAGAGTCTCTTGGACTGCAAGGAGATCCANGGATGTGAGAGTTTGGACTATAAAGAAAGCTGAGCGCCGAAGAATTGATGCTTTTGAACTGTGGTGTTGGAGAAGACTCTTGAGAGTCCCTTGGACTGCAAGGAGATCCAACCAGTCCATCCTAAAGGAGATCAGTCCTGGGTGTTCATTGGAAGGACTGATGTTGAAGCTGAAACTCCAATACTTTGGCCACCAGATGCAAAGAGCTGACTCATTGGAAAAGACCCTGATGCTGGGAAAGATTGAGGGCAGGAGGAGAAGGGGATGACAGAGGATGAGATGGTTGGATGGCATCACCGACTCAATGGACATGGGTTTGGGTGGACTCCAGGAGTTGGTGATGGACAGGGAGGTCTGGTGTGCTGCGGTTCACGGGGTCGCAAAAAGTTGGACACAACTGAACGACTGAACTGAACTGAATTGAACTGCCCTCCAGCTAGGGACTGGGGACAGAGAGAGTCAATGGGTGGTGGCACTGCACTTTGGAGTGTAAATACATCCTCACCTCTAAGTGACTATAGTACCTGCTCATTCCCCTATGAAAGTAATTATCACTTGCAATAAATGTTACCTGTATGTGTCTGCCTTTCCCAGCAGAGTGTGAAAACTTGATGCAACTCCAGCACATTAAAAGCCACTCGACAATTTAGTGTAAAAAAACAAATGTAAACAAATATGTTAATGAAAGGGATCTTTTCTAGATATGAGGTAGAAATAGCAGCTGAGGAATTAAAGGCAGCCAGAATGGGTACAGTTCAGAGCCAGGGAGAGCAGAGGAAGGCAGAGGCTGGGGCCCTGGTTGTCCTGTGTTCCATTTCCTGTGAGAAAGACCCCCTCTAACCTAGCAAGACCTGGTGCAACTCTGGAGCTGTGGGGCAGGGGTAGGGGTAGGGGAGGGCTGAGGGGGGTGGAGAATATGCTTCTGCTTTCAAATTTACTTGCCTCGGGAGGCAAAACAAAATGACAGCTAAACCTCCATAGCCTTGATCTGCCTGTAATGGAAAATATCATACCCTTTTGCTCTTTGGATTTTGATCCACAACAAAACTTTCCACTAGAAACCAGTATGGAAGTCTCACCACCTCCAGGTCAATAGAACTTAAGGAATACTGATGTCACCCCCTTTTTCTCCACTCCTTTCACTCAACACTGCCTGCCACGCCATACATCTGCATTCACACTCAGCCCTTGCTAGCTGATTGGTTATTTTTTTCCCCAGTCCTTTGAAACTAGTTCTATCTGACCCCCTGAATCCTTGCTCTTAGCCTCTGTAGCTGAGGGATTATGCCATGTTGCTCTTCATGTTAGTTGAGTTCTTATTAGCGTAAAGATGAGGGAAACTGAGACTCACAGAAGGTAAGTAATTTATCCAGATTCATTCAGCTTATAGTAGATGACATTTGGGTTCCACCTCCAGTCTAGCTGATTGCAGAACCATGGTTGGCTGAGGTTGCATTTTCTGCTCAGGCCTTTGCTTACTGTGGTCCCATTCCCTCTCCCATCCTCCCCCCAGTCCTCTCAGCTCTTAGCAAAACACATCCCACCTTCCCATCCTTGGCTCCCATCGTCTCTACCTGGGTAATACTCTCTGGTCCTCCTCGAGTCCTATCTCCTCCAGGAAACTGTCCAGAAGAGAGCTCCAAAAGCTCTGCTTGTCTTACCATCCATCGTGCGCCGCCGTGTGCATTTACACTATCTGTCGTGAACGCTGGCAGTGGAGATGCCTGAGCTGCTGGGCTGGACCAGGAGCTCCCCAGTCCTGCACTTCTTTGCCCCCTCATTGCATCCTGCGCCTGGCACTCAGGAAGGATGAGCATCTGCATATGGTTAGCAGAAATGCTGCCAGCAAGTTCAGCAGGTATTTAATGTCCACTATGTGTTGTCTGTCTTCAGGACCCTGTCACACAGGCCATCCCACTTAAGTCTATTTAAACTGCTCCTGCCTGCTTGAAAGTGAAAGTGAAGTCGCTCAGTTGTGTCCGACTCTGCCACCCCGTGGACTGTAGCCCCCCAGGCTCCGCCATCCATGGGATTCTCCGGGCAGGAATACTGGAGTGGGTTGCCATTTCCTTCTCCAGGGAATCTTCCTGACCCAGGGATCGAACCCAAGTCTCCTGCACTGCAGACAGACGCTTTAACCTCTGAGCCACCGGGGAAGCCCTCCTGCATGCTTATTGGCTTCTATTCTCACACTGTTCTGTGCCCTTATGAGGCAAAAGTTGGCTCCTCCAATTCTTATGAAAAACAGGAATAAAGTAAATTGTTCCCTGAGTCTAAAAGCAAGCAGCTACTTACAAGCTGTCGCTTTAAGAGGATTTAGGCAGGGCTCCTTACTTCCAAAATGTCCATTCCACTGGGTGTCATGATAGCTTCCTTCTCTCAGATGAAATGTTTTTTGTTCTTCCTCTGAGTTTGCTTCTAAAATGCAGCCCCCTCCACCTTCCTCACGGATATTAAGCCTTATCAGCAGACATCATAACTGGGAATCAGGAGGAATCGGACATGGGAAGAGTGTTTGGGAACAGGGACCACAGTCCAGCTCCTTAACAAGGCTCAGAACTCCCGTCAGGATCTGGCCCCTGCCTGCTTCCCCCGCTTTTTCTCCCTTCACTCTTGCCTTCGTAAGGGTTAGCTCTGTAGCATCTGACTTTATACACTTGATCATTCCCTGCTCTCTTTCGCTCTCCTGACTTTAGACATGCTGTGCTCACTTCTTTGGCTGCCTTAACGCCTATCCATCTTTCAAGTTCAGAACTCACTTCCTCCAGGAAGCTTTCCCTACTCATCTCAGTCTGGGTTTGATGCCTCTGCCACATATTCCATCGTTCCTTGTGCTTCCTGAATCGTAGCACATAATGCACTGCTGACTGTGAGTTCCAAGGGTACAGGTTCCATGTTGGACTATCCCAACACCAGACACTGCCTGGCACATAGTAGCTATTCAAAGAATATTCATGACAGGAATCAATAAGCTGGGCCTGAATGGATAGATCATCAGATGGTCAACACCGAAATCAGATTATATTCTTTACAGCCAAAGATGGAGAAGCTCTATACAGACAACAAAAACAAGACCGGAAGCTGACTGTGGCTCAGATCATGAACTCCTTATTTCCAAATTCAGACTCAAATTGAAGAAAGT
>SJYX01014776.1:423086-473087 GCA_006410675.1 Oreotragus oreotragus | reverse complement strand
TGTTTGACCACTTCCAATTTGCCTTGATTCATGGACCTGACATTCCAGGTTCCTATGCAATATTGTTCTTTACAGCATCGGATCTTGCTTCTATCACCAGTCACATGCACAACTGGGTATTGTTTTTGCTTTGGCTCCATCCCTTCATTCTTTCTGGAGTTATTTCTCCACGGATCTCCAGTAGCATATTGGGCACCTAACGACCTGGGGAGATTCTCTTTTAATATCCTATCATTTTGCCTTTTCATACTGTTCATGGTAAGGAGATACCCCTCGTCCAAGGTAAGGAGCAGTGGCTGTGCTTTGCTGGAGCAGCCGTGAAGAGACAACCTTTGCCCAACATAAGAGAAACCCAAGTAAGGTGGTAGATGTTGCAAAAGGGCATCAGAGGGCAGACACACTGAAACCGTACTCACAGAAAACTAGTCAATCTAATCACACTAGGACCATGGCCTTGTCTAACTCAATGAAACCAAGCCATGCCTGCAGGGCAACCCAAGGCGGGTGGGTCATGGTGGAGAGGTCTGACAGAATGTGGTCCACTGGAGAAGGGAATGGCAAGCCACTTCAGTATTCTTGCCTTGAGAACCCCATGAACAGTATTACTGACTCAATGGATATAAATTTGAGCAAACTCTGGGAGAGAGTGGAAGAGAGAGGAGCCTGGTGTCCTGCCATTCATGGGGTTGCAGAGACTTGGACAGGACTTAGCAACTGAACAACAACTCTTTCAAATCTATGTTGACCCTTTCCTCTTCCCATTGTTTACATTGATAGTATTTCTGTAGCTCTTAAGTATCTTAAATTTCCTTATTTATGGATAGAACCACCTGCTTATGACCTTTATCTGCTTTGGCAATAGACGTATAGTTTGTATTTTCTCCAATGTATATAATGTAGTGTTTGTTTATAAGTATCATATATTGGTAATGAAATGTATGGTTCTAAGTCAAAGATATACATAACCAATGTGCCATTGGTATGCAGCAAAATGGGTCACACATGAGCTGGGTTATTGTTTCTCTTGGTCCTGGGATGGCTGTGTAGAGCCTGGAGCAGCCAGGTTCCTTACAGTCCAGTTGTGTCTTGCCAAGAACAGCTTTATCCAGAAATGGCAGTGTGCTTCACTAATATATAATTATCATTTTGTAAAGATATAGAAACTGTGATCTTGCTACTCAAAGTATATCTTCAACAGCTAGCAGCAGCATTATTTTGATACTTGTAAGATACGCATACTTCCTAGGTGGCACAGTGATAAAGAATCTGCCTGCCGACACAGGAGACATGGGTTTGGTCCCTGGGTGGGGAAGATCCCCTGCAGCAAGACATGGCAACCCAGTCTAGTATTCTTTTCCATAAAATCCCATGGACAGAGGAGCCTGGCAGGCTACAGCCCAAGGGGTTGCAAAGAGTTGGACACAACAGAGCAACTGAGCATGCATGCATCAAGAGACGTATAACTTCATTTCCGACCTAATGAATCAAAATCTGCAATTTCATAAGATCCTCAGGTGGTGCATATATAAGAATTTGAGAAGCTATAGACTAAACTTTGTCCTCGGTGCCCATATGGTTTGCAACCTTATCTGTGTGTCAAAATCATCTGGAGGACTTTTATATATCCTGATGTCCAGATTGTAGCACAGATTAGAATCTCTGGGGCTAGGTCATAGGCACAGTTTTAAGATTTCCTCAGGTGACTTCAATATGCAACTAATGTTGAGCACCACTACTTAGCAGCATCTCAACTTCTAATAGATGAACACTACACTTCATGAAATAACAAGAATCCAAAAGAAATGTATAATATGCTAATAACCTGCTCACTGTGTGTTGTACAATGCTGGGATATATATGGAAGCATGTGTGTTGAGGGCAGTGAACTAAGAGGGAATTGTGTACTGTGGAAATGGGCATAATTCATATAGGCCTTTCTAAGTGTCTATGACTTTGATTTGGGTTTGAGGTGTCATATTGTCAATAAAATAATCAAACATTCTACCCCAAACAAACCTTCCTTTTCTCAGTTGTGTCACCCCTGGGTCCATGGCTACTGGTTTCCTGGTGTGAGTGGCAGGTAACATTTTCAACCAATGCTAACTCCAAATACATTATGTTTCCTTCAATTAGCTTACATTACCTCTTGCTTTTATCTTTCATTTAGTCTCTGCTATCAATTTATAAAAGCTTAACCCATTTTTCTTGAAAAACTATCTTCAAAGAAAAAAAAAAGCTAGTTTGATAGTCACAACTGAGACATATCTTTAGACTATTTATGTACATAGAAGATTCTGTCAGGAAGAAAATAAAATAAAATAAGAAATGTTGAAAGCTAACAGCCATGAAAATGGGAAGAATGAATATGTTTATTTTATTCTGATTTCAGAATTCTTAGAAAAATTTATAATATCCCTTAGGAGCAATAATAAATGTCCAGAGGATCCTGGTTCATTATGTCACCACCAGTCAAAATTTAAGGAGGTGATGTTTCATGGTAATGACCTTAGAAACCCAGCTTTTGTTCCTTTTCTCATTTGGTAAGTGACTTAGCACCCAGATCAGCTGTTGGTCATATTAAGATACTTGTATAACGTTTTCCATCACTGTTGAAACAAGTTACTACAAACTTGCTGGCTTGAAACAACATAAATTTATTATTTCACAGTCCTGGAGGCTAAAAGTCCAAACTCAGTATCACTTGGTTGAAATGAAATATGTGGGCAGGGCCACACTTCCTTTTCAGGAAGAGGAGAACCAGTGGCTGTCAACATTGCTTGGCTTGTGGTTGCATTGCTCCAATCTCTGCTCCTGTCTTCATATTACCTTTTTAAAACAGAACAAAGAAACTCAGGATACAAATTATAAATTACAAGTATACATTATAACTACAGTGTATATCTAAAAAGATTTCTTAGGGAAAACATGTTTCTGGGCATCTTTGTTCATCATCTGTGGTTATCATTGCCGACCCAGCTCTTTCCGTCTAGATCCCCACGTGTCTCATTTCACCTGCTAATTTCACCCTAGTTTTATTAGTATTCCAAGCCAGCATCTTTGCTTTCTCAATGTCCCTTATTCCACCTCCAATAAAATAGTCTTATACAGGATGCTCGGGGCTGGTCCACTGGGATGACCCAGAGGGATAGTATGGGGAGGGAGGTGGGAAGGGGGTTCAGGATGGGGAACACGTGTACACCCGTGGTGGATTCATGTTTATGTATGGCAAAACCAATATAATATTGTAAAGTAATTAGCCTCCAATTATAATAAATAAATTTATATTTTAAAAAGTCTTATAAAATGTTGATGGCACTGATAGAGGGCTGACCTAGCATAAGTCTGCAACTAGTGAATATTTAGTTGTCCTTTCAAGTAATAACTTTGAGATAATGCCTGTGATTCTAATGTATAAAATTAAAGAAATCAACAACTTATAAAGTCATTTTTGATATATTATTTCATTAAGAGATAAACAACAAAGCAAGTCTCTATTTTGCTGTTCAACCAGTTCTAGTTATACAAGACAATTTCTAGAGATCTGCTGTACAACACTGTGTTTAGAGTTAATGATGTTTTATTTCACACTTAAAATTTAAAAGGATAAATCTCATGATATGCTTTCCCCACAATATAAAGAACTATTTTTCAAAAGAATTAGGCCTATTATACAGAGTGAATTAAGTCAGAAAGAGAAAGATAAATATCATATCAGTTCAGTTCAGTTCAGTTCCTCGGTCTTCTACAAAACTTTGTGACCCCATGAACTGCAGCACACCTGGCCTCCCTGTCCATCACCAAAGCCCAGAGTCTACCCAAACCCATGTCCATCGAGTTGGGGATGCCATCCAACAATCTCATCCTCTGTCGTCCCCTTCTTCTCCAGCTATCAATCTTTCCCAGCATCAGGGTCTTTTCAAATGAGTTAGCTCTTCGCATCAGGTGGCCAAAGTATTGGNTTCAGTTGCTCAGTCATGTCCAACTCTTTGTGACCCCATGGACTGCAGCATGCCAGGCTTCCCTGTGCATCACCAACTCCCAGAGCTTGCTCAAACTCATGTCCATTGAGTCAGTGATACCATCCAATCATTTAATCCTCTGTCTTTCCTTCTCCTCCTGCCACTAATCTTTCCCAGTATCAGGGTCTTTTTCAATGAGCCAGTTCTTCACATCAGGTGACCAAAGTATTAGAGCTTCAGCTTCAGAATCAGTCCTTCCATTTCAGGGCTGATTTCCTTCAGGATTGACTGATTTCATCTCTTTGTAGCCCAAGGGACTTTCAAAAGCTTTCTCCAATACCACAGTTCAGAAGCATCAGTTCTTTGGTGCTCAACTTTCTTACATTGACAAGCCAAGACAGTGTATGAAAAAGCAGAAACATCATTTTGTCAACAAAGGTCTGTCTAGTCAAAGCTATTAGCTTCCAGTAGTCATATACAGATCTGAGAGTAGAGCAAGGAGATCAAACCTGTCAGTTCTAAAGGAAATCAACCCTGAATATTCGTAGGAGGTACTGATGCTGAAGTTCCAATACTCTGGCCATCTGATGCAAAGAAGGCAACTCATTGGAAAAAACTCTGATGCTGGGAAAGACTGAAGACAAAAAGAGAAGGGGACAGCAGCGGACGAGACAGTTGTGTCAGGGGAGTGTGTAATTTCCTCGATTCGGTCTCGCTACAGCAAAAATTTGAAGTGACAAATAGACCAGTGTTACAGCTTTGTTACAGCTCAGTTTAAACTGTGGACCAGTGTTACAGCTCAGTTACAGCTCAGTATTATTTGCAAGCAAAGGAAAATACATCCTCGAGGTGTGGGGATGGGTCAACCCAAAAGATGTGAAGAAAAGAAAAGAGAAGAGAGAGGCTCAGTTTGGGCTTCTCTTTTTATTTATTTAATTTTTTTTTTTTCTCCTCTTCCTGAACCTGCCCTATGTAAACTGGGAGGGCTTCTGTTTCATCTGAGATTCTCACTCTGGTCTTCAAACTTTCCTTTGTTCTACTTTCACCAGCTTTTTCCTTTCTTTGTCTTTTAGCCACAAATATTTTAGAATCTTTTTTCCTATTCTAACTACCTAACATTTCCCCCTCAAGAGATAGGAGGCCCAATTCTTTGGGAATAGTGGCATCCAGGTCTCTCTGGCTACTTCCTGCTGAGCTGGAATGGCAAGGGGCATTGGGTCTTCCCCCCTTGCTAGTCTCAGGCCTCGGAGTCCTTATAGCCGTGTCCATCCAGGGGTGAGTGGTATCTTCCGTGGTTGGGTGTAGTTTTATACATCCTTATTGAACTGGCACTGCATGTTGTGGCTTGTTGATAGATGTATTGAGTGTCCTTCTCTGTTTTCTTCCATGCCTTGACTCATGAGTAGTGAATCCAGGAGTTGTATCCTGGTACCTTGACTGTTGTGTGGTAGAAAGTATTTATTACAGGGTAGGGCCCCTCCCATGTGGACTGGAGTTGAGCCTTTGGGGACCCATCCTTCCAGACTTTAATTAGGACTTGAGTCCCTGGAGCATATAGTGGTAGCTCTTTAGAATCTTTTGGGTCCTGGTTAACATCCCATAAGTGTATATCCTGTTGGAATTGCCCAATGGCCTTGGTATAAGACCAGAGGGTCTGAGCCTACAGATCTAGGAAGGTCTCCCATATAGCATCTCATAATGGCTAAGACCAACCTGTTCCTTAGGGACAATACAGATGCAGAGGAGAGCTATCGGTAAAGCCTCCTTCCAACCCAGGGAGTGCTGCTGGGTTATCTTTTTATTGCTGATTTTAAGAATTGGTTGGCTCTTTCTACTTTTCCTGAAGACTGAGGTCTCCAGGCACAATGGAGATAATAAGTAATGCCCAATGCTTTCCAGGCAAGAGTGCTGGAGTGGATTACCATTTTTTTTCTCCAGGGGATCTTCCCGACCAAAAAATCAAACTCGGTCTCCTGCATTGCATGCAGACACTTTACCATCTGAATCACCAGGGAAGCCCAAGAGACCCCTCAGATGACCTTAAAAGTAAATGATATCCCATTGTTACTTTGTAATGACCTGGGCTGACCAACTCTCAGAATGATTTCATGGAGCAGTTTTTTACCACCTCCTTAGCCTTCTCAGGCTGGGTGGGAAAGCCGTCAATCCATCCTGTGAATGTATCTATCATGACTAACAGGTATTTATACCCTTGGGAAACTGGCATCTGGGTGAAGTCCATCAGCCAGTCCTCTCCTAGGTAGGTCCCACGTCTTTGGATGGGCTGGGCCAGCTGGGGTCTTTGAGCTCCTTGGGGGGTTGTTTAATTGGCAAGTGGGACAAGAGAAGACAACTCGCCTTATAGTTGTTTGGTGGTCTGTTCCACTGAAGGATCTTTCTAGTCATCTTTGGAGGGCCTTCTCCCTTAACTGAGTGGTGGCATGTTAGGAGTTAACCAACTTCCATTGGAGGTTCCCAGGCAGAAAAATGAGTCCCTCCTTTTGGAACCACCCCATATGATCTTGAAAGCCTGTGCTATTAGCTTTAAGAGTCTCACCTTCAGTATATGGAGGAGTTTCTGGCAAATTAGTCTGTGGAACTAGGGTGGCAACCCCTTTTAGGTCATTGGTCTGTAAGACTGCTCTCTTAGCTGCCTGATCAGCTGCTTGGTTCTCTCATGCCACTTCAGTGCTCCCTTGCAGGTGTCCTTTACAGTGGGAGACTGAAACCTCAGTAGGCAGATGGACTTCCTCCAAGAGCCTAAGGATTTGATCACCATATCTGATTGGGGACACTTGGGTGGTCAAATGGCCTCCTTCTTCCCAAATAGCAGCATGTGCATGTAGCACCAGAAAGGCATACTTGGAGTCAGTGTAAATGGCTGCTCTTTTCCTTTTCCCAGCTCTAAAGCTTGAGTCAGGACTATGAGCTCAGCTAATTGGGATGAAGTACCTGGTGGCAAACATTTAGCCTCTGCGATCTCAAAATTGGAGACTACTGCATATCTAGCTCTTCTTTTTCCATCCGAGACAAAGCTGTACCAGATTTCCACCAGTGTACCAGATTTCCTTAGGATTGGTCAGAGGATCTTCTGACAGTCTCCCTTGGGGTTTTATCCAATGGGCCAAAGTTTCTAGGTAAGAGTGAAAAGGGAGAGAGCCCTCAGGGGTAGGCAGGAGTGTAGCTGGATTAAGAACCTCAAGAGGATATAGTCAGGCCTGGATTTTTCATCAGCATTACTTGATATCTGAGGATAGTTTGATCATACATCCATAAATGGCCTCTCCCATTCAGGAGTTGTTTCACTTGGTGGCTGGTAAAAATAGTTAGTTTGCCCCCACAATAGACATTTAAAGCATCTTCTATGAAGACTGCAATAGCTGCAAGATTTCAAAGGCAGGGAGACCAGCCTCGGGCAGTTTAGTTGAGCCTCTTGAATAAGTAAGCTATAGGCTGGGGCTCAGGTCCCAACACTCCCAAGGCTATTCTCTCTCTTTCATGGTCATAAAGTTGGAATGTTTTTCTGGGAGGTCTGGCAACCTCAAGGTGGGTGCTTGAGTTAAGGCTTATTTTAGTGTAGCTTTTGCCTTCTTTTGAGGAGTTCCCTACATAAATGGGACTGAATCGTCCCATCCCTTTAAGCTTTCATATAAAGGCTGGGCAATTAGACCATAGTTGGGTATCCAGATTTTATAATACCCTGTTAGCCCCAGGAAAGCTCACAACTGTTTTCAAGTCGTGGTGGAGGGCAGTTGGAGGATTCCTTGTACTCGATCAGAGAACAAACTCCCGGACCCATGTCTAATCTGAACTCCCAGGTAAATGACCTTTGTCTCGACCATCTGTGTCTTAGCATCAGGAACTTATCCCCTCTCTGCCAAAAAGTTTAGAACCTGAATTGCATGTTATCGGGCATTTTCCTCATCTGGAGAGCAGATTAATATGCCATCTACATATTGTAATATTTTTCCATTAGATCCCAGGTCCAGATCTAGGAGATCCCAGCTAAGATGCTGCCTAAACAGGTAGGTACTATCTCTGAACCCCTGAGGTAATACTGTCCAAGTCATCAGTTGGTGTTTTTCTCCTGAAGCCTCCCACTTGAAGGGAAAAAGATATTGGGATACTTTAGGCAGTGGTATGCCAAAGAATGCATCTTTGAGATCCAGGACTGTAAAACACTTGGCACTGGGTGGTATTTCTCCCAAGATTACATAGGGATTGGGTACTGTGGGATGGAGGGGGACTACAGCTTCATTTATGATCCAGAGATCTTGAACCATTCACCAGGTTCCATCTTTTTTCTTTACTGAGAGGATTGGGGTGTTACGTGGTGAACTGGTGGGGACCAATAGCCCACAAGCAAGGAATTTATTTATTAAAGGCTGTAGTCCCTCCCGAGCCTCTCTTTCGAGGGGATATTGTTTCTGGTTAGGAAACCAAGTGGGATCTCGGAGGACAATGATGACTGGTTCAGCTTGGTGGGCTCATCCAGGAATTCCCTGGTCCCACACGTGGGGGTTAATTTTGTCCTCCCATAGTGTTTGGTCCCTCTCTGTTGCAGAGGGTATAATGGGTTCCTCAGTAGTAACCAGAAGCTGTAGAGCTCTAGGGGCTGAAAAAAATTTCCTAGTTTAGTGAGTATATCTCTTCCCAATAAGGGAGTAGGAACTCAGTTCAGTTCAGTTCAGTTCAGTCGCTCAGTCATGTCCAACTCTCTGCGACCCCATGAATCGCAGCATGACTGGCCTCCCTGTCCATCACCATCTCCCAGACTTCACCCAGACTCACGTCCATCGAGTCTGTGATGCCATCCAGGCATCTCATCCTCGGTCGTCCCCTTCTCCTCCTGCCCCCAATCCCTCCCAGCGTCAGAGTCTTCTCCAATGAGTCAACTCTTTGCATGAGATGGCCAAAGTACTGGAGTTTCAGCTTTAGCATCATTCCTTCCAAAGAAATCCCAGGGCTGATCTCCTTCAGAATGGACTGGTTGGATCTCCTTGTAGTCCAAGCACTCAGGGACCACCAAAAACTGGTGGGAAAATATTTGTCCATATCAGCAACAAAGAAGTCCTTGGGTGAATCTTTTTGTAATTGTTTATATCCTGTAGCACCCAAAAGGGTACAGGTTTGGGAGGAGAAAGCCCTGGAGTAGAAGGTCAGGACAGAGTAGGTAGCCCCTGTGTCAACCAAGAAATTCTCAGATTTCCCTGCCACATCCGGTTGCACCCTTGGCTCCAGCCTCGTGAAGGTTATCTGTGACAGACGGGCTGGCTGGAGCGGGCCGCTAAAGTCCTGCTGAACCATTGTGAGGGAAGACTTGGCGCTTGACCTTAAGGCTCTTGGGTCCTGAGGGCAGAGTGCCGCCCAATGTCCCAGTTGATGGAATTTGTAGCAAGCCATTTTAGGAGACTTGTCATGGTTTGGACACTCTTCGGCCCAATGTCCTGCCTGCCTACAGATTAAGCATTTGCCTCATGCCTTGTCCTTTAGGGACTCAGAGCTTGTCATAGGGCTTCCCTGAAGGGCGACCTGCATCTGGACTTGCCTTGTCTCTTTCCTTTTCTCCCTTTCCTGGGCCTTGCCCTCCCTCTCCTGCTCTCTATTATAAAAGGCATTGGTGGCTGTCTGGACCATCTCATCTAAAAAGGCAGCAGGGTCCTGCTGCTAAAACTGTTGTAACTTAATCCTGATGTCTGATGCACATTGGGACAGGAATTTGTCTTTTAAAATTACTTATTCCTCGTAAGAGTCTAAGTCCAGACTGTGAACTTATGGGGGGCATCTTTTAGCCTTTCCAGAAAGGCAGTGGGATTCTCACTGGGCTCCTGGGTTATTGCTGAGACCCAGGCATAGCTAACTACTTTTTTCTGGGATGATTTTAGTCCTACCTTTACACAGATCATAAAATGATCCCTTTCCCAGATGTGCTTAGGGTTATTATAATTCCAATTAGGATCTGAGAAGGGGACTGCATTTTCCCCCACTGGGTATTTATCATTGGACATGTGAAGCCCTGTAGCATACCTTCGGGCTTCCTTTAAGACCCTAAAATACTGAGGGTCAGATAAAGTTTGACTAAATATGACCATGATGTCCTTTTATGTCAAGTCAAAGGCCAAGGTAATGTGCTGGAATGTATCTATGTATTTGTTTGGGTATTCTGTATAGCTTCCCGGGTCTTGTATGATCTGTCTTAGTTCTAAGAGGGAGAAGGGCTTATGAAGTGAAGTGAAGTGAAGTGAAGTCGCTCAGTCGTGTCCTACTCTTTGCGACCCAATATACTTGGGCCTACCAGGTTTCTCTGTCCATGGGATTTTCTAGGCAATAGTACTGGAGTGGATTGCCATTTCCTTCTCCAGGGAACAGACCCAGATTATCTTTCAGTCCAACTAAGGGACATACTCAAGTTGGTTTTTGTGGAGGGGGTGCTCCCAGATATGGGGGCATGTTTGGATACAAGAAAGGAGCACCAGACAACTCAGGTGCCACAGGAGGTGAGCCTTCACAGGGGGTTTCCTTCTCTTGATTGTCTGTACCTAACAGCATTTGCCTAGTAGGCTAACTTTTAGGGCATACAATAATCCCATAGTTAAGACAGAATTCCTTCATATCTCTTAGTCAGAAGAAATTTTGGACATAGGGGATCTCTGTCTGTTTCCCCTTGTCTTTTGCAGAATAAGTCTTGCTGTAGGATGGCACTGTAACCTAAATTCCCATCCTCAAGCCAGTGTTCCTTGTGCCCCAGAGGATACCAGGGCCACTCAATGGTGCAGAAGAATTTTAAGCAACTTCCCTTAGAGAACTGAGCAGCACCTCTAGGGTGTCTGCCGGGAAGTGGATTGGTTATTTGACATTTGAAAGACAGCGATGACATGGAGGAAAAGAAAAAAAAGAATAAAACTACTAAGCCTCCTATTTTATGGGTAGACTTCCTTATGGGTGAGTCTTTTTGAAGCTTATCCTACCCAGTACTGTTGCAACCTGAGACTCGGGTGTCCCTGGGTCAGGGTGCAGATCCCCAGGCAGGCTGAGGCATGACAGTCTCCTGGAGATCAAATTCTGGGCAGGTCAAGGCAGGTCGGTCTCCCGAGAATTGGGTCCCTTGGCAGGTCGAGGTGTGTCGACCTCCTGGGTCCCCTGGACTGGTGGGTCCCCGAGCAGATTGAGGCATGACAAGCTTCTGAGGACCAGATCACTAGACAAGTCAAGGCAAGTTGACCTCTTGGGACCCCCAGACTGGAGGTGGGCATTCCCAAGCTCTCCAGCATGACCAGTGCTGGGTAGGATTAAGGGGTTGTAATCTTAACTCATCACTGGTTTGTCCACCATGGATGGGAATAGATATCATGATGTGACGCAATCCAAGCCTGTGCTCTGAGACTAGGAACTTATTGAAACAGCCATAAACCTTATCCTCTTGTTGCTCTTGAGGTAATATAAATCACTGATTTCCTCCCCTAGTCCTCCATAAGTGCAGTTTAGGGTGTTTCCAATGATAAACATTTAACTGTCATAGACCCACTCTAGGCAAAAACAGTAGTAATGACAAAGGACTGGGTTACCTGGTCCTGCTAGGCACATTATGAGTGGTTTAATAATAAGCGAGGTGGAGTGATGTTACCTACAGGGGGGTACGGTCTTGGTTGTAGGAGTTAGTAAGTGGCTTAAGAACAAAGTGATAAGATGCAACAGACCAGATGTTCCATAAAAGTGGCCTGGAGATTTGATCTGGGGGTATGTTTTAACTTTAGGAGAAGGGGAGTAAGGGTTTGGGCCCAAACGGCCTGCAGGGCTAACTCCCAAAGTGACAGACATTGTCCCTTGAAGCCCAGTTGCCCTTGAAGGGATGCCACCAACAGATGGATTTCTAGCAGGCATTGTGCCCCTGTCACCTGACCTAGCAGGCTCACTGAGAGATGCTATTGTTGCACATGTCGTAGGAAGTATGGAAAATGAAGGCATGAATATCTACAGAGATTGGATATTATACAATATTTCCCTCCCAAGGACCAGCTGTTTTCTGGTTGTTCCTTCAGAAGATTGTAGAGGCAACATTGTGGGCCCAGACAGGGCTCAGGAAAAGAGCATGAAACTGGAGGGAAGGGGGCAGGGCACAGCTTTTGAAACAATGACATAGCCCAAGGGCATAACATAAACCAATTAAAATCGAATGGGTCCAAGATGACTTGTCAAATTCAACCAAACCTTGGTCCTCAATCTGCAAGTTAAATGACACACTCAGAGGTGCCAGTACAGTTCCAAGTCACTGTCAAAAGACCAGGGACTGAGTGGTTCTCCAATTGTTAGAATGACCCTCCCACTCATTAGCATATGAAATCACCCAGCTCTAGAAAATAACCACACTACATTCCATAGCCTCCGCATGCACGTGCCCTCTGTGCTGCCCCTCACTCTTGGTGTTTGCTTCTCTCTGAATCTGAACCAGTCTACCTCTTTCTTATTGCTGTGTCTCTCACTGAATTTTTGTCAATGAGACAAGAACCTGAGCTTCATTAGGTCCCAAAATCAGGCACCGTGGGTTTTGGCTGGGTTCAAGTCCCAGTCAGACATGACCAAGTGACCAAGCATAGCACAGGGTCCCTGCCACGTGGGTTGGAGTCCCAATCTTAGGTAAACAGTTTCAAATACAACTTTCAGAAATGGGAAGATGATGACCTGGCCGATATTTTGTAAGCAGTGGCATAGATGGAGAGAGGAGCTGAAGGATGGGAGGAAAAAGCAATGGAGGAATCCCCTTTATAACCTGCTGGAAAATCTGCTAAATACCTGACCTGTGCTCACAGTTTTCATTGGCTTGATCCTTGGCACAGAGGAGATTAAGGAGAGAAGAAGCCTCACCTGCTCGGGCAACAGCTGCTGGAGTACAGCAGACAGTGGAACCTTCAGGACACGTTGGGGAGTAACCCCAGTCAGAGCCTCTCAATTGCACTGACTGCTGCTCACCTGTTTGCAGGGGCTTCAGGGAGACAAGAAATGAGAGACTGCAAAAGAACTAAGATTTTTTCAGCCATATGTCCTTCCAGCCGTATGAGCGAGGACCTCCTGCCTTATCCGGAGAGCTCAGTGAATCTGAGACTGACCTCCTTGAGCTTTCTGCTGAGTTTGTTTTTGCTTTCTTGCTTTCCAGAATGCTGGGCTTCTTGTTACTTGCCCTGCTCTGGGTTTGCTTCTCACTCAGCTTCCACAGCCTGAGCTTTTGTCAAGTTGGGCTTCTGCTGTGCTTGGCCTCTCTCTCACAGGGGCTGAGCCAATGTTGTTTCAGCCAGGTTAGATCCAAGAAACGGCACCAGAGATGCCGGGGGAGTGTGTAATTTCTTTTGTTCTGTCTCGCCACAGCAAAAATTTGAAGTGACGGACAGACCAAGTGTTACAGCTCGGTTACAGCTCAGTTTAAATGGCATACCCATGTTCCAGCTGGGTTACAGCTCAGTCTAAACTGCAGACCAGGGTTCCAGCTTTGTTACAGCTCAGTTTTATTTGGCAAGCAAAGGAAAATACATCCTCGAGGCATGAGGACAGGCTAACCCAAAAGAAGCTAAGAGAAAACAATAGAGAGTCTCAATTTTGGCTCCTCTTCTCATATGTTTTTTCCCCTCCCCCTGAGCCTGTCCTATGTCAATTGGGCTAGCCAGGAGTGTTGTTTGTTTCACCCGAGGTTCTCACCTCGGTCCTCAGACTTTCCTTTGTTCTATTTTCACTGGCTTTTTCCTTTCTTTGTCTTTTAGTTACCACTATTTGGGGCTCCTTTTTTCCTGCCATAACTACCTAACAGTTGGAGAGCATCAGGGACTCAATGGACATGAGTTTGAGCAAACTCTAGGAGATGGTGAAGGACAGGGAAGCCTGGTGTGCTGTCTGTTGTTCCATGTCCAGTTCTAACTGTTGCTTCCTGACCTGCATACAGATTTCTCAAGAGGCTGGGCCTATCCAATGGTTTCTGACAGCAGGACACATATTGAGTCAAACTCTTTAACACTAACATTTAACACCAAGTACACATGCCACAGTAACATCTGAACAGTGTTTCAAGAACACTATTTATACAAACGTAGCAATCTTAATACCTAGGAGGCAGGTACTACTGTCATGCCCATTTAGAGATGCAGAAGCTCATACAGGTGGTAAGTAGCAGAGCCACTACTTGCACCCAGGAAATCTAGCCCAGTATTGTTGTGCTTTTAACCACTACTCTCAAGGAAAAGAAAAGTACATATTCCTTTTAGGGGAACAAAGGTGGGTATATCTATATGATAAGTGAGAATGTATTTTAATCATTTTCCTTTATTAGAGATGAATAATATTATTCATTACCTTACATTTTTACTAGCAATTAACACCAGTTACACTCATTTTAAATGTTTCTAGGATAGTGATAAATATTCTAAAATGGCACCCTAATTACCTAAAAGGATAAAACAATATCATCAGTGGATCAAGTTCAATAGGTTTAGATTTATGATTTAAATTTTCAATGAAACTTTAACTCCTAGAATAAACTTTAAACACTTTCAGTTCAGTTCAGTTGCTCGGTTGTGTCCGACTCTTTGCAACCCCATGAATCCCAGTACGCCAGGCCTCCCTGTCCATCACCAACTCCCGGAATTCACTCAAACTCACGTCCATCGAGTTGGTGATGCCATCCAGCCATCTCATCCTCTGTCGTTCTCTTCTCCTCCTGCCTCCAATCCCTCCCAGCATCAGAGTCTTTTCCAATGAGTCAACTCTTTGTATGATGTGGCCAAAGTATTAGAGTTTCAGCTTTAGTATCATTCCTTCCAAAGAATACCCAGGACTGATCTCCTTTAGAATGGACTGGTTGGATCTCCTTGCAGTCCAAGGGACTCTCAAGAGTCTTCTCCAACACCATAGTTCAAAAGCATCCATTCTTTGGTGCTCAGCTTTATTAAAGTTTAAAATAATACACTGCAATTTCACAGACTTCCTTTGTGGTTCCCCAGATACTACAGAATAAAGTCCTTAACTCTAGTGTAACATTAAAGCTACTCCCAGGCAGTCACAAACTAGAGTAATCAACATATCTGACTTCCTCAATCCTTTACCTCAGTCAAATCCATTTGCTCACTGTCTCCTTCATACCTTTATTCAGTTGCCCTGTTCTTTTGCACATGCATTCTCTCTCAGTTCCAAGAATGACTCAGTGCCTTTTTGTGCTTCTGAGCATCTCTTCTGATTTTGGACCTAACTTGATGGATCTGTTCCCTATCCATCTATTTTTTTCCCCAAAGAAGAGTAAAAATACGAAGCTTACTGCAGTGTTTACTCTGACTTCAGTAAGGAGAATTAAGACTAAATGCCAGACGTCTAAAAGTCAGTTAAGATCTACCTTCTTATGACCCTTCTTTGACTTTGCAGAACAGAAGTGAACTGAAAGATCAATTTTAAAAGTTATAAGATAGGGACTTCCCTGGTGGTCTAGTGGTTTGGAGTCCTCCTTGGAATGCAGAAGAAGTGGGTTTGCTCCCAAGCCAGGGAGCTAGAGTCTCACAAGTTGTGGGGCAACTAGGCCCATGGCCGCAACTGCTGAGCCCACGTGCTCTGCATACCACGTGCCACAGCTAAGACCTGACATAGCCAAATAAGTAAATAAGCTTTAAAAAACGTTATAAGGTAAATCTGTCTTAATTCACATTATCAAACTGTATTCCTGCTAGATTTTTTTTTGGTGCTTCCATAAACTGTATAAAAGTTGGGGCTTCCCTTGTGGCTCAGCTGGTAAACAATCCACCTGCAATGTGGGAGACCTGGGTTTGATCCCTGGGTTGGGAAGATCCCCTGGAGAAGGGAAAGGCTACCCATACCAGTATTCTGGCCTGGAGAATTTCATGGACTGTATAGGCCAAGAGGTCGCAAAGAGTCAGACAGGACTGAGCGACTTTCACTTCACTATAAACTATATAAATCATACCTGAATTCCTGATGAGCTAATATACACCAAAAATCAATCATTATTTACATTTCATCCTTGCTTTGAGGAAGAACTTAGTCTACAATCAAAATTTATTTAAAAATACCTACCACAATATTTGGAGATGGGTTTTTCCTAAATTGATCTCTTGCAAGAATTATCTGGTATTTTGTTAGATTGGGAATATCTTTTCTCATCAAAACATTCCTCTGAATCAAAGAACTGGCAAATGCTTCCAAAATCTGCAAGTTTCAAAGACATTTAGTTTTTGTTTTAAAATCCTTTTTCAAATACAGTCATTTCCTCACATAGTTATATACATTAAATTATATACTAGTCTTAAAATGTAAACTTCAAGTAAACACAGAAGAGATGATAAAATTTTAAAGTACTTGACATTTATCCCCAGATAATATCCATATGAGAGTCAGCAGAATCAATTATTAGATTCAGTTATAATTTAAGAACATATGTGTTTAGCTGTTTATTTCTTAACTCTCCTCCCTTTTCCCTAACCTCAGCACAGTGAAAGGAGAGCCTTGATTTTTTTTTTTCCTGTTGCATCATCAGTGCCTAGAACAAGTCTGATAAATATCTGCGGAGTGATGACAAAGTCAAAATGCCTTGAATACCTTTAATTTCATTCACTGATTCATTCTTTCAAAAATATTCATTAGGCATTTACTATGTATAAAGCATTGTTCTTGATGCTGGGGATACTGCGGCTGAGACAAATGAATTTCTGCTTTCCTAAAGTTAAAATTCGATAGAGGGAAAAAAGGAATAAAGAAATACAAAAAGTAACAAAAAGTAGAGAATTTTGATTATGACAAATGTATTCAAGAACCTAAAACATAGTAATGCTGTATGTGGGGAAGGGGGTTGCTTTTATATAAGGTGGACAAAGATGGTTTCTTTCTATTTTTTTGCGGGATGGATGGGAGAGTAGCGAGAGCATAGCACCCCACTCCAGTGTTCTTTCCTGGAGAATCCCCTGGACAGAGAGGCCTGGTGGGCTACAGTCCACGGGGTCGCAAAGAGTCAGACACGACCGAAGCGCCTTAGCACTGGGAGCAGCAGCAGCCATGCTGCCGGGACCCCCGCCTCAGCCCTGTGTCTGGCCCCAGGATGCAGAGGTCGGGTCCTTGGATTTTGACCTGGCCCAGTACCCTTCCTCTTCTGGGCAGCCCTTCCCCACGAGGGCCCCTGGCTGCGGGTGGACCACTCTGGGCCAGGGCCGTCTCTGGTACTGAGCTGCAGAAAGGAGGTGACCTGGGCTGGGCCAGTGACAGCTTGTTGCTGCATGGGTGGCAGCAGCCACACTCTCAGGGGAGAGCTGGGCAGCCAGGCCTCCACAGTCCTTCCGTGTTCATGCCACCAAAGACGGCTTCTTTTATGAGGTAATACGTGACAGCAGAATAAGAAGTAGGTCTAGCACAAGAAGTTCTAAAGACAGAGCAATTTGGGCAGAGGAAACAGCAGATAAAAGGTCCTGAGGTTGATTCCACAGTGAAGGTAAAAAGGGCTCTCCAGATGAAGATGGACTATAGCAATATGTAATTAACCATTCAAATGTGTACCTATGTTTTATTTCCTAAAATAACAGCTATTTTAGTACATTTCGATCTCTCCTCTCTTCCAGCTTTGCTGATCACACCTGTTGCCTCAAGAAGCAATCTTAAAAAAATCAATGAAGTTAAATTACACGTGACTGTAAAATTATAATTTTATATTCTTAAAAACGGAGTGATTGAATCATAACCAAATGTATTAGTATTTATGAGATGCTTACCAGAAAGGACTCTGCCACAACTTACATTATTAACACTTAGAATTTTGTTACAAGTAATTTAGAAACAAAAATCAAACCATATTTTTATAAAATTTCTCTTTAAGATGTATTAAAGGTTAAATGATAGATAAACATTGTTTACTTATTCTTGAATGACACAATAATTCAAAATGCCATAGACTGAAACAACCCTTTTATTTGTTCCTGATTGTTTTTCTGCAGGAAAGAATTCCAGCAGGTCACAGAGAGGGCCTAGAAGGGATGACAAGAGAGTAACGACGAGCGTTTCTAGTTCCCACATCTTGGTCTTTAAACACAGCTCTTCCATAAAAGGCACAGGATTCCTCGGAGAAATGGCTGATTCTATAGCTGGGACAGAACAACTACTAAATGACTATAAAATCTTGTAATGACAGAAAGCGAGGAACTAGGCCTCCCCTGTGGGGGAGGAAACGGCAACCCACTCCACTACTCTTGCCTGGAGAATCCCATGGATAGAGGAGCTTGGTGGGTTACAGTCCACGGGGTTGCAAAGAGTCGGACAAGACTGAGCAACTAAACAACAAGAGGCCTCCCCTGATGACCCCTTGCAAAAAAGCATAAGTCTAAAGGGCACAGGAGCCATCTTAAAGGAGCTCCTAATGGCCACAGCTGGAACAATCTGAGCAATAAAATTAATAATGACAGTACAGCATTTACCCCACAAGAGAAAATAACTATCCATTAGTATAAAATTACCCACATTAATATAAAGAATTGAAAAAATAAACAGGGGAGAAGAAACAACCCTTCATTATACAGGCATTCAAATTAACAAATGAAAAAAAAAAAAAAGAGGGAAACAAGAAACAATGATTAGGCAAATACAGAAGAAACTGTTGTAGGCAAGAACCATCATTATATTTTAAAGTTAGTGAACAAAATATTTTGAGAAACAAGATATATTTGCAGAGTCTCAAAGTATCTCCCCACTGGAACTCTCCATACTATTTTTGCAAATTCCCTAAAAGCCTAAAATTACTGCAAAACAAAATATTCAAAATCAAAAGGAAATCTGTCAGGGCACTGCACTGACAGCTCGTCTCTGCTCCTGATGTCTGGAGCCTCAGACGGCTTGGGGCTGGCTGAAACAGGTCAGCTGGGACCACACGCCTGCACCCTCACTTCTGGCTACCTACTGGCTTCTCCTTTCTTTTGAGGCTCACCATGGCTCAGGGTCCATCACACTCTATTGGTCAAAGTCAGCAGAGGGCTGGCCTAGATTCTAGGGAAAGAGAAATGTACCCTGCCCCTCAGTGGAAAGCAATTTGTGGCCATCTTTCATCCATAGCAATAAGGATATGAAAACAAGGTATTCTCCTAGCATGATAGTAAATCACGAACCTTAGAAAACTAATTGTTATCCCAAATTTCTCCCAATGAAAGTGATAACTGTCTAAGCAGTTTCTCTTCAGCTACAGTACTGACACTCGAACCAGATAATTCTTTGTTACTGGGGGGGGGGGTCCTGTCCACTGCGGGATATTAAGTAGCATTCCTGGCCTCTGTACACTGGATGCCAGTAGCAAGTCTACACCCCACTTTCCCCAGCTAGTAGAACAAACAAAAATGTGTCAAGACATTGCCAAATGCCGCCAAGTAGGTAAGATAGTTGAGAAACACTGCTATACAGGGATCAGGGATTGAAATATATTTCCTTACAAAGAAACTTCTAATTGAATCTGGATACATGTTTCCAGTGTGTTCACTATGTGAAAATTGACTGAGCTGCACACTTACATTTTGTCGACCTCTGCTGTCCATATATATGGTGGGGGAGGGTTATACTTCAATTAAAAGGTTTATTTAAGAAATATAAACTATAAGCCTATTGTTGGCTTTAGAAATGGTCCATCATTATGTATTTCCTCTTTGATTCATAGTCTGCCAGCACAAACAGAACATGGTGCTCATACTAAAAATCTCATTGGTGGGGGAGGGTTATACTTCAATTAAAAGGTTTATTTAAGAAATATAAACTATAAGCCTATTGTTGGCTTTAGAAATGGTCCATCATTATGTATTTCCTCTTTGATTCATAGTCTGCCAGCACAAACAGAACATGGTGCTCATACTAAAAATCTCAAAGAATTTTTCAACATATTAATTATATAAAATGACTATATACTTTCACAGTCAGATTTTATTAACAAAAACAATTACATTATCAGTTCATTTATTAAAACCCTGAGGCTTCCCTGGTGACTCCGTGGTAAAGAATCCGCCTGCCAGTACAGGGGACACAGATTCCACCCCTGGTCCGGGAAGTCTCACATGCCGTGGAGCAACTAAGCCCCGTGTGCCACAATCTGCCTGGAGAATCCCAGGGACGGGGGAGCCCGGTGGGCTGCCATCTATGGGGTCGCACAGAGCCGGACACGACTGAAGTGACTTAGCAGCAGCAGCCACAGCCTCTGAGTCTGTGCTCTAGAGCCCAGAAGCCGCAACGACTGAAGCCCGTGGGCGCTAGCGCCGGGCTCTGCAACAAGAAGCCTCCACCAGGAGAAGCCGCGCACCAGCCAGAGCAGCCCCCGCTCGCTGCAACCAGAGGAGCCCAAGCGACAGGCACGTCCCTCACAGCCGAAATAAATGAACAATTAAGCAAACAAACCCTGGATTACGACAAAAATGGCTTACCTGTATATACGCCTTTTGGATAGCTGCAAGTTCTTCACCAAGAGGAACAACAAGCTTCTCAACTCGTCTTTCGTGAGAGTATGGCAAAATATCTGGAGAGTCCTCAGAACGGAGCTCTATTTGCCCAATGAGTAGATTAGTAATAACCTGCTGCACAGCCTACAGAAAAATCAATTAAGTACAACTATGTACTATATTACTTGTTAAATGTTTTAGTCTGTCACTAACAAAAATAAGATAGCAGTGCATTTTTGAAAAAAGTTAGAAACTTTTATCTTCAAATATTTTAAAAACTATAAAGTCTAGCACATCAGAAGTGGAGCAACAGAGGAAAAAGGGCTTTATAACATCTTTCTTGCATGTTGCCCTTCAAGGCAAGCATCCAAGATATAAGAATATTAGTAAATGTCCAGCAAGCTCCTCAATCTATTTTTGTGTTCTATCAATAAAGACTCAGACAAAAGAGAAATTTTAGATTAGCAAACCAAATCCTCAAAATATATCAGTCAGTTTTACAGCCAGAACTAAAACCCAGACTTCCTGATTCCTCAGCAAACACTCTTTTTTCACTGATTTTTAATGGGGAAAACAGAGAAGTCCCTTTAGTATTAAAGCATACAATTGTATCTCAGGAATATTTTACTAGTTGACTTGCTAAGAAACTGAGGAAACAGGTCCTACACTGAACCAGTTATTAATAAATGAGTAGGGGGAAGTCTCTGGCAACCCAGTGGTTGAGTCTGGGGGAACTAAGATCCCCCAAGCTGCATGGTGTGGCCAATAAAAACCTTTTAAATAAATGAGTGAAATATTTTCCATTTAAATCTATCTATCTATCTATATATCTATGTCAATACATTTCTGAAGTTAAATTTCATTCAACCAAAGCTCATAAAAGAACTTAATTGTAAAAATAGAGAATATGAGAAAAAACAAAAAACCTGTTGGTATAATTGCTGTACCATTAGACCACAGTACTCCTGAGTATAATGAAAAGAATGGAAGGGAGAGGTGGATGGATAGACAGACGGTAGGAGGGAGAGAGAATCCTGAAAGGATCTAGAAATTAAGAACTCTTTTTTTTTTTTTTTAAACTAGAAAAACCTTATGGGCTGTCAGATAAAAAGTACTCTAGAGCAAGAATCACATCTTTTGTATTCCCAACACCTAGTATAATGCTTAACATAGTAGTAGAGTATAGTAATTTAAGGTCCACAAACATTCAATATCTAGGATAAATGTATGACCATTTTATAAAATTGAGTAATACTTTGGTACTTTTAATCACTGAACAAATATCTGAGTAACTCCCACATGCTAGATATTGAACTGGTGAGAGATATCAAGACATACATAATCCCTACTTTCATGTAGCTACTAATTCAGCAGGAGCTAAAAAAGACAGCAGTGAATAAGCAAAAAAATAACAGACTGTGATAGATTTTAAGAAGAAAATCACAAGATAGGAAGAGTTGACTTTTGATAGCTTAAGAGTGAGTTTTTCTGAAGAGGTGATATTTAAGAGGAGACTTAAAAGATGACTAAAAACCATCAAGCATGTTTAAACAAGGCTGGCAGGAAACAAAAGAACAGAAATTTCTAAAAATAATCGAGGTGTGGACAGAAGGAAAAAAGTCTTATGGCTTGGCAGAACTGAAAGGTATCTTTGAAGTTATCCAAAACCCAACACAAAAGACCATTCAGAACTACTAAATTAGAGTGGCATGAGACACGGCTCAAAATCTGCATTTTCACCACCCTCCAATAAAGGACACCCAAGCTCCCTGNCACAGATTCCACCCCTGGTCCGGGAAGTCTCACATGCCGTGGAGCAACCAAGCCCCGTGTGCCACAACCTGCCTGGAGAATCCCAGGGACGGGGGAGCCCGGTGGGCTGCCATCTATGGGGTCGCACAGAGCCGGACACGACTGAAGTGACTTAGCAGCAGCAGCCACAGCCTCTGAGTCTGTGCTCTAGAGCCCAGAAGCCGCAACGACTGAAGCCCGTGGGCGCTAGCGCCGGGCTCTGCAACAAGAAGCCTCCACCAGGAGAAGCCGCGCACCAGCCAGAGCAGCCCCCGCTCGCTGCAACCAGAGGAGCCCAAGCGACAGGCACGTCCCTCACAGCCGAAATAAATGAACAATTAAGCAAACAAACCCTGGATTACGACAAAAATGGCTTACCTGTATATACGCCTTTTGGATAGCTGCAAGTTCTTCACCAAGAGGAACAACAAGCTTCTCAACTCGTCTTTCGTGAGAGTATGGCAAAATATCTGGAGAGTCCTCAGAACGGAGCTCTATTTGCCCAATGAGTAGATTAGTAATAACCTGCTGCACAGCCTACAGAAAAATCAGTTAAGTACAACTATGTACTATATTACTTGTTAAATGTTTTAGTCTGTCACTAACAAAAATAAGATAGCAGTGCATTTTTGAAAAAAGTTAGAAACTTTTATCTTCAAATATTTTAAAAACTATAAAGTCTAGCACATCAGAAGTGGAGCAACAGAGGAAAAAGGGCTTTATAACATCTTTCTTGCATGTTGCCCTTCAAGGCAAGCATCCAAGATATAAGAATATTAGTAAATGTCCAGCAAGCTCCTCAATCTATTTTTGTGTTCTCCTATCAATAAAGACTCAGACAAAAGAGAAATTTTAGATTAGCAAACCAAATCCTCAAAATATATCAGTCAGTTTTACAGCCAGAACTAAAACCCAGACTTCCTGATTCCTCAGCAAACACTCTTTTTTCACTGATTTTTAATGGGGAAAACAGAGAAGTCCCTTTAGTATTAAAGCATACAATTGTATCTCAGGAATACTTTACTAGTTGACTTGCTAAGAAACTGAGGAAACAGGTCCTACACTGAACCAGTTATTAATAAATGAGTAGGGGGAAGTCTCTGGCAACCCAGTGGTTGAGTCTCGGGGAACTAAGATCCCCCAAGCTGCATGGTGTGGCCAATAAAAATCTTTTAAATAAATGAGTGAAATATTTTCCATTTAAATCTATCTATCTATCTATATATCTATGTCAATACATTTCTGAAGTTAAATTTCATTCAACCAAAGCTCATAAAAGAACTTAATTGTAAAAATAGAGAATATGAGAAAAAACAAAAAACCTGTTGGTATAATTGCTGTACCATTAGACCACAGTACTCCTGAGTATAATGAAAAGAATGGAAGGGAGAGGTGGATGGATAGACAGATGGTAGGAGGGAGAGAGAATCCTGAAAGGATCTAGAAATTAAGAACTCTTTTTTTTTTTTTAACTAGAAAAACCTTATGGGCTGTCAGATAAAAAGTACTCTAGGGCAAGAATCACATCTTTTGTATTCCCAACACCTAGTATAATGCTTAACATAGTAGTAGAGTATAGTAATTTAAGGTCCACAAACATTCAATATCTAGGATAAATGTATGACCATTTTATAAAATTGAGTAATACTTTGGTACTTTTAATCACTGAACAAATATCTGAGTAACTCCCACATGCTAGATATTGAACTGGTGAGAGATATCAAGACATACATAATCCCTACTTTCATGTAGCTACTAATTCAGCAGGAGCTAAAAAAGACAGCAGTGAATAAGCAAAAAAATAACAGACTGTGATAGATTTTAAGAAGAAAATCACAAGATAGGAAGAGTTGACTTTTGATAGCTTAAGAGTGAGTTTTTCTGAAGAGGTGATATTTAAGAGGAGACTTAAAAGATGACTAAAAACCATCAAGCATGTTTAAACAAGGCTGGCAGGAAACACAAGAACAGAAATTTCTAAAAATAATCGAGGTATGGACAGAAGGAAAAAAGTCTTATGGCTTGGCAGAACTGAAAGGTATCTTTGAAGTTATCCAAAACCCAACACAAAAGACCATTCAGAACTACTAAATTAGAGTGGCATGAGACACGGCTCAAAATCTGCATTTTCACCACCCTCCAATAAAGGACACCCAAGCTCCCTGGAGAAATGGTTCCCTGGAGGGAACAGGAAAAATACTAAACGAGCGTAAAATGTCTTGTGATTCCAGTAGGTTAGGAAGTATTCAAAACAAACAAGCAATAGAGTGCTTTTTAAAGGCACAGGAGCCATCTTCAAGGAACTCCCAGTAGCCTAATCTAAAACAATGTGAACAAAAGATTATGAGTGATGGTACTGGACTGTAGTTCATTATTTTTATATATATATATATGTATCTCCATTAGTCCCTATTGATGTAGAGAACTGAAATAAATAAGACAGCTCTTCACTATAGAACAATTCAAAATTTAAAAATGTAAAAGAAATGTTAAAAAAAAAAAGGAAATAATAATTAGGCAAACAGCACAGAAATGATTGCTGCAAGCAAGAACCATCACTGGGTGCTAAAGTATCTCCCCTACAACAAACTGAATTACAAAGGGAAAAACAGGAGTTTTACAGTGCAAAAACCAGGAAGGCATCATCTTAACCAAGTCAAGATTAACAGCACCAGTAAAAAGACAAATTATCATGGATTCTCTGATGCAGTGCTCTAAGAAAGGTACAGCATCACTTTTGGGGTATTCTTGTCAAAAAGGCATACATAGTTTCACTCCAGTCATCATGGAGCCAACAGGGAAGCTCTAAGAGAGCGTCAGACAGCTGCAAATTGGGGGATATTCTACAAAATAACTGACACCACTCTTCAGAAGCGTCAGGTCACAGAAGACAAGAAAAGGAGGAGGAACCGGCACAGCTGGGAAGGAACTGAGGCGACAAGAGAACTAAAGGCAGCGCGGGATCACGGACTGGACCCAGGAGCAGAAAAGGACACTGGTGGGAAAACTGCCAACATTCAAATAAGGCCTGCAGGTCAGTCACTAGTATTGTACCAGTGTTAATTTCCTGGTTTTGATCATTTGACTACAACTATGTAAAATGATAACATTAGGGGAAGCTGAGTGAAGGATATACAGAGACTTTAATTTTTGCATATTTTCTGGAAGTTTAAAGTCATTTCAAGATAAAATTTAAAAAGAACAGAAAATACTAACAATTTAACAGTGTCAAGTGATTCTTTGACATACTGAAGTCTGAAAACTACTAACGTAGACAATTTCCTGCAACCATAGAAGAAAAGGAAGGCATCTTATAAGAAATGTTGTACGCCCGATGTTAAATACTAGAATGGGAAACGGATTTGGTAGCATACAAAAGTTCTTATTTTCTTAAGTGGTAATAAACTTTACTTACCTTTATATCACTACCTGGTGTGGCACTAAGAGCCAAGATTCTAAAGTGATTCGTATATTTGACTAGTTCTCTTACAACCTTAAAAAAAAAAAAAGAAAAAACCAATTCTTTAATTTCATCTATCCAACACAAAAGCAAAAATAACTCAACAAGCTATTATATATGGTTCGTTATCATTGTTCCTTATTTAGAGTACTGATGGGCTAGCAGAAAGAACCATCATTAGTTACGTTGTCTGAAGAGCAAATGACTTAGGTTTATACTCTATACCAATGAGAAACACTTTAGGGTTTCTTTTAAACTATTCAGTGTATTTTTGCATATAAAGCTACTAAAAAAAAAAAAAAGAAACTTGTGGTAGAACATCAAAACACACATCTCAAATTAATGATTTTAGTGTTTTGAGAAGATGCAAGAGCCTGGGCTCATTGAAATCATTCTTTGATATGCACCTTAACTCTCTAGGGTCAACTTTGTGAGACTATTCAGTCACCCATTCAGGTGCCACTCCTTATGACCCCATGGACTGTGGCATGCCAGGCTCCTTTGTCCACAGGATTATCCACAAGAATATCGGAGTGGGTTGCCATTTATTTCTCCAAGGGATCTTCCCAGCCCAGGGATGGTACTGGAGTCTTCTGCATCTCCTGCATTGGCAGGCAGATTCTTTACCACTGAGCCACCTGGGAAGCTCATCTAGGATCAGTACCCTGCTTTTTTCATCCTGAATCCCCTGAGAGTGCACTGCTGGGGGTGGCTGTGGTGGTTGCTGACTTTATGCACTTGATATCCTTTGTTTACTGAAATGTTGGGTGACATTGAAATTAGGTGAGGAAAAACATTTCGTAGACTCAAGGAAGTTACATAAAAGTAGGTAATTATAATTTATTCTATCACTGATATTACACTAACTAGTTTTTTGACTCTCTAGCCATTTGGTTGCCTTTTGATAACTGTTTAACAATCTGAAAATCTCCCAACGCTAAATTGTATAGTTAATTAGAATTGAAGATTTACCTAAGTCTCAGGTATATACATCTTGTCATTTGTTCTAAAATTTAAAGACAAGCAGACATCAAATGATGCATTACAATGTCTTTTAAAAATATCCACTTTCTTTGGGCTTTTATTTTATCTGAGTCTAGTTAATGCAGACTCTAAAGTGAGATTATATTTATTTAAACTGTATTTTCTTAGCTGACTCAATCTCTTTGTCACTTTCATCATAAAATGGCTGTTTGGGTCTCAACAGTTGTGTTAGTTGTGGATGTGCACTTGCCCTCCACCTCTACAGGGCTTTCATCATGTGCTACTACAGCTGCTGACTTTCAACTCCCCCTGAAAGGAGTTGAGGGTAGAGAGCAGAAACGAGGCACTCTGTGCTCTAGGCAGGTGGTGAGGTGGGGAGATTGGTGGGACAGGTCTTCAGATAGTTGGATATTTTTGGAAGTGGATTTTATGAGCCCAATTCTTGTATTTCCTCATATCTAGAAAAACATTAAAATCCTTCATAATGACGACTGCTCCTCGTGACTAGCAGAACCCCTTCTGCAAAAAATGTGTGCTTGATTGCATGAACTCCCCCTTCACCAAAATTACACATATAATTACTGTCCCCCCTGCCTCTTTGGAGCAGTTTCTCAGAGTTTTCTGAGGTGCTGCCTCCTGGGCTGTAGTCCTCATTTTGCCTCAAATAAAACTTAATTTGAAGCTCTCACATTATGCATTTTTTTAAGTTGACAGTTGTTTTAAAAATAAGTTTAAATTCACTTTTCAAAATTAATTTTATAAGGTATTCTCCCGTGTGTGAAACCAGAAGGTGGTTTAAGCTTCCCCCGCCCAGACGCCCCCACCTCCTCACACCCTCACACTTTGGAATCCACCCCACCCGCAATCTGTCTCTGCAGACACTTCATGAAATCTCTGGAGTTCACAGAATTGGGTTCATAAGACTGAGCAACATGATTCATTTACCTTGAAAATTAAATGTAAAAGAATAAAAAGCCCATATGTCACCTTCTCTCTGAAATTTTCTCATTTCTCTTAGCTGAATAAAATTGTTCTTTTTCCCCTTGTAGTCCTAGAGTGACTTAAAAAGTCTTCTCTCCACACAGCAACTGTTAGGAGACAGGTAGCAGGCTTCAATCCCCACTATGACACATGCTTGACCTATGTTCATGGCCAAGGCCTCCCTATCTCTTTGCTTCAGCTTCTCCATCTGTAAAATGTATGAAGTAACAGTTCTTAGAGTACTTTATAAAATGCTGCACAACAAATATAGAACTATTCATAGATGGGGGAAATGATGTAGTTGTAGGTGCCTGGAAATAAGGTTTTCTGAAATCATAATGTAAGTGTCTAACAATAAGCTTCTGATTGCCGAGACATCCATTTCAAATACATCCCTCTGGAATCAAGGCATTGCCAGCTGCCTGACCTAGCTACTCACTAAATAACTGGATAAAGAGCCATGCTGTTCAAACCATGAAGGTCCCCTCATAGGAAGCTCTGGGTAACCTGGATAACTTATTTCTTTAGTGCCCAGCTTCCTGATCTTATGCTTAAAATTCACCAGTAAGGGATGACCCTATGAAACTCTGAGCACCCCACCCTCCACTCCAATGAAGGCAGAGCCTTTTCACCCCTATGCCTTTCCAAGGCTTGCTGTGTGGCCCCAGCAAGCAATGTGGCCTCCAGATCCTCATTTAACTCAGCATAATGTCTTTGACAATGGCACCCCACCCCAGTACTCTTGCCTGGAAAATCCAATGGACGGAGGAGCCTGGTGGGCTGCAGTCCATGGGGTCGCTAACAGTCGGACAGACTGAGCGACTTCACTTTCACTTTTCTCTTCATGCATTGGAGAAGGAAATGACAACCCACTCCAGTATTCTTGCCTGGAGAATCCCAGGGATGGGGGAACCTGGTGGGCTGCTGTCTATGGAGTCACACAGAGTCGGACACGACTGAAGTGACTTAGCAGCAATGCCTTTGACATCCATTCACATTATTGTGTGTATCAGTAGCATACTCTTTTTATTTTTAAAAGGCATTGTTTAATATACTTCAACTTTTTTATTCCTTCTTCACATTTGGTCTTTTGAAGTTTTGGGTATTATGGGAAAAGCTGTTATGAATATTACTATATAAATATTTTGTGAACAGACACTTTCATTTTTCTTGGATAAACACCTACAAGTAGAATTGCTTAGTCACTGGATAAGCTTATACCTCAAGCTGGTTTAAAACTCAGCATTCAAAAAACAAAGATCATGGCATCTGGTCCCATCACTTCATGGCAAATGGAAGGGAAAAAGTGGAAGCAGTGACAGACTTTATTTTCTTGGGCTCCAAAATCACTGCAGATGGTGACTGCAGCCATAAAATTAAAAGATGGTTGCTCCTTGGAAGGAAAGCTATGACAATCTAGGCAATGGATTAGAAAGCAGAGACATCACTTTTCTGACAAAGCCCCATATAGTCAAAGCAATGGCTTATCCAGTAGTCATGTATGGATGTGAGAGCTGGACCATAAAGAAGGTTGAGTGCCAAAGAATCGATGTTTTCGAACTGTGGTACTGGAGAAGACTCTTGAGAGTTCCTTGGATTGCAAGGAGATCCAACCAGTCAATCCTCAAGGAAATCAGTCCTGAATATTCACTGGAAGGACTGATGCTGAAGTTGAAGTTCCAATACTTTGGCCACTTGATGCAAAGAGCTGACTCATTGGAAAAAGACCCTGATGCTGGGAAAGATTGAGGGCATGAGGAGAAGGGGACAACAGAGGATGAGATGTTTGGATAGTATCACTGACTCGATGGACTTGAGTTTGAGCAAGTTCTGGGAGATAGCAAAGGACAGGAAAGCCTGGCATGCTGCAGTCCATGGGATCACAAAGAGTCTGACACAACTTAGCAACTGAACAACAACGTTAATAAGAAAATTACAGTTACATCCAAAATCACTGCAGATGGTGACTGCAGCCATGAAATTAAAAGATGCTTACTCCTTGGAAGGAAAGTTATGACCAACCTAGATAGCATATTCAAAAACAGAGACATTACTTTGCCAACAAAGTTCCATCTAGTCAAAGCTATGGTTTTCCCACTAGTCATGTATGGATGTGAGCGTTGGACTGTAAAGAAAGCTGAGCACTGAAGAGTTGATGCTTTTGAACTGTGGTGTTGGAGAAGACTCTTGAGAGTCCCTTGGACTGCAAGGAGATTAAACCAGTCCATCCTCAAGGAAATCAATTCTGAATATTTATTGGAAGGACTGATGCTGGCCAGTACTTTGGCCACCTGATGAGAAGAACTGACTCATTGGAAAAGACCTTGATGGTGCGAAAGATTGAGGCCAGGAGAAGGGAACAACAGAGGATGAGATGGTTGGATGGCATCACTGACTCAATGGACATGAGTTTGAGTAAACTCCAGTAGTTGGTGATGGACTGGGAGGCCTGGCATAGCAGAGTCAGACATGACTGAGCGACTGAACTGAAATGAACTGAAATAATCATTGGCTTTCTTCCCTTTTGTCTTATTTCCCTCTCTCTGGCATCCTCAACATATACCACTTGCACTCATATCCCTGTGTCAGCACTGATTCTAAGCTTTGAGTATATATTTTTTTTTTTTCCAATTTTCTGGTATACTCATTCTTTGAAATTTTATATATTTGCATCTTAAAGTTTATATCTAATTATATTTTTTATCTCTTTTGTTATGTAGTCTGAACTTTGCCCTTTCACTTTGATTTTCTACATATTTGGAACATTTTGTAGCACTATATTTTTTAACTTTTTATGTTATATTGAAGTTGTGTTAGTTTCAAATGTACAGCAAAGTGATTCAGTTCTACATACACATGTATCTATTTTTTTTTTTTCAAATTCTTTTCCCATTTAGATTATTACTTAGCATAGCACAGAGTTCCAGTTTGGAATAGACATGTACACACTGTAATTGCTTTTAAATGCATAAGATACTTCTATTTTTGCCCGCCCTAGCTCTCAGCTTTTCTTTTTGTCCTTTATCCATTACTGATGATTTCTGGTGGAGTTGTTGACCCTGTCTGCATGCTCACTAATTTTATTACAGCTAAGTCATGTTTGCTACTCAACCTGCACTTTGAGCTCTTTTAAAAATATTTGTTTATCAAAAATCTCTATCTCTAATTGGTTCTTCTGTATAACTCCTTGTTTCCAAATTTCTCTGTGAATATTATTTAAAATTACTATAATGTTTGCTTGCCTGTTCCGTTAGTTCATTATCTTCCAACTGGTTTTCTTTTTTACTCTTTTTTTTTTTTTTTTNAGCTCTTTTAAAAATATTTGTTTATCAAAAATCTCTATCTCTAATTGGTTCTTCTGTATAACTCCTTGTTTCCAAATTTCTCTGTGAATATTATTTAAAATTACTATAATGTTTGCTTGCCTGTTCCGTTAGTTCATTATCTTGCAACTGGTTTTCTTTTTTACTCTATTTTTTTTTTTTTTCCTGAGACATACACTTTGTCTTCTTCGAGCATTTTAAAAACATTTCTTTGTCCTCCTGACTGTGCCAGCCCACCCATCACCCCTGGTAGTGTTGCAGGAGGCAGGCCTTTGCCTGTGGTAAGTTCCTGCTCTGCCATTTATTAACCATGTGGTACTGGGGTTAGTCTCCTCACTCTTGTTTGGCTCCTTGAAAACTCATGGACTGTCCCCCACCGGGCCCCTCTGGCCATGGGGATTCTCCAGGCAAGAATACCAGAGTGGGTAAGCCTGTTTCTTCTCCAGGGGGTCTTCCCAACCCAGGAATCAAACCAGCGTCTCCTGCACTAATTCTTTACCAGCGAAACTAGCAGGGAAGCCCATTAACCATATTGCTAGAACACTTTCTTCAATATAGTAAGCCTTGGATAGTGACTCTGTAAAATGGGAGCAATACTAGAACCTACCTTCTGAGGTTGTTTGAGGTTTTAAATGAGATAATATGTGGAAAATAATACTAAAGCACCCAATCGAAATAAATGGTATTAAAATATGGTTGCAATTTTGATGCCATATATGATTTTGATTCTTGTGCTTCTGAACTATTTGGAAAGACTTCAACACAGAGTATCTTTCTAGATGATCCTGAGTAAGTGATAAAGGTCTTATTTTAAAATTATTGTGTTCATTCTAATTTTCTTGGTCATGTTGGTGGCCTAGAAATGAGTTAATCACTGAAGAAGAGACAGAATTGGTTGAGCATATTGGAAAAATTCAAAGCACATATTATAATTGATAAAGATTATGTTGAGTGTAAATGTAGGAACTTAGAACTTTCTTCATGTGCTGAAAAATGAGGCAATGTGAGAATCCAGTGCAGATGATACAGGGAAGAGTGGTGAAGGATGCATAGGAAAAATCAAGCAGATATGGGAAAAAGAGAAATTTGATTTTCTAAACCAGAAAATATTCCCCTAGACACAGTCCTGATAGACCCACCAGCTGCTTACTGAGAAGGAATTACATTTCCCTAACTCACTTTTCAAAAAAGAATTTTGGTCATATCACCTGCTTCATGAAAAATATGGGTTTCCAAAGTGCAAATTCTGCAGACTATTTCAATCTTAGAGTTTGGCTTTTGCACATCAGCACATCACATTTCTTCTAGGCTTTGAATAAAATATTAGAAATACCTTGAACTTCTTTAGCTTGGAATTTCTCAAAGCCGTTTGGTTGTGTGTGTGCATGTTAAGTTGCTTCAGTCATGTCCAGCTCTTTGAGACCCTATGGACTATAGCTTACTGTCCATGGGATTCTCCTCCGTCCAAGGGATTCTCCAGGCATAAATACTGCCATGGGTTTGTCATTTCCTTCTCCAGGGGATATTCCTGACCCAGGGGTAGAACCCCAGTCTCTCATATTTCCAGCATTGGCAGGTGGTTTCTTTACCACTAGCACCATCTGGGAAGCCCCCTGTTTGATTACTAACACATATATTAAAGATTTAAGCTATGTTAATATACAAAAATACATATGTCCCCAGGAGGACCCTTTTGAAAATCATATTGTTGCAAGGACAAGTGAGATGCTCAGGAACCTAGTTTTCCCTTCCTGAGGGCATAGAAGGATGACAGTTCTAGTCTCTTAGTTTGGCTGAGCCATTGGAATACACTGAATGATGGCTTGTGAGTGAAAATGAGGTTGCCCAATGTATCCTACAGGGCATAAATGCATCTCAGACATTCAACTGAAAATAAACAAATGGGGTAGACACTTACAGAAATGTGGGCAAGGATAAGATAGAAACAGGTGATGGAGAAACATCTGAGGGATAGATAAACAAGGAGCTGTCATCACCCAGCCCTAAGGAGGAAAAACAGTGAGATTGGAACCCAGTATTAATGAAGCCATGGGACCCGATCTGCCACTTACAGATCACCCCTTCCTGCTTGGAAGTGGCTACTAGGAATACATGCATGTGTAATCAAATGTCCCTTCTGCTCCTGCCCTCTGACATCCCATCACTGCCTCCCACTGGGTGAACCCAGATGGAAGCCAGAAGTGAGTGGGGTTCTGCAGCAGAGTCCCATGGAGCTCTGGGTGGAAAGTGGCTTCTATACCTCTTCCTCCCCCGTTTTCAAGATGGCATCAGACAAGAGTGGAAGGAATCTTCACTCATTGTCATCCACGGGAGCTGCCTACTCACATGCATGTAAGCTAAATGAGACATTAACTTTGCTGTAATAAAGTCCTGACTCTTCATTTTTATATCAGCTCATGTTAATTGGCCTGATTAATAAACTAATCAGAAAGCTTATAATGGACTCTTGACAAACAGCCTTTGTAATTACTGTATATATATATTTATTAATCATATCTAGAATAACATGTATACTAATTTCACTCAGTTGTATAGGTTTATTCATATCACAAAACTGCTTTTGTCATCATCATGGTGCTTCTGGGAATTGTGATAAACTTCTGCCTAAATACATGCCCATCAGAACTGCAGGGCAGAAAGTGAGAAAACCAATGAAACAATATCCGAATGTTACTTCAGACAGATAGATTTCTGCCTAGATGTTTCCCATGTTACAGTGGAATTTTGAAAGAATGGATGCAGATTTCATGAAAACAATGCTGGATAGAAGACCTACTATCAGATATGTCTCTTAAGAAGTTACAGTTAGTAGAAAAATGCAGTAATCTACTAGCTATTGCCAACCACAAGTTTAGACTTCTCTAAATGAACACCATCCTGATGTCATTCAATGAATGAAAAGCGTAGATAGAACTGCACTTAAAATGGAAATTAGCAAAGTTTAAAAAATCTCAGCATTTTTTGACCACATGCTATTAACCAGATCTCATGCTCACATGGGCTTCCCTGCTGGCTCAGATGGTAAAGCATCTGCTTGCAATGCAGGAGACTCAGGTTCAGTCCCTGGGTCAGGGAGATCCCGTAGAGAAGGGAATAGCACCCCACTCTAGTCCTCTTACTTGGAGAATCCCATGGACAGGGAAGCCACAGTCCAATGGGCTGCAAAGAGTCAGACATTACTGATTGACTAACACACACACACTTATGCTTACATGCAATTTAAAAGTGCTCAGGAATTGCAAACACTGAGGTTAAAATAGGAAAATAATTTACCTGTAGGCAAACTGAAAGATAAAGATGTACCTCCATCTAACCGAGAGCTGACACTTTCTACTCTACAGCACATGGCCCACCACCACTACTGCCTTGATATATTACTCTTATACAGCCAACACTGGCTTATCCTGTGCAATATTTTCCTGCATAGTATTTCTTGTTTGATTTTATTATGCATTCAGAATGCTTCCTCCTTGAGTATTGTTCAATGAAATATTTATAACATTGCAGACCCTTAAATAAACAAGGGATCCAATTCTGAGTTTGTCTGCCCTCAGGAAACCTTTTAGTTCTACAGAGTTCATTCCCTGGAAGACCTTTCAGGACCCAGAGAACAGAGGGCCTTTGACAGTGCCCTTTCTTTGCTGTGCCTTCTTTATTTACATTGTGCAATCCAGTATTGAAAGCTGAATAAAAGTGAATTACAAACATGCCAGCTGAATATGTAGTCACATTTTGCCATATTTGATTTAGATTACCCTTAAGAAGCAAAACCATAGCTCTATTTCAAGTGTCACTCAAACTCAGCCTCAAACTCAACTCCAGCCTCAGTTTTGTGAAGAAATCACAAACTCAAAAATTGCTAAATGGCCCTCTTAGAGCACTATATATTATTAAAGTGTGTTTTTAAAATTGTGTACATTGTAGCATATTGTACAAATCATTCTGTGTTTTTAAAACCTCAATAATTCATTTACATGTTGTACGTTCTGATGCCTCTTGATCTAATTCGTTTGGTTTTAATGACTGCTTACAATTCCATAATCTGAAAGCTGAGAACATTCCTGAGATTTTGTCTTGTGTTGATGGATGAATAATGCCGCTCTTTATTATAAAGGAAAACTGTGGAGGAGGGACAGGAGTTTGGAGGTGGAGATCAGGAGATTATCTGAATACGTTTTATATCCTTGTTAGGAACACAAATGGAGAGCAGAGGGTGCAGAAGTATTTGACAGTCTGAAGGCCCAAGACCAACCAGTAGGCTTGGAGTTAGAAGAGAGATGGGCANCCAGCCTCAGTTTTGTGAAGAAATCACAAACTCAAAAATTGCTAAATGGCCCTCTTAGAGCACTATATATTATTAAAGTGTGTTTTTAAAATTGTGTACATTGTAGCATATTGTACAAATCATTCTGTGTTTTTAAAACCTCAATAATTCATTTACATGTTGTACATTCTGATGCCTCTTGATCTAATTCGTTTGGTTTTAATGACTGCTTACAATTCCATAATCTGAAAGCTGAGAACATTCCTGAGATTTTGTCTTGTGTTGATGGATGAATAATGCCGCTCTTTATTATAAAGGAAAACTGTGGAGGAGGGACAGGAGTTTGGAGGTGGAGATCAGGAGATTATCTGAATACGTTTTATATCCTTGTTAGGAACACAAATGGAGAGCAGAGGGTGCAGAAGTATTTGACAGTCTGAAGGCCCAAGACCAACCAGTAGGCTTGGAGTTAGAAGAGAGATGGGCAGCGGCAGGGAAAAGGAATTTAAATGAGGGAATGGTCAGAGAAATTCTAGATAGGAAACAAAAGATGTCTAGTTTCCTGAGGATTAGAAAATCTAATATTTAGACATCAAGAAGAATTCAAGATGGGAGAGAGGCCTGTCAGGCTGGAGGAAAAACCGTCTATGCCACTTATGTGTATGCATGCCCTTGTGTGTGTCTGTGGTGTGTGTGCATGCCCTTGTGCGTGTCTGTGGCGTATGTGGTATATGTGGTATGTGTGTGTGTGCCCTTGTGTGTGTGGTGCGTGTGCATGTTCTTGTGTGTGTGTGTGCCTGTGTGTTGGTGCCTATGCTTGTTCTTGCATGTGAGTGTGGTGTATGTGGTATATGTGGTTGTGTGTGTGCATGCTCGCGTGTGGTGTATGTGGATGTGTGTGTGTGTGTGTGTGTGTGTGGTGCATGTGGTATGCATGTGCATGTCTCTGTCTCTCTGTGTGTCTGTGGTACACGTGGCATGTGACCACATGTGTGTGTGTGTGCGCGTGTGTGTATTTGAGACCTCGGTTTTGTCCCTCTGTCCATCTGGCCATCCTAGTGACTGCTCCAAGTGGCTTAAATTATGGTACCTTCAGCATCAGACCAGAGAGCCTTCTCTTTTGTAGCCAAATCCCTCTTCTTTACTTTCACAGTTGTCTAAACCATTCTTTGAAATTTCTATTAAATCTGATTGGCTTTGATTTAATTTGCTGTGTCTTTCCTTACATTTTCCAAAACTTTATTTCATTGCCCTGTATTACTGTGACTTTCTTGCCCCTTACAGATTACTTTATAGCTCAGCACACTGCCAGATCATGCTTGTGCCTCTGAGGGCAAATGACGATAATGTTCTCATGCTTTGGGTACCACTCTACTATGCGCCATGGCATATAGACGGTAATAAGAGGTCTAAATACAAGTCTGTGGTATTAGTAACCATTAGAAAGATAATATAATCACTTGTAATATCCCATCATTTGGACGCCAAGAAATTAGTTCACTGTTCTCTTCTTGGTTATAAAATAATATTTTTTCTGTGTTTTGCTCCTATTAAATATTAAACAAATGAAGACAAGCCATCTCACTATTTATTTATGCTCATTTGTGCTTCTCTCTCTCTTTTAATCTGTTATCCTTTCGGTTGTGTCAGGTCTCGGTTGCAGCATGCAGGATCTTTGGTGAGTCCTGCAGGATTTTGGCTGCTGTGCTCAGACTCTCTAGCTGTGGTGCATGGGCTTAGTCGCTCTTGGGATCTTAGTTCTCCTACCAGGGAATAAGCCTGCATCTCCTGCATTGGGAGGCGAATTCTCAGCCACTGGATTACCTCGTGAGTATTCATCTGGGCATTTAAGTCTGGGTTTATAATATATGCTTTCTGTGCATGTACAAGCCACTTATTTGTTATTTTTTCCTTCCATAACTACCTATTTCCAGTATATATACTTACTACTTCAATTTCCAGTGTCTTTTATTTTGTGAAGCAGTAATATATTGACAGCAAAAATTACTAAGTGAGATGGCTGGGTCATAATTTTACTAACCTTCACTGGTTTTATTTTTAGTATTTCTATTTAGAAAATAAATACTAGATTGTAAACAAAAAATGATATCTTAAACATCATCACCATATAAATATAAAGAATCATGTGGCACTGTAAAAAAAAAAAAAACTCTTAAGTCAATTGCCTAAAAATTCCTTAAAAGGTTCAAAACAGATTCACAAAATATAAAACAAACACCTTTCACAAAGGGCACACAAATATTTTGAAGGGTTAGATTTTAAAATGATTAGTCACCAGGCAGCTAATTTTAGTTAGACTCACTTTGAGAAAAAATGCTTCTAGATGCATTATTTTGAATGAGCCACTGGAATTGAGAATGGAAAAAGTTTGATTTGGTCAACTGCATGACTTCCCTCAACAGTGTTTCCTTTTCAGCTTCTAAAAGTGATGAGCACTAGAGTCAATCTAAGCCTCAAATTCCTGCCTTCAAAAAGGACTGAAATGTCTCATTGGAAAACCACAGTAATCTGTGGTACGCACCATCTCTTCTATGATATTGGGCAAAAATAAAAATACTTCATTAAGAACAGAAAAACAGAGGCCAGTAATATGGAAAATGGAACAAATCAGAGGAAGAACACTGCTGGGTGATCTGGGATCAATTTCATAACTGATGATACCAGATACAAGAAGACTGAAATGTTATCTTCTTATCAACAAAAGCTTTACTAAAGGTTTTGTCTGGGAAGGGCCAAAGGGCCCCCAAATTGCAAACCTCCTGGCTGACAGTCTGGTTTGTATAGCTAAGAAAGTGTTTCTGCTTTCACGGATTCTCCAAAAGGTCAGCATTTCAACACTGAATTCAGGGAATCTTCCAAACTGGGAAAAAAATAATGAAAAAGATAATAAAACTTAATAAGGACTTTGCTAATGGCTGGGGAAAGTCTCTCTGGAGCACTGGTTCTTAACAGGGATGATTCGGCTCCACTCCACACTCCACCAGAGGACAGAGAGTAACATTTGGAGGTGTTTCTGGTTGTCACAATTTGGGGATCATTACTGTAGTCTAGTGGGTAAAAGCCAGGGGTGTATGCATCTTTGCACTAGTTGTCACAACTACCATCTGCATAGCAGATGGCATACTGATGCTTGCCCAGTGACCAGGGTGTTGGGTGTTGAAAACAACTGTGGATGCTTTGGGCAGAAAGTTACTGAGGCTCTGAGGACTTTGCACTTTACCCCAAAGTCAATGAAATTCCTTTGAATAATTTTGATTCTGGAAATGACAGAATTATTTCACTACTTTTGAAAAATTACTTTGACAGCAGAATTGAAAAGGGAAAATCCAGGCTTAAGGAAGACTAATTGAGAGGCTTTTAAGAAAATAAGAAAACTGCTTGTAAGGTCTTTCACCAAGTCAATGCAGGGGAAATGGAGAGTGGGGTAGAAATGTGAGCTATTTCAGAAGTGTGATCTTAAGACAAGTAAGGTGGCAGCTGTAAAGAAGACTGGCTTTATATTTTTAAGGTTATAGAGCATTTTTAAGTGAAAAGTTAATACAAGCGTGGTGTCTGAGGAAACAAAATTATGTCTTTAAATAGAACATTGTAGAATGATTTTTACTTTGTATTAATAACTAAGTGCTTAGTAAATTTGCACAGTGAACGTTTAGTGTATTCAGCTCTGAGCTTGGTGCTGGGGATGGACATGCAAAAGCACAGTCCTCTCCACACTTTAAAGCATGTGTAAGGAAGTGGAGGAGACATACACGTATGTGGGAGCATTTTATACGTGCACAGCTAGGCGCTGGATCCCAGGGAAAGGGGGAAAGTGGTGAGTATGTACAGGGCAATGTGAAAGGTTACCTGGAGATGACATCCTGTATTTCTTTTACCCCAGATGTGTTTTGTTGGCATGATAATGAAGATGATGCTAAGGATGATCGTGGTGGTTCTCCATGGTGCAAGTAGTCATGAAAATGAATTCTTATTGAGTGTCCTTGAATACTTCCCTGGTGGGCCCGTGGTTAAGACTCTGTGTTCCCAATGCACAGAGCTTGAGTTCAACCCCTGGTCAGGGAACTAGATTACACATGCTACAATTAACAGCCGGTGCAGCCAAAATAATTTTTTTTTTTTAAGTCACTGTTCTTAACCTCTAATCCAACTCTTAAAAGCACAAGTTGAACTATTTCTTATTACAAAGATGATTTAACTACTGCTGACTCCACCCTGATAAATAAAATTCAGATTATTATTTTTTGGTTAAAATGTATTTGCCAGCTTCCCCCTTCACTACCAGTTTTCCAAACAGTAAAATTTGGCAGCATATACCAAAATTCTCCCTAACTGAAAGTATTGGCTGCTTTCTTAAAATCTCTTATTATGAAGTTTAAAACTAGTAAATTAGTGGACATTTCATAACATAAATATATTCCTCTAAAAGACTTCCAGGTATATTATAAGATTACTTTTTCTTAGAATTACTGTCATCGTATTTCTTTTTATTTTTTTTCCATCATTTTACAGTCTTTATTGAATTTGTTACAATACTGCTTCTGCTTTATGTTTTGGTTTTTTGGCTGTGAGGCATGTGGAATCTTAGCTCCTAAACCACGGATTAAACCCATACCCCCTGCACTGGAAAGTCCAGGCTTAACCCCTGGATCACCAGGGAAGTCCCTATATTTCTTTATGTCAAATCTGACAATACATTCACGAGATCTAAAAGTTTCAGGTTAGTTTTTTCCCCTTCTTTATAGTTTTCGTGTGAAAATTTTAAAATACTCCATTATTTTAGTCAACCTAAGCCACAGAGCCTTTTCCAACTTTTTATTAGATGTCCATCTCCAGATTTGTTACTGCTCAGTCTCCTGTGTCTTATGACCACTGGGGGTGGACCATTTAAAGACTGACTTTGGATATTTGCCCTCAGCAACATTTTATTTCCTACTTTAAATCAACCTAATGTAGTGAGGAAAGAATATCATGAAATGAATGCCTATCTTACCTGGAAGTATAGCTACACTTCTATTCTGAAGAACTGCCTTAAGGTCAACTGTAATTATCTCAGAGATTTTAACAGACATCTTCTAACACAGGTTCAATGCAAGATAGTCTTGGAGGCATAGGGCATAAATCACAAATACGAGTCTATTCTCTCAGTGTCTATAAAAGAAAATCATTATTATTATTTTTTTAATATCTAGAGATTCTTTACACTGGCCATGTTTTATTTTCACTTCTTCAACTTTGACTTTGTGTTACAGACAAAATGCACGTATGGCTGGGTCCCAGGTTCCAAGGCTGACACTGGAAACCACACGATGATAGTACTGGAAGGTGGGGTCTTTGGGAAGCCCTGAGATGTATAGGGTTGAGCCCCCAGGAAGGGGTTGGAATCCTGATAACAGAGACCCCAGGGAGCTCCCTCACTCTTTCTGCCATGTGAGGACACACCGAGAAGACGGTCCCCAACCAACCAAACATCGGGCTCTCCTCCAGCACTGAACCTGCTGGTGACTTTTTCTCAGATTTCCCCAAACCCAGCATTGTGAGAAATAAATTTCTATTGTTGACAACCCACCCAGTCTATGATACTCTGTTATACTTTGTCCTGAAATGACTAAGATACTCAAAATTAGACTGAAAGTATAGATCACGATTATGGAATAATTGTGTGTGTGCTCACAAATGACATGCATCTCTGTTAAGAACTCTTTTTAAAAGAGAATTATCATGTCACCAGGTAATAAATCTCTGTTGGGATCACCTCTCTGAGGTTTGGGATTTATTTATTTTTTTTAATGCAACAAACCCTAGTGTATCCTAACTAATACCCTCACCACAAGGAGTCATGGACATGATTCATCACATGAAATGGAGAGTGCCAGAGAAGGGTCTGGCCTGGGGGACATGCTCAGTAAATGTCAGTTCTTGTTACTATTAATTTTAGTATAGAGTTTGAGATACAGTCCTTTGTTGAGAAATATATTTTGTCAGTTAACAAACTAATGAGGGACTGGCAATTAAATTCATCATGGCAGATGTGAGGTCCTCGTGGGAAGGTGAAGCCCACTCATAGATGTAACCGAAAGGGCTTTAGTGAAGGGACTATTTGCCAGGGAAGGGAGGGTCATAGGAAACCCACAGGAGACATCTAAGTTTCCAGAGATAAACTATAGGAGAAAGCTTTCTATCCCTCAGGGCTGAACGAACAAGGGAATGATAAGGAAGAGTTGTAGTTAAAGCAAGAGAAACCTTGAGGAGCTGTGGCTTTGGGGGACAAAGGAAGGTCCCATTAATCTCTCAGAAGGGAGGCTGCCATGGGAGTAAACAGCCACCTCTCCTCCTCCTCCATTTTCCTGCTGGAGCCCACAGTTCAGGGAAGCTCAGCTGACGCAGCCCAAGGAAGTCAGGAGCACAGAGCTAAGTGTGGTGTCGAAGGGCAAAGAACCCAATGCAAACCACAGGGAGTGAGACGGGGGCTTAGAGCCACGTGCAGCCATCCGACAGCGCTCTGACTCTCACCACAGTGGATACTGGAATTCTGATTTTTATTCCCCCAGGGAATAAAATAAAATGTTCTGTCTTAGTTGGAAGGAAGAGATAAGCAAAGATTACATCAAAGTCCATCCAAGGAGAGGCCCTGTCTTTTCTGAAGGTTTAGGACCACCACCTCATCTACCAGCTCTCATCTTTTCACTGTGTCACAAGAAAGAAGCAACTTAAAAAGGGGAGTGGTCAGAGCGGACAAAGTAAACGGCTTGTAATTATTGCTTTGAACTGAAACTCTTGAGCCTAATAACTCTACTCATTGATATTCTTTCCTTCCACCCATTGTCCTCCACTCCCCATCGCAACTCTTCACCACGCATGCTCATACACAACACGTCCATTGCTCTGCATCCTAAGAAGAGAGCATGAGGATAATCCTGAGGTTTTACATCAGACAACATAGGTTCTGATTTAAATTACACAAATTACTATGTAGCTTCTCTCAAAGATGGGCGTTATTTAAAATGGTAGATTGTTGTGAGGATTATATTCAATACACGATATGACTATTTCCCATTTACATTTTTTTATTCCTTCAGTCTCTCTCTGAGGGATATTACAGAAGAATGAATGAGGAGGCAGAACAGAAAAATTTTAATAAAAAGTAGAAATTCATACGTTAGTCCTCCTTTGGAATTAGTCCGCTCTGTAGAAAATATCACTAAAATGGTCTTCTTGTATCCAAATGTTTGATGGGGTTGCTCTGGGGTAGCCACGCAACAGACAATAGAATCCACGAATCTGTTCTTCTTTTGTGGAACTAGCAGCACACAGAGAGCAGGTCTAGAAGCTTCCTTAGGGGCCTGGAGTCTTCATAGATGATAGCAAGGTGACCAACCCCGCCCACTCACTGTCTTCTGAATGAGGCAACCTTAGTTCTGATCCATCATCCACCTTCAGGACAACAACCCTGGGGTCCTCATGCTCCTGGTCTTGGGGGCTGACCCCAGAAGTGGTCAGGCTGTGCCAAGACTCCCCTGACTCGGGCCTGGGAGAAAGATGAGTGTATTAGTGCATATAGTCCACAGTGACCTTAACTGATTACATCTTTTAAATTTATTTTCTAAAGAGAAGGTTATTTGGAGGCAAATGCAGAATAATTACGCTGACTCACCCTCAACTGCCAACATTAAAGAAAAGTAGTTTAATCTACTCTAGCAAGAGAAGTTTGCTAGTGGAGGGCCCGGATACAGGAAATTGGCAGAAATATTCTGAGTTTTCTATTTATAGGAGGCATGGCAGGAGCAAAGGAGAGAATATATTACTTGAAATATGCTTACAGAGTTCTTTTTTTTTAACAAAACTGGAAAAAAGGAAGTACTTATGAAGGTTTTTAAAGTCATATAATACCACTGTAAAAAGTACTCTGTAATAAACAGTATGAAACCCCATTATAAAACTATTTGCTAAACTCATAAACCTTCATTTCCAAATAGCCTGATCAGACAGTAATACCTCATCGGAGGAAAAAAAACTCATTGAATATGATTATATTCTTTCCACTGTGAGGAAGACTCAGTCTCAGGTTTTTTATTTTAGTTAATTATCAGGATCCATGGACATTTCTCCATCAATAGATCTTCAAGCACGTTATTACCAACAACCTCTTTGTAGTCAGCATCATGCTAAGTGAAACCAGTGAGAAAGGAGAAGCATAAGGCAAGGCTCTCACCTTAGGCAGCTTTTCATCCTTTGAGGAGATAAAGAAAGACATTCAAAAGTCAACTATGTAAAATCTTACAGAATAAAGAACTGCCTACGTTGAGTTCATCCATAGTCACCGCTAGGTAGAGTTCGAATGTCTGTTGCATTGGATTATACAGGTGACACTCCATGGAGAGGACTTAGCCAGGGTTGAAGGCGCACTTGGTGAGAAACATCAGGCAGTGGGAGAAAGAGGGAATATCTTAGAAAAGAGACGTCACCTCAAGAAGCATCAGTTCTAGGTCCCCAGACTAAACACTTATGACATGACTATTACTACACAAGGCTGCACATTTTAATGGCTCTTGAGAAAGGTAGTCTTAATGGTCCCATTCCACTGCTGCTGCTGCTTCTGCTGCTAAGTCACTTCAGTCATGTCTGACTCTGTGCAACCCCATAGGGCAGCCCACTAGGCTCCTCTGTCTCTGGGATTCTCCGGGCAAGAACACTGGAGTGGGTTGCCATTTCCTTCTACAATGCATGAAAGTGAAAAGCAAAAGTGAAGTCACTCAGTCGTGCCCGACTCTTAGCGACCCCGTGGACTGCAGCCCACCAGGCTCCTCCGTCCATGGGATTTTCCAGGCAAGAGTACTGGAGTGGGGTGCCATTGCCTTCTGGCTCTGAATTCAGAGGCCTGGAAAGATAAGGAGAGTCTGTTAGTGCTGGTATAGAGGCTGCCCCCTGGAGAAAGAACACTCCAGTGTTCTTGCCTGCGGAATCCCATAGAGAGAGGAGCCTGGCAGGCTACAGTCCACAGGGTTCCAAAGAGTTCAACATGACCAGGCAGCCAAGGACAAGAGGCCCCCAGGGTGCATTCTTCCTTCCTTTTGAAATCCTTTTGTGTCCTGGTCTCTGTCACTCTGCACTAGCTTTGCAACTGAAAACCAAGTCGAGTCCCTATCAGCTTCCCAAAGCTCCTCCACGTGAAAACCTCCATATAAGCAGTGTGATTATTTTTAATCTTTTATTTTATTTATTTATTGAAGAATAGCACTCCTGAAAAACCACTACCTGGTATCCAACAGCTTGGCCTGCTTTGAAATTCATATAATCGGAGCAGCTCTGCCTGCCCTGTTTTGTATCTCCCTTCAAACCTGTGAGATTCTTCTAAGTTGTATGGGTCTGCAGTTCATTGGTTTCCATTGCTCTGAGACATCTTGCTAATGAATATGCCATTCTGTACATTCAATCTACTGTTGAAGCACATTTGAGTAGTTTTCAGGTTTGTGGAGGTTACTATAAATAATGCTCCTATGAAGAGTATGTATTTTCCTTGGTGTACACGTTCTTATATTCTGCTTTGAAAATACTTAGGATTGAAATTCCTGGGTCACAGGCTATATGTATGTTCAAGGTTAGTAAATGATGACTGATTGTACACAAAATTATTGTACAAAGTTACGTTTCTACCAACAGGACTTTGGATTCTCACTGATCTACATACCTACCAAACATTTAGTATCATCATGTATTTTCTTAATCATTTTCATGTGTGCATAGTGTCATTGTTTTGTAACCTTAATTTTAATTTGCTTTATTACTAAAGACATAGATCATACACTTTAAAAATAATTTTTCTTGTTTATATGGATGAGTTATTTACAAAGCATCACTTCTCCTGAATAATTTTCCACTGCACTGTGTGGTTTTTCTTTGTTGTTCCTGTGATTATAGATTATTTATGTATCCTGGATCCCAGTCCTCTGCTGTATGTATTGCAAACATCTTTTACCTGACTACAACTTGATTTTTCTCTCTCTTATCTGTGTCTACTCTCAAAGAAGGAGTATAGTTTTAATGTAGTAATAGTCTCCAATCTCTTTCTTTTTGGGTTATACTTTTGTATCCTCCTAAAGGAATCATTGCCTTTCCAAAGTTCATGAGGTTATTTGTCTATTTTATCTTGGAAAGCCTTTTTGCTTTTCACTTTTGGCTTTACAATCCACCTAGAATTGTTTTCTGTCTATAAGTTAATAGTCAAGTTAATTTGAATTTCACATAGCCATCAAAGGAGAGATAAAAAGAATGATTACCAGAACCTGAGGCCAGCCCATGAGGAGGAAGCTAAAGAAATAACCATCTGAATTCACTTTTCTCTTTCCTTCTGATACTATGTCAGGATTCCCACTGCCTGAGGTAGAAAATGAAACACTTCAGCTCAGCCTCTCTGGGCAGAGGGAAAGGTGGAAACTGAAATGTAGCTCTAAAGGAATGAACCAAAGATGTTTGAAACATCAGGGCCACTACATTCAATCAGAATCAGTCATCAAGTATTCCTTGAGAAACATCAGTTTGGAAAAATAAAGCAGAACAGTAGGTAATTAGACAACACACCACCTGCTAAAATAACAGACCATTAAATTATTAAAGTCTTGATGAATAAAAGAAAGAATAAATTGCCTCATTATATATTAAGCTATGATGCAATGAGATAACTCTCCTGGAATCAGAGTGCCATTCATTTGTTTGGGGGTTTTGTATGCAGGAAAAGAAGCTTAATTTCCTCCCTATCACTTTATCCCCAACACTGAACATAACTCCAAGGCCATAAAGAGTAAACAGATGTTTATTAGTTGAATTAACAAATTGGAGCTGATGACTAACTTCCCTGAGATCTGGAATCTATATTCAACCTCTAACACAGGGGTGGAGATGAATCGTATGTGTTCAGACCTGGTGGACTTGGGTGCGGTGGCAGGCGTGTTGTCACCATCCACTGGGGCTCCAGGTCTGACTGCTGGGAACAGAGCCCTGAGTTAAGAAGCAGGCGTCCTGTAGTGGTGATTGCTTCCTCAGGTTTGACATTTAGGGGCACAAGTGGGACAAAGTTGTTTACACCATCCTGTAAATAGGAACTAGAATAGAACAGGAAGCCCACTGGCCCCTCCAATCCACCCACTCACAGGACAGTAAAGCGGGGACAGCTGGGGATACAAGGCAAGACCTTACACTCCTAGCCCAAACAGATGGATGTCCCCACTAGGCAAAAAGTTTTTAAACATTCCCTATGCTTTGGGTAAACTTCGGGAGTTGGTGATGGACAGGGAGGCCTGGCGTGCGGCGATTCATCCGGTCGCAAAGAGTCGGACACGACTGAGAGACTGAACTGAACTGAGCTAAACTGATGCTTCTGTGCTGCAGATCCTCCTCCTTACTGTATCCCTCATCAAACCTCACCTCCATTCTCCATCATGACAACTATCTTAAATGTCCCAAGAGCCCAGAAGGAGACTCCATGAATGGAATACATCCCCAAGAAGTAAAGAGTTACAACAGAGACGCGAAACACTACACAGACTTTTCTGAGGGACACGGAGCTCAGGAACTCACGGATAGCTGCAGTCAATAAAAATCAATTTTCCACTGTTTCACAAATTCCTCTTTGTTACAACACCTCAATTATGCTGCAGTTAATTACCTTTTTGCTTCACTCCGTCTGCCTCAATAGAAGTTGCAATTGGATCTATAACACATTTAGATAACGGCTTTACAACTTTTTTTTTTTTTTTTTTTTCCCTCTCAGAGTTAATTTTAAGAGAACTCTTCAACAGAATCCAGAAAAAAGGCGGGAGGGGGAAAGCAAACGTAGGCCAGGGAAAATAGATATCTTAAAAGAGATGTGCTGGGATTTTACCCACAGGATTCATCAGCCAAGGGTGTAAAAATACAAGAGTGTGCATTAAAATTACAATCGACACTACAGAGAAGAAGCCTGCCAAGCTTTCCCCCTGGGAATCCTGGGCTCCCCAGATCCCCTCCAGCTCAAGCTGAAGCTCTGAGAGGGGGGGTCTCAAACTGTGTTTGTCAAAACCTGCCACAGGCTGATGAGTATCTCAGAACTCTGTCCATCCTTCAGGTAAAGACATGGTGTCCCCGGAGCCTCGTTTGTTTCCCCAAGTGCTGCCTCCTTGTTCAGGGCACTTGGAGGGCTGGTTCCTAGGACACAAAGGACCCAGTCCAGTGGAGGGAAGAGGGAGAGGGGCAAGTAAGGAAGGGATATTCCCCCACCTGATGCCTGACATCTGCAGGGCCGTTTGGCTGCCCCATGCCACGCCTGTCCCCCAGCAGGTCCACGGTCCCCGGAGAGGCCTGACCGGAAGCACCTCCCGGCTTGTGGGCGGAAGCTGCCGTGCAACCTTACGCCTGCCCAGCCCCATCCTTCCTCCCTGCGGTTCTCTGCCGTTGATTTTCTCTTATTTTTCTCTCTGCTTGTTCTTGTCTTCTAGATATTTTTATTCCCGTAAACGGAGCATAATACTAGGCAGAGGAAAACTCCAGAGTTTTGTTCTGTTTATATTTTATTTCTGCATTTTATTCTAGAAGGGTGCCTCACCTGCTCCTCTTCACCTGGACTCTGCCTGCCCCAGTTCCACCTGCTTCACGAGCAGCAGTTCCGGGGGGCACTGCCAGAGCTGCCCAGGCTTGCCACCTGCAGAGAATTGACTGTGACTTCCGGGGTTTCTAATGAAGACAAAACAAAGCACCAAAACAAACAAGTGAAAATGAGAGCAAGGGAGGCTTTCTGCTCTCTCACATCGGTGACTGGACACAACAGGGACCCAGCTACAATGCTGGGAGCAGAAGCTGCTGACGGGGAAGGTTGACCGTTTTGCATGGTAGCTCCAGCGACAGTCACGTGGCCAGGACATGGGGGCTCTATCCATCTACGGGGAGATGGGCAGAGAAGCCTGCTGTAGAGGCTGCATTTTGGTTTTGGTAGCCAGAATTTCCTTTCTTTCTTTCTTCCTTTTTTGATGGTCCTGCGTCTTCCCAGCACCATCCGGCTCTTCAGCTGCTGCTCCTGGGCTTTCTCTGCAGTGAGTGGGAGCTACTCTCTAGTTTAGATGCACCAGCCTAGCTGGGTTCTAGGCCCGCAGGCTTTGGTATATGTAGTGCACAGGCTTAGGGGCTCTGAGGCATATGCGGTCTTTCTGGACCAGGGATAAAACCGTCCCTCACATTGGCAGGCAGATTCCTAACCACTGGGGCCACCAGGAAAGTCCCAGTAGCCAAAATTTCTAAAATAGTTAATGGTCAACCGCAATTCTGCCGTGCAGAACCACCTACTACACACACACCAAAAGAGAAGAAAACAGGTTGCTTTTAGGTCTTTTTAATACAGCAGAATTGAAATCAAGTTTTTAACACAACAGAGGAAGTTTGAAGATGCTACTTCCAAGTTTATTTCAAAGACTCAGTTGCAGAAGGGAAAACAAATGAACTTTGCCTTATTAAACTACTTTGTAAAGTTAAACAAGCTTGTTGAGGCAATACAGACACCCACAAGTTCTCCAGCTCTCAGTCAGTGAGTCTGGCGTAAACAGGCCTCCCCTCACACAGGTACCACTGAAAACATTGCATCTGGAAGCCACAGCGTGACTTCTGATCAATCTGCTAAACCTTACAGAGACAGAAAGCAATCTCAATTCAGAGCAAGACATTAGAAAATGCAGCCAGAAGTAAAGTATCTGTTCCTAAGTAGCTCCCTCAAAAATTTATAAATTATTCAAACATGCAAGTACCCAGTCTACCCAGAGCTCTTGATGATGTACTTTCATCTGGTTCCTGGCCACATGCTGTGCACTCAGCTGTAACAGTCTTTAATTGTGAAAACACGATAAAATCAGGAAATCTTTCCTGCTACAGACACATTTCACTGTCTGGGAGAGTTTGCATGTGGTGATAACAGATCTTTCTGTGTCTAGATCAGATAATTTTCTTCTCACATTAAAAAATTCCCTGCGATCTCTGGTTCTTCCCAAGCCTGGCATCATTTGGCCTCGTTCTTTGTTCTCTTTCCTGGAAAACAAAGATTGGTCTGCTGGCCCATGAAGAGAAGAACAAGCACCAAGCTTGCAAAATGCACTTCTACATTAGCTTCATAAGCAGAATGTGTGTGTGCATGCATACTCAGTCATGACTGACTCTTTGCTACCCCATGGACTGTAGCCTGCGAGGCTTCTCTGTCCACGGAATTTTCAGGCAAGAATACTGGAGCGGGTTGCCATTTCCTTCTCCTGACCCAAAGATTAAACCCACAGTCTCTTGCGTCTACTTCATTGGCAAGCAGGTTCTTTACTGGTTCTTCTCCACCAGGGAAGTCTGCATATGCAGAATAAAGTAACATATATGTATATATTCAATATCATGGTAATCCAAGTCTATGCCCCAACCAGTAATGCTGAAGAAGCTGAAGTTGAACAGTTCTATGAAGACCTACAAGACCTTTTAGAACTAACACCTAAAAAGGATGTCCTTTTCATTATAGGGGACTGGGATGCAAATGTATGAAGTCAAGAAACACCTGGAGTAACAGGCAAATTTGGCCTTGGAATGCGGAATGAAGCAGGGCAAAGACTAATAGAGTTTTGCCAAGAAAATGCACTGGTCATAGCAAACACCCTCTTCCAGCAACACAAGAGAAGACTCTACACATGGACATCACCAGATGGTCAACACCGAAATCAGATTGATTATATTCTTTGCAGCCAAAGATGGAGAAGCTCTATACAGTCAACAAAAA
>SJYX01014776.1:371866-419103 GCA_006410675.1 Oreotragus oreotragus | reverse complement strand
ATCCAGAGGATGTTGGCAATTTGATCTCTGTTTCCCCTGCCTTTTCTAAAACCACCTTGAACATCAGGAAGTTCACGGTTCACGTATTGCTGAAGCCTGGCTTGGAGAATTTTGGGCATTACTTTACTAGCATGTGAGATGAGTGCAATTGTGCAGGTAATATTCTTGGCCAAGCCTTGGAACACTGAAATATGTCTACAAATGGAAAGATGGAAAGACTGGCCATTTGAAGCAACATAAAATGCTAGTGTTTAAAAGTTAATAAGATAAAAGCTACTTAAAGGAATGAATGGGAAGCTAAAATATAGCCCTTAGGTGTTTATATCAGCATTCCTTAACTTGCATGTGATTTAGGGCAAGTGATTAGCTTCCCTTGTATCAGTAGTTAAAGTTCTCTCAGATCAGTACCCAAAAGTCTACGATATTTGGGGGGACATGATGAAAACTTGTCTTCGGCTGTAGATATTTTAAGTCATCCATTAGAGCTGAAAATTTCAGTAAGATAGACATTATTCATTTCCACCTAAATCCTTTCTTCTTTCCCCATGAAAATGAAATTCTTTGCTTTAGGATATCAGTGTGCTCTATTAAATATATTCAAATATTCACAGGCTCGTTCCACTAGCTGAGGTCGTGTAATATCAGTTTTTCTCAATTATAGACACAGCCTCAGATGGCATGGACAATTATTACCTTGCTTTCCCTTTCTGTCTTCTCATGTCTAGAACAGAAACATATGCCCGAAGGCATTTGGCAGTCCTCCTGGGTGCAAGAGGAGGAAACATTTTGGCAGAGCAGGGAGACAGGAAACACCTAGGACCTTGATGACTTCACTGGTCCTCCGTCTTTACTTGCCATAACTCACTCCTAACGTGGTGACTTTGGCAGCAGGAGATGATTCATCTTCGTATTTAGCCTTCATTAGTCAGACACTTGTTTTGTTTTGCTTTGATGTCTGTTTTGCTTTTGCAGGTGGGCTCAGTCCTAAACAATATACGTGGCTATATAGTAATTACCTTAGTGGATATTAATAGTTAAATCATAACTTAATTATGGAGGACATGTAAGCAACTCTACGAGAAACCACCCTCAGGAGGAAGCTCCTTTTCCTGTCACTTTTACGAAGTTATATTGTAACTAACTTTAAACCAAGCACCCCCATGTTCTACTCATCTCTGATTCAAGCATATCTTTCAAATCTTTTGATCGCACAATACCTTTCCTAACTTGTCTCTTCTTTCCATAGGTTAAAGAAGTAGTAATGAAGAATCAGTAATTAACAGAGGACCAGATCTCTTCCCTAGCTTCCCCTTTAGTAACTTCCAAACAAAATGTAAGCCTTGACCATGTGACATCTACAGAAAGGGCATGAAGAGCTCACAAGCCTGCACACAGTGGGGATGGTGATGCCTCTGACCGCCTGTCTCAGTGATTAACTGACATTCCTTCTCTGCTTCCTTTTAAAAATGTTCATAGCAGAGTCTTGGGAGGTGGTTTTAAGGGACCTTGGGTCCTCCATCTCCCCAGATTGCTGGTATTCAGATTAAAAACACTTTTTTTCTTCCCCCTACCATTCATGAGTATGTAATTGATTTTGAGAGCAGTCACTAGGGGAACTTGATTGATTTGGTAACAGATATTGCCACAAAGAGATAGCAACTGCTTTGAAGCTCCATGATATATTGAGACCAAATGAGGATACATGATACAAACTTGAGGCTTTTACAAAAAATATTTTTGAACCTTGAAACAGTAGTCACTTGTAGGTCATCATATGTAAGTTATTTAACCTCTCTGTGCTTAGTTTTTTCATCCATAATATTTGAATATTAATAATTGTAATATGAATTTATACTAAAAACTGATTATAAAGGAGTTTACAAAGTACATGGAACAGGAGAGATGCCCACTGCCCAAGAAAAGTCCCCTTTCCTCTTGTCTTTCCCATCACAATTAAGTCCTTATCACACAAATTTTCTAAAAAGCAGCTAAGAATCTTTAATAACATGAAAACTCAAGAAAAAATATTTATCTCAGCAATCTTCAATTTCTGATTGATTATGCATGCTATACTCATAAAGCATGTTCATATATAGATGCTTATATTCCACACACATACATGTACACACACACACCTGTTGTTCAAACATAATTTTTATTTATAAGGTTGGCAAGGACTCGAGGTAGGACAGAGGCAGGTTTGGCTGTGCTTTCTTTAGAATGTTCCTGAATAGTTTAAAAGACAACGTTTTGAAAAAATTAAGAAGATTGCAGATTTGGTGGTCACACTGAATAAATCTTTGAGCAGTTTGCTTCTAATACTGGTTTCCTTCAGAATCATGTGTTAACATCAGTGAATGATAAGCATGTCACAGTTGTCCCTACTAATTCATCCTAAGCTGTAGGATCAAAACTCTCTATGTATCCTCACATAAGCAATCCATTAAACAATTCTTCATTTCCCATAATTATTTCATTGCTTTCCATTACTTCCAGCTCCACTACATGGACAAAAAGATATATTTTACACCATCCTTTTCCATTCTCCTTTATCTACTTTTTCTCTGTAATGCGATGGGAATCAGCATTGTTATTCCTATTGAATCACACATTGAATGCGATATATTCATGTATAAGATTTTTCCTATATTAATGAAAAATACTTTGTTCAGTGGCTGATTATGAAATCATTATGATACTAAGACATTGGTTTTACTATGGTTATTTTTAGTAAAGCTTTCTATTACAATAATTGATGGCCACCATTAGTTATTTTATGGTCCTTCAATATAATGACAGTTTGGAAAATTAATTTTCTCAGGATGATAAATGTTTTGGCAAAGGTCTCACAAGTAGATGATAAGAGAACTAAGACAAAAGCCTTGGCTGCTACTTTCTTAATCTTACAATCTTTAGAATAAACACAGAATTTGGAAATCTATATTTGGAATTCATTTTTCAGTACCAAAATGCATGAATTTCATTGATTTAGTCAATTCAACATTTAAGGTAATCTTATGTATTTAAACTATACCAAAAAAAAAAAAAGGGGAATTAAATTGAAAGACTTCTTAACATAAAATATGTTTAAGTGCATAAATTTTAATGCTTTCCTTATTTAAGAAATCAAACCTTCTTTTGTGTTCCATTTATTCAGTAAGTCATGAAAAACAACAGGCATCTGTATCCTTAAAGAAAAGACCTAGAGTGAAACTTAACAAATATACATCAGAAACAAGATTTCTGTCAAAATACTTTCTAGTGTCAGACATACTCTCACTCTAACTAGGAGAGATTGTGCTCCAGACAGGGAACTGCATCAGATGATTTCTCAGAGGATCTGAAACTGCCAATTTACATAGGATTCCCAGAAGCCCTTAAATCTTCTAGAAGTACTGGTGCAAAAGAACAACACTTATTCCAGCCACAGGATTTAAACAGTACTATTTCCTTGACTGGAGAAGGCAATGGCACCCTACTCCAGTACTCTTGCTGGGAAAATCCCCTGACAGACTTTTCCAAAATCCTTCCAACAACCAGGGGAAAATTCAGATCTGCCATGGCATTTGATTGGGTTAAATCATTTTATGCATTGTGAGCTATAAGGATGTATCATAGGGAAACAGTAGCTCCTACCTGGAATATTTATTTATGAGGCTGAGAAGGGATGTAAGTAAATCACCTGACTCATATTTGATGCTCACGTTCTTACAGTCACATTTCCAGATGATGTTGAATTCAAGGGAATGTACGATACTCATTCTACTTTGTGGTAAGTTTACAATGATTGAAGTCAGACAGTAGAAATGTCAGTTCTTTCTGGCCAAGACACAGTTATTTACAACCAATGTGAGCCAAGGGTGGGAATTTCTGTTTGTTCCTATTGTAGATCCAGCTCTAAGTTCAATTTCAGATATATATAGGTTTTCAATAAATATTTGGTGAGTAAGTGACAATCCCCTTTCTTTCTGGAGGAATGCCATTTTTAATACTTCAAATCTCTGTATTTAGTTATTAATATATAAGAAAGCTATGGGCTTGCCAGGTGGCTCAGTGGTAAAGAATCTGCCTGCCAATGCAGGATACCTGGGTTTGATCCCTGGGTTAAGAAGAGCCCCTGGAGAAGGAAATGACAACCCACTCCAGTATTCTTGCCTGAGAAATCTCATGGACAGAGGAGCTTGGCAGCTACAGTCCATGGGATCCTGAAAGAGTTGGGCACAACCTAGCAACTAAAAACAAAAACAAAAAAGAAAGCTGTACTTCTGTTCCTTGGCCTGATATTTATCTTACTTGACATCAGGAAACCCACTTTGTAGCAGACACATTTGCTATTTCCAAGGTAAATGAGCCTTTTTATCAGACAAAGTAAAAATGTGATTTAAGGAGCTGAAACAATAGCTGGGTGGGTATATTTTCCTTCTGAAGCATATTATCATGAATGATTTCTCCATCAGTCACCATTCAAATAATAGATGAAAGAAACAATTCTGGAAATATATAAAAGGTACAATAAAATGAATCACCACCAAGCTTAAAAGTGTTTTTGAAGACAGAAATTAAAATGAAGTGTAGATCCCTCACCAGAAGCAGATAATAATTTAGGGATATGTACTTTCTATGGTTTTTAACTAACTTAACTTTACTTATTAAGTATGACATGATCTGCTTATCACTGTCATTAACATCGAAACAATTTAACAATGGCAAATGACAGATTTAACTGGTGAACTGAGCACAGAGGGAAAACAGGTTTAAGGTCTAGTGCCTTCTGTCTAAGTTGTTATGTTACTTCTCTACATCCCTCACTCTGATGTTACCATTTGGAAGATGAAACCAATATTATGAAATGAGAGCGTATATGGCTCCTTAAATCAATTCATTTTCAACCAAGCTAAAAAAAAAATTTTTTTTTTAAGGCAGGGATTTAACCTGACTCTCGATTCTGATAATAAATTCTTCTGTTCTATTTTGCTGCACTAAGTAACTCATTTCCACCCTCTCCATTTCCAGAACAAATCCTGTCCTTGATAAGCTCCAAGTGCCAATTCAGCACAAAGAAACTAAAACCCTCCACACTGACAGAAACAGAGCCCAGAGTGGGCGGAGGTGCCACAGGCCCCAAGGATAGTCACTGAGTCTAGTGGCCAGAGGCCCTCGGCCAGTGCCCATATGTCCTGGTGGATGGTCACACTCCTGCTGGCCATTTCCTTCCTCTCACCTGGACCACCATGATGACCATGCAGGACAAGCACTAAGTCAGAACTGGGGTGTAAACACTAGTCCACTGTGGGCCAGGTGCAGGTCATTTTCATCTGTTGTGAATTTTATTGCTGAGGATCTGCTCAGGACCTTCACCCTTCACCTTCTCTGGGGAAAGTGCAGAGGTGAAGCCTGATGCTCACTCCAAAATTAATACCTTCCTTGTAGTCTCAAACTATCTTTGCTGGAGGACAGGTTATCCTTTTCTTTTCTTTTCCTTTCTTTTCTCTTCTTTTATTTTTGTTGTTTTCAATTTTGTTTGTCTAATTTTTATATTCAGTCTATACTGGACTGATAATGTATGAAATACAATAAAAATGAATCACTGTGCATATTTCTGCAAGTGAGATACTGCAAGTTTGTTAAGAGAGTAAATCTTAGAAGTTCTCATTAAAAGGAAAAAAATTATAGTTACCTGTGGTTATGGATAGTAACTAGATTTACCATGGTGATTGTTTCACAATATATAAAAATATTGAATTTTTATGTTGTACATCTGAAACTAATATACTGTTATATGAGAATTATACCTCAATTTTTAAAAATTGAAATAAATACAAATAAAAAATAAATTGCTAGAATATTATGACAAACTTTTTTTTTTAACAACTTAAGGACATACATGGAACTGGACATGAAACAACAGACTGCTTCCAAATTGTGGAAGGAGTACATCAAGGCTGTATATTATCACCTTGCTTATTTAAATTATATGCAGATTACATCATGTGAAATGCCAGGCTGGATGAAGCACAAGTTGGAATCAAGATTGCCGGGAGAAATATCAATAATCTCAGATATGCAGATGACACAACCCTAATGGCAGAATGTGAAGAGGAACAAAAGAGCACCTTCTGATGAAAGTGAAAGAGGAGAGTGAAAAAAGCTGAATTAGAAATCAATATTCAAAAAGCTAAGATCATGGCATCTGGTCCCATCAGTTCATGGCAAATAGATTGGAAAACAATAGAAACAGTGAGAGATTTTATTTTCTTGGGCTTCAAAACCACTGCAGATGGTGACTGCAGGCATGAATTTAAAAGATGCTTGCTTCTTGGGAGAAAAGCTATGACCAAGCTAGACAGCATATTAAAAAGCAGAGACATTACTTTGCCAACAAAGGACCATCTTGTCAAAGCTATCGGTTTTCCAGTAGTCATGTATGGATGTGAGAGTTGGACTAGAAAGAAAGCTGAGCACTGAAGAATGGATGCTTTTGAACTGTGGTGTTGGAAAAGACTCTTAAGAGTCCCTTGGACTGCAAGGAGATCCAACCAGTCCATTCTGAAGGAGATCAGCCCTGGGTGTTCATTGGAAGGAGTGATGCTGAAGCTGAAACTCCAATACTTTGGTCATCTGATGTGAAGAACTGACTCATTTGGAAAAACCGTGATGCTGGGAAAAATTGAAGGCAGGAAGAGAAGGGGATGACAGAGGATGAGCTGGTTGGATGGCATCACCAACTAGATGGACATGAGTTTGAGCAAGCTCTGGGAGTTGGTGATGGACAAAGAGGCCTGGTGTGCTGCAGTTCAAGGGGTTGCAAAGAGTTGAAGCAAGTAAGTGACTGAACTGAACTGAAGGACATACATACAAACTAATTTCTTAGTTTTATGACTTCTTTAAACAAAAATAAACTTACTTTTTAGTAAATATAATTTAATGAAATATGATATAGGGAAATAAAAGAATTACAAAAAGTACACATCTTATTTCCTGAAAATATGCTTCTAAGTAATCACTAGCTCTTTATCACTGTTCAATAATATCTAAANAGTCGGACATGACTGAGCGACTGAACTGAACTGAATGAAGTTACTTCTTGTTTGTTAACGGATGGACAACTATTAACACAGGTAATGATCCTCTAAATTGTTTGTCTTAACAAAAAAATTTTGATATAGAAACTAGCATTTCAGAAGTATGTTGATAAGAATATTAAAATAAATAAAGTTTAAACAATTTCTGCAGGCTAAGACTTTTGCTTTTCAAACAAAAATATTTTTATATAGAAACTAGCATTTCAGAAGTATGTTGATAAAAATATTAAAATAAATAAAATTTAAACAATTTCTGCAGGCTAAGACTTTTGCTTTTAGGTTTTATCCAAATGAAGAATGGGATACTTCAAAAGTAAACAAAAATATTTCCAAAATTTATTTATTTATTTTTAAATTTTTTTAAATTTTACTTTATTTTACTTTACAATACTGTATTGGTTTTGCCATACATCAACATGAATCTGCCATGGGTGTACACATGTTCCCAATCCTGAACCCCTCTAAACATTAGTAGCTAGTTCAAGGACATTATCATGCAAATTACAGTTAAATTTGAATGATTTTTCAACAAAAGAAATGGATTCTATGTCACTGAAAGATAATTTAAATTTAGCTGTAATTTTTAATTTATAAATTATTCTTAAAGCTATAGTTTCCTTCCAGTGGATCTTTTGATGGAAAATAATTTTCAAAACATTTCATCCAATTTGTAAAGTGTCTATTGAGAATTTCTAATAGATATACAACATTAAGGTCGTCATTTAGTTGATCTAAAATTGTTTAGTTATCAAATAATATCTAGAAATTCTGTTCTTAAAGGGTTTTAATTTTGTTCTTTGATTGTATCTACATTGACAAGTCTATGTAAATCCTTCCTGGCGTGGATACATTCAGATGATTAAAAATGTCAAAGCTGCCATTCCAGGAGTTAAGATTCTGTGTTATAATGCAAGGGGTGCAGGTTTGATCCCTGCCATGGGACTAACAGCCTGCATGCCATGCAGGGTGGCTAAATAAATTGGGGGTGGGGGAACCAAAGATCACACAATACTACAAGTCCTGCTGACCAATATAAGGTTACATTTGTTTCTTATCTTAGAGGAATGAGGAATGCTGTTGTCTATTCTGTAGTTTTCCCAATGATAACTATCATGCCTCTCCATTCATAATCACTGATTCATAATTAGTTTCTATATCATCAGATGCTGATAAGAATAATCTAAAATTCAAGACACTAGATGCCATTCACAGTTTTTACCAGAGCACTATGCTCATTTCAGCTCAGCTTGCATTGTGGTGGGGAGGCAAGACTTTATCTATGAAGGGATTACTACGTTGACTTGCATTTTGATACCAGCTGCAATCATCCAGTATGTTTTTTGCTAATATATCCAAATCATTTGAATATATGTGCAATACATTTCCCTTCAAACCGCAGGTGATGACAGTAGTCATTTATTGTTTTACATCATTCTCTGTCAAAATCAAAGATAAAAAAATAAGCATTGCCTTTACTCTATCATCGTGTTCAAGTAGAACATGCACAAAAAGCAAGATGGTGTGGGCAGTGTTTATGCTGCACTGAACCTGCAGACCCTGCTGGCTTTCCCAAGCAAGCATCACTGATGTGATCTTTCACTAATGTTTTGGCAACTGTACATGATTAGCAGCCATGCAAGAGATTTTAAAAATTCCTATGTGGAAGACTTAAGCACCAATGTTTAGATGGGAAATATTGAACAGCAGATCTGTTAACTCTTAAGTATAACTTCTTTCTTTCAACTAAATCTGTAACTTGAAGTTCTTTTTTTATGCTGTCCTTGTAAACCCTGCTTACATATGATGTTTCACTGCTTCCTTAGACAGTGTATCTCCAAAAATAACACATGCTGGTTTTAGCACTTGACCCTCAATTATGGCTTCAAAACAAAACTCAAGTCATGATGAATCATACTGCCAAATAAAACTATAAAAGGACAGTCAAAAAAACCTGACCTAACCGCATTACAAATGACTTAATAACTAGACTGAAGGGTCTGGGCAAAGAGGAATCAACCTAAATAACTTTGCAAATCAGGATTTTGACTTAGATACTTTGAGTCTAAAAACAAAAAGAACTATATACAAATACTATAGATAGCAAATTTATTTCTTAAAAGGGCTTTAGGTTAGTAATTCTGAAACTATGTGCATGCAAGGATTGAACAAATAAGAAAATACATTAGAAAGATAAGAGTAAGATTTCTTACTGAGAGAAAGAAGTTGTGAATAGGCAGGAGAGAAAGCAGTTCAAATTAACTTCCCCAAGAACAAAAGACTGTGCATAGCTGGCATGAGAATTAAAGTGAACAGAGGTGTGTGTGAGAGAGAGTGTGTGTGTGGGGAGGGATGGGGTGTGGCTGTGTGTGTAAGTAGAATGGGGATGCTACAAATGTATGCTGACAGTAATTGACACCATTCTACCTGGATTCAGCTTACTCTGTAATAGAAACAGGAGCAACTATAGAAAATATGAGAATAAGAAATAGAGAAAAGCAGAAGTAATGGCACATTTGATATTACTAAGTATTCTTGAGAAAGCAGTATATTCAAATTTGAGAAACATAAATAAAAGTAAGAATTGGGAAAAAGGAGGCAAACCTGATGTTAACATGACGCTTTGTAAATACTATGTGATGGTTAGTATTATGTGTCAACATAAAATTTGACTGGTCTAAAGGATGCCTATGTAGCTGGTGAAATATTGTTTCTCAGCATGTCTAGGAATCTCCAGAAGAGATTAGCATTTAAACTGGTGAACTGAGTAAAAAAATCACCCTCACCTTTCTGAATGGGCATCATCCAACCCCCTGGGAGGGGTGAAGAGAACAGAAAAACAAATAAAAGGCACATTTATTCCCTCTATTTGAGCTGAAACATCTATTTTCCCCTGCCCTTGGACATCAGCACTCCTGGTTCTTAGAGTTTTTAACTCAGACTGTGGTGTACATCATCAGCCTCCTAATTTTCAGGTTTTTGGATTCAGGGATTACCAGCTTTCCTTGTTCCCAACCTGCAGAAGGCAGACTGTGGGACTCCTCAGACTGCAAACACGTGCCTCAGTTCCAACAAGAAATCTCCTCTTACACCTATCTATTGACATATTGATCAATCATTCAATTGAACTATCTGCAGTTGCTTCTGCTTATCTAGAGAATTATGACTAATATGGGCTTCCCTGGTGGCTCAGATGGTAAAGAATCTGCCTGCAGTGCAGGGGACCTGGGTTCGATTCCTGGGTCAGGAAGATCCCCTGAAGAAGGGTATGGCAACCCACTCTAGGATTCTTGCCTGGAGAATTCCATTGACAGAGGAGACTGGCAGGTTACAGTCCATGAAGTTGCAAAGGGTCAGACATAACTGAGCTACTGACACTTACATACATGTATGTGCTTGGTTACTCAGTCACATCCTACTCTTTGTGACCCCATGGACTGTAGCCTGCCAGGCTCCTCTGTCCATGGAATTTTCCAGGCAAGAATCCTGGAGTGCAGAGTGCATTGCCATTTCCTACTCCAAGGGCTCATCCTGACCCAGGGATCAAACCTGAGTCTCCTGTGTCTCCTGCATTGGCAGGCATATTCTTTGTCAATGCACCAGCTGGAAAGCATAATTAATACATATAGAAAACTCATAAAATATGTAAAAGATCATTAAATAGTAGTAGTAGTATTAGTTATTCAGTTGTCTCTGACTCCTTGTGACCCCATGGATTGTAGCCCACCAGGCTCCTCTGTCCATGGAATCTCTGGGCAAGAATACTGGAGTGAGTAGTCATTCCCTTTTTGAGATCATTAAAATTAGTAATACTGCTTTGCTGGTAGTCCAAATATTGAAGGTGAAGTCGCTTAGTCATGTCTGACTCTTTGTGACCCCGTGGACTGTAGCCTACCAGGCTTTTCCGTCCATGGGATTCTCCAGGCAAGAGTACTGGAGTGGGTTGCCATTTCCTTCTCCAGGGGATCTTCCCGACCCAGGAATCGAACCCGAGTCTCCCACATTGGAGGCAGACGCTTTAACCTCTGAGCCACCAGGGAAGCCCAAATATAGCCATTCTAAAAATAATAATAATAATTGATTATAGGCCAGTAACAAAGAGATAATTTAAGAGAAAAATTGGAGAGATATTTTATGTAGCAACCAAAAGCTTTAGTGGCTAGAATTAAATCTAAATACTATGTGAATTATTCTATAGAAATATTTCAGTAGTTTTTAAAACACATTAAAATAGATGTCAATAAAAGAAACATATAAAGTATTCACAAATAGGAAAACTCGATGCCATGAAGTAGTTCTCTCCAAATTCATACCTAAAGTAAATGCAACTCTAATAGAAATTACAACAGGTTTCTCCGTGAAAGACCACGGATGATTCTAAAATATTAGAAAAGAACAAAGGATAAAGAAAGATTTGAAGAAATGTTACTGAACCTAGGTTTGGCTGCTTTTTGCTCATAAGCCAACAATTTGAGAGGCAAGTGTGAATAGAAAGGCAAGGTGCCTTAATCAGGAAAGTTGGCAATCTGGGGAGAAGATAGACTTGTGTCCTGAGACCAACTCTGAAGATTCCGCTCAGCAATGACAGTTTAAAGGGGCTAAAGAAGGGGGAGAATCTCAGTGAATCATCAAGGCAAGAGAGTGGGTTCTGAATCATCTTCCATTGAGTACAGACTGGGTGCTAATATCTTCAGATATTATCTTGCCCACGTGATCTGCCTGCAGAATTGCTTAGAAGGCTGTGAGGGTAGAGTCAGTCATTTTTTAAAACAGCTTAATTCTTCATTCTTACCTCTTTGTATCTAGGAAAAGGATCAGCAGATTAGACAAGGCATGGAGTGCATTCAGGAGAGAAAAAGTCAGGAGTTAGTTTCAATTGCCTTGTGATTCATTTCTATAATTGGATTCTTTTAAAGTTAGAGGCGAACAGAAATGTACCAACAGGAAAGGGGCAAAAGAGCTGCTTTCAGAAGGAGAGGAAGATTAAGGGGATGGAGGAGGAGGAGGAGGAGAAAGAGAGCAACAACAATAACCTGAGAGGATCTTGCTCTACCTGATGTAAAGATGCATTACAAGGGGTGGCCAGCAGGGTGGAATTGGTGCGGGAATAGCCAAAAAAGCTGTGGTACCAGTGACAGACCTACGAAGTAAGCACATGTGAGCTGTGACAGCAGAGATGCTTCAGTCACCCATGTTGGTATGACTCATACATTCTTTGATATTTCTCTCTTCAAGAACTAAAATTTTCCCCTTCCTTGAACGTGTGTTAGACTAGGTAACTTTCCTCTATGAAGCCATGTTCATACCACATCAAAAATAGGTCACAAAGGGCTTGGCTGTTACCACCTTTTCTCTCAGGTCACTCTCCCAGGAGAAGCCAGTGGCTGTGTTCTAAATCACTCAAGCATCCCTTTGGAGAGGCCCCCACAGTAAGGAACTGCCAGCAGTCACGTGTCAAGGCTTGGGGTGACTGCAGTTTCAGCCACATTGTAACCGTGACCCCATGAGAGACACCGAGACAAAACCACCCAGGTTGTCTGCTCTTCAATTCCTGATACAGAGAAATTTTTAGCAAAATGTTTGTTGTTCTAAGCCACTAAGCTTTGGGTTAATTGTTGTGTAACAGTGGACAATATCACATGAAAAGAAACAGAGTTGTCAACAAATGTTCTCACAATTGCACACCATGGGAAAGCATCAAGTTAACATTGGATCGGGCTTCCCTGGTGGCTCAGAGGTTAAAGCCTGGAATGCCAGGAATGCAGGAGACCCGGGTTCAATCCCTGGGTTGGGAAGATCCCCTGGAGAAGGAAATGGCAACGCACTCCAGTACTCTTGCCTGGAGAACCCCATGGAGGGAGGAGCCTGGTAGGCTACAGTCCATGGGGTCGCAAAGAGTCGGACACGACTGAGCGACTTATAGAGAGAGAGAGAGAAGACTTCAGTAGAAACAGTAAAACTTTTAGTTTAAAATACAAGAAAACACTGGTAAACTTAGATTTAATGTTAATAAGAGACAATATTTAATAACATAAACTTAGGTTTAATGTTAATAAGAGACAATATTTAATAACATAAACTTAGGTTTAATGTTAATAAGAGACAATATTTAATAATGTCAAAGGAGATTGAAAGATCTGAGTACATTAAAATTCAAACGCATTTAATAAAGGACAGCACAGAAGGAAGAAAATATGTAAGCGATAGACTAGAAGATGTTTTCAATTTTACTTAAATGTATAGACAACTTTGACAGAAAAAGAAAGAAAAACGAGCAACTCAATAGGAAAAAGAACTGATTCAGTAATCAGTCTTTTGGTTGAAAAGATCTCAATTGTCAAACGTGCATATGAAGATTACTCATGAAAAATCAAGGAATTATGAACTAAAAATAAAACATGGTAACACTTCATACCCATCAGTTTAACAAAGAGGTTAAAATCTCAAGGAGTATTGTTACTTAAGATACGGAACAAAAGCGATAACTGAATCCTTCAGGTGTAGGCTAACAGGTGCAACTGCTGAACGCAGCACTCTTGTCACTGTCCTTGTAAAGCTGAAGATGTCTTGTCCATCCTGGTGAGTGGTCTTTGCAAATTCCTCTTGCTCACACTTATGTCTTAAAGCTCTTCGACTCTTTTCTTCCTTTCAGACCCCTAAATCTGACCACTTTTCACAATCCTAACTTCCAGCAGTCGAATTCATATCACCCTTATCTTTTGTCTAAATTATTAAAATATCCTCTTAACTAAACTCCTGTTTCAAGTTTTTTCACTCCCTGCTCTATCATTCCCTATATTCTTACCACCACAGCCACCCTACTAAAATGTGTCAGATCATGTCACTTTTCTGCTCAAAGACCTATCTTTTCTGCTCAAAGACCTATACTGAAATCTTTGTAACTTAGAGAGGAAACGTCTTTTCGCAAACTGCCTCCGGTTTAACTCGGGTTCTACTTCCGGCCCTTTCTTGCACCTTTCCTAGAACACTCCACTTAGCTTCTGCCCTGAGCCTTTCCCTGATCGTCTTAGCTGGGAGTGGGCTTCCCTGGGAGTGCATCCCCCAGCCCCTCACTCTACCCCTGCCCCCGCCCACAGCAATGGGTCATTCTTTTGTCTGCTTTGGTTATTGGTTCCAATGTCAGCTTGATGGGACAGTCTCTAATTACCATATGCTAATTACTCTCCCCGATTCTGCTTCCTGCTCTGTACTCTTGCGCTAGTTCTCTCCCTGTTGCATCTTTCCTCTTATTATGACAACCGTCTAATAAACTCTGTTTGAGTCAGTCACTGGGATTGCTTCCAAGTGTTTGATCACCTCCTTCTTCTAGGTGTCTGGTTGCCTCCTGAGCCAGGGAAGGTACCTTTCCTGAGGCCTGAGGCCAGATTCAGGGACATGTGTTCATTCTGTGTAGAAGCTTGATGTGGTATCTGTCACGTTCTCTTTGCCCTCCTCCTCTGGTGCCTGGAGTGTTCCCAGAGTGTGGTACTTTAGTCATCCTGGGTCCCCAAATGAGAAAGATGATAAATTGGAGAGAGATTCCAGCTGCCTGTTAAAGAATATGTAACATAATCAATATTTTAAGACTCTAAGATTTGAGGAGTATCAATATTTGCCACAGTAGCATAATCAGGACTATCCTGGCAAACATAATATTTTGGTTTTTGTCTTATTATATGTACTAATTGCCTTTCACACAAGAATATAAGCACCATAAGGGAAGAGATTTTTGTATGTTTTCTTCACTGCTCTTTTTGTATATTTTCTTTACTGCTCTAACTTCAGTGCTTAAACAATGCCTGTAATAAAAACAATTTTTACAATTGAATAGTTGAGTGAAAATTGAACACATGTCTTATGGCATATAAGTTTTATATTCTAAAGAAACTCTTGCACAGATACATACAAGAACTGAAAACAACTGAAAAATCTGTCATTTGTAGAATGGGTAAAATCATAAATCAATTGTGTTATTTTTTGACAATAGAATAACATAAAACAGCAAAATGTTTTATGTTAAGAAAAAGAATGAAAAAGAATGAACTACCTTTTTCAACAACATGGTGGGATCTCAAGAATCCAATATTCAGTGGCAAAAAACAACTCAAAATATATAAGGTATACTACCATTTATTTAAATTAAAAAATGAGAAAATGAAATGATACAACTGTAAAGATAAACACATATGGAAGAAAAGCATATTCAAAATCCAATTTATTAGAAACACCAATTTCAAGATATTGGCCCCTCTTGGGAGAATGGAGAGAGGTAGGTGGTATTGGGCTAGGGGAGACATTCGGTAGTAGAATCTCTTTCTTGTACAGGATGTGGGTACACGCTTATTTGTGTTCTGTCTTATTCCTCTCTGGAACTTATAGATACTTTTATACATTTCTTTTATGCACAGAACATTATAAAACACACACATTTACTCACATGCACATGTAAGCAAGCTAAAAAAACAAAGAAAAGAGTCGTGTTGAGTTATTTTTAGAAAAGCAGCAACACTGGGGCAGAGGGTAGGTAGAACATGGGGTTTCGAATTGTGCTTTTCAGCTGGGGGCACTTCTTCCTGGTACTATCTCTTCATCAATTATAACACCTCAGCTTGCCTTCCACCTGAGGTTCTGGTGAGAATAAATCAGGTAACAACCCAGACTGCTTGCTTTGGGTGATCTCTTCTATGCCAGCCATGGGGCAGGCATTTAACATACTTCACCCAAGAATCTTCTCAAGCTACATCAATGTCATATGAACATCTCATTTTAATAAAGACATCACTGATCATAAAAGTTAAGACATTACTTTGAAGTCCCTCATTTGGTAAGTGGAGTGGTAGGAATTAAGACTTAATCTCTACCTATTAACAAAGTTAGAATTTGCATCATTCTGACCAGTGCTTCCTACAGCCCAGGGAAAAGCATTCTGTAAGATTTGATGTATTTGATGCAATTATAGGAAATTTATTTCTTAATATTTATCTCTTCTCAGCCATCTTGTGTGTTGGTGAGATTTAAAGTCAACAGGCACCTAGTTTTAAAATCTCATTGCTGTGAAAACAGGGTGATCCTATGAAGTGTTGCCTACAATATTGGCCATGATGGTGGTTTCTACTGAGTGAGTAGCCCAACGTAAACCACAGAGGAAGGTAATCTCGTCCTTGGCATTGTGAAAAGCTGAACTTGCCACCCTAAATATCTCTTTGGTCTCCAGATTATTCTGAGCTGAAAACAATCAAGTGCCAGATGACTCAGATAGAAACTTTGACCTTCCTCATAACTGCCTAAAATAATGTAAATAGAAAACTTGCTCCAGGAAATGAGCTATCCCATGGATAGCTGTAGTTTGAGCTAGGTATGTAGACAGGGAGGATTCCTAGCAAAATTCATTTGTTAAAATTCCTCTTGGTATCCCTCTGTCTCTGCCTGGTCCAGCACACTTTTTTTTTTTTTAACCAAACATCTGCTTTTCTATCTCCATATGAATTGCTTCCCCCCCCTTTGAAGTCTCAAATCATTACCCCTACCATCCTCCTTTATCTTCAACTGAAGATGGTATTTAAGATGAGGACTTTGGCTTTTTTGGTGAGTTACTGAGTTTTCCCACTATGCCATTAAACTTTGGTTTTATTGTCTCTTGTTAATCTGTCAAGTGGCTTTCCAGCTGACGCAGAGGTAAAGAATCCACATGCAATGCAGGAGACCTCAGTTTGTCCCTGGATCAGGAAGATCTCCTGGAGAATGAAATGGCAACCCTCCCCAGTATTCTTTCCTGGGAAATTGCATGGACAGAGAAGGCTAGTGGACCACCGTTCTTGGGAGTCACAAAGAGTGGGACACAACTAAGTAACTGATCACACACACAATCTGTCAAGTATCTAGGGGCAGAGGAAAATTTCTTCCTGACAGCACCATCATAGCTTAATTGTGTTATTGCTTTTTTTAGATCAAACATTCCGTAAATGTCATCACTTATCCAGAGAACTACATAGCAATTTCATCCTCCCTACTGCTTCCTCATCACACAGGCAGGACCACTCTTATTCCACAAATCAGAGCCAGATTCTGTTGTAACTAGGCTCTCAACAAGTTAGAATTTATGATTTCCTGGAGCTCTTACACCAGTGGAAGGGGATGTAAATAAATAACTGAATAAATAGGACATTTTTAGGCAGCTGTATATGCCTTCAGGAAAATACAACAGCAAGCAGCATGGTGCTATTGACAAAGAAGGAGGAGAAGGGGATACTTTAGATTGTGGTTGAACAGAAGCTTTCCAAGGAGATGTCATTTTATTTGAGATCTAACATACCAAGGGAAAGACAGGCGCTCAGCATGAGACCCAGGGGTCATAATGTATCCAGGCGATGGCTCAGGAAATATGAAGCCCAAAAGCCAGATGGAGAGGTGCATGGATGAATAACTGATGATGGCGACTGTGGCTTAAGCTTGTGGGCAGAGTGGTAGAGATGAGGGCAGAGTGCTGGGAAGTGGCCAGAGCCACTGGGGTGTTTTCTGAAGGGCCTGGACTAACCGCTGGGCGTATAACCCCTAAGTGAATATGAACGCCCCAGACTGCACCCTAGCTTCTTACATTTTATTGTCAGCCTTTCTGTGAGTTATGCAATTATATCTCAGAGGGTGATCCCAGACAACTTTCTTCATCCAGCTTCATTCTTACTTTTAAAATCTGGCTTTCTGCACTAAATGGGCAGGTTCATGCACCCACAAAGGCTTGTGTTCTGAGCCAACTCACCCATTATCACCGCCAGGCTCTCCTTGCTGTCTAACTCTGGGAGAGTCAAAATCCTGCTCTCCTCTGGGAAAATTTTAGCAGCTCATACATAATACCATGGAACTAAAATCTAAGCCCCAAATACCAACCTTTGGCCAAATGTTGAGGTCTCATTTTCTAACCTTTGGGCTTCCCTGGTGGCTCAGACAAAAGATGTGGGAGACCTGGGTTCAATCCTTGGGTCAGGAAGCTCCCCTGGAGAAGGGAATGGCAACCCATCCCAGTTTTCTTCTCTGGAGAATCCCATCGACAGAGGAGCCTGGTGGGCTATAGTCCATGCAGTCACAAAGAGTCAGACACGACTGAATGATGAACACTTTCACTTTCTAAACTTTATATTGATTTATAATAAATTCCTTTGTAATGATTCATAATAGAATTGATTAGTAATAGAATTCTATTTGCAATAAAATTCTCTGGGTCTGACTCACATACATTCCCTGTCTCCATTTCTACAGAGAAGAAAACTGAGAGTTAGCAATACATGGACAAAGCTGTCCCCTGGCATTGGCAGTGAACTCCTATGAACTCTGACTAAACAAAAATTATGGCTTTCTTGGACAATCTGTGCCCCAGGGATCTCTGAACAAAGAATGCCAAGTTCAACCTCTTCTCTTCATATCTCAGCTCCTTTCCATGATCACAAGCTTGTGGAAAATTATGCATTTGTTAAATAAAGCCTACTTATGATCTGCTTTCAATAAAATGAATAGATATCTCTGCAGTTTTATATTCCTTTAGGAGTTAATTACAATGACTATCCAAGGATTACAGCAGAAACTGCTTTTCTCATCATTTTTCCTCCCATGGGTAACACCAAACCAGGAGCAGTGTCATTTCTCCTGACACTGGGAGAGGGGTTTCTGCTTCCCTGTTGTAGAAAAATGGGGCACAGGGGAGGAAATCTGGGAAACAGAACTGAAGCCATAATCCTCCTGCAGCGTCACTCTGCCTGCTGTGGACACACAGAGCTCTTGACAACGGAAGCCCTCTCTGAGTGTCAGCCTGATGACTGTGCTTGCTCTACTGTGGGAGGTCCTCTAAGAGATGTCTTGACACTTGGGGGCCCTGGTTTCTTGTGCATTAGGGTAATGGGTCCCAGAAGCAAGTTTCCTCCAAGACATATGATGAGATTCAGTCCAGCTGTCTGCACTCCAAGCTCCAGTCTCTTGTCTGGGCTTCTTTTGATTTTTTAATTTTATTTTATTTTATTAACACCAAAAACATTTGGAATTGGGGTATAGCCATTTAGCAATGTTGTGGTAGGTTCAGGTGAACAGGAAAGGGACTCAGTCATACAAAACCCTCAGCCCTCAAAACCCCTCCCATTGTTCAGGTTTACTAAGAGGGGCTTGGGTTGTTTTGCAAAGCACTTGATTCAATTTCCCTAATTCCCTTGTGGCTCAAATGGTAAATAATTTGCCTGCAATGTGGGAGACCTGGGTTTGATCCCTGGATTGGGAAGATGCCCTGGAGGAGGGCATGGAAACCCATTTCAGTATTCTTGCCTGAAGAATCCCCTTGAACAGAGGAGCTGGCGGGCTACAGTCCATAGGGTCACAAAGAGTCGGATACAACTGAGTGACTAAGCATAGCACTGACTCAATTTCCCTTCCTCATACATGAAGGGATTTTAAAGAATGAGGTGTAGAGATAGGACATTTTTTAAATAGTATTGAAACAAACAATCATTATACAATTCTATTCGAATGCAAGTAACTCAAATNACAATAAAAATGAATCACTGTGCATATTTCTGCAAGTGAGATACTGCAAGTTTGTTAAGAGAGTAAATCTTAGAAGTTCTCATTAAAAGGAAAAAAATTATAGTTACCTGTGGTTATGGATAGTAACTAGATTTACCATGGTGATTGTTTCACAATATATAAAAATATTGAATTTTTATGTTGTACATCTGAAACTAATATACTGTTATATGAGAATTATACCTCAATTTTTAAAAATTGAAATAAATACAAATAAAAAATAAATTGCTAGAATATTATGACAAACTTTTTTTTTTTAACAACTTAAGGACATACATGGAACTGGACATGAAACAACAGACTGCTTCCAAATTGTGGAAGGAGTACATCAAGGCTGTATATTATCACCTTGCTTATTTAAATTATATGCAGATTACATCATGTGAAATGCCAGGCTGGATGAAGCACAAGTTGGAATCAAGATTGCCGGGAGAAATATCAATAATCTCAGATATGCAGATGACACAACCCTAATGGCAGAATGTGAAGAGGAACAAAAGAGCACCTTCTGATGAAAGTGAAAGAGGAGAGTGAAAAAAGCTGAATTAGAAATCAATATTCAAAAAGCTAAGATCATGGCATCTGGTCCCATCAGTTCATGGCAAATAGATTGGAAAACAATAGAAACAGTGAGAGATTTTATTTTCTTGGGCTTCAAAACCACTGCAGATGGTGACTGCAGGCATGAATTTAAAAGATGTTTGCTTCTTGGGAGAAAAGCTATGACCAAGCTAGACAGCATATTAAAAAGCAGAGACATTACTTTGCCAACAAAGGACCATCTTGTCAAAGCTATGGGTTTTCCAGTAGTCATGTATGGATGTGAGAGTTGGACTAGAAAGAAAGCTGAGCACTGAAGAATGGATGCTTTTGAACTGTGGTGTTGGAAAAGACTCTTAAGAGTCCCTTGGACTGCAAGGAGATCCAACCAGTCCATTCTGAAGGAGATCAGCCCTGGGTGTTCATTGGAAGGAGTGATGCTGAAGCTGAAACTCCAATACTTTGGTCATCTGATGTGAAGAACTGACTCATTTGGAAAAACCGTGATGCTGGGAAAAATTGAAGGCAGGAAGAGAAGGGGATGACAGAGGATGAGCTGGTTGGATGGCATCACCAACTAGNAGGATGAGATGGCTGGATGGCATCACTGACTTGATGGACGTGAGTCTGAGTGAACTCCGAGAGATGGTAATGAACAGGGAGGCCTGGTGTGCTGCGATTCACGGGGTCGCAAAGAGTCGGACATGACTGAGCAACTGAACTGAATTGACCATCACAGGCTATGGTGTTAGAATTCTGGCAGTTCTGTACCCTTTTTGAGGGTGATGTGTGTATATAGAGATTTCTTTTAGAAAAGCTATATATAAGCACACACATAGTGTGCATACATAAATAAGCATATATTTAAAAGCACAGATATTTGTATAAAGTCACTAAATGTCAAAGATTGAATTAGTGAAATAATTTGAGTGGGTAAAAAAGAACAAGCAAGGATTTTAATTGGAGCATACACTTTTTAATCTACAAACTTCTTTATGATGTTGCTTTTTTATTTTAAAAATATAGACAATTATCACTTATGTAAAACATATTTAAAATAAGAATTTGAAAATGGGCTTTAGTCTTGATAGAGAATAAATATGTTGGAAATAATTATCGTGAAGAAGGAATGTGAGGAGCTGATTTCATCAGGGATTTTCAGTATTTTAACTATTATTGTGCAATCAGTAAATATTGTTACAGAAAACCATCTGGACTTATGTCTCTAAGTTGTATGAGAAAAACGTATGGGAGGCAAAGCAGAGGAAGCTGTAGCCCTGGATCACAGGTGGAGTTGTGGGATAAACAGGGAAATGAGACCTTATGAAAAGCCTGAGAGAAAAAAGATCAGAGAGGCAGGAAGGAAACTCAGAGCCAGCTGCTATAGCTGATGATGGAGCCGAGCTTGTCAAGTGGCAGAAAATCCTTTATTGCACTTAACCATCTTAGGATGGCTTCTTGGTGGCTCAGATGGTAGAGAATCTGACTGCAATATGAGAGACCAGTTCAATCCCTGAGTTGGGAAGATCTCCTGGAGAAGGGAACAGCAACCCACTCTAGTATTCTTGCCTGGAGAATTCCATTAACAGAGGAGCCTGGCGAGATACAGTCCATGGGGTCGCATAGAGCTGGACTCGACTGAGCACCTCACACACAATCTAAAGACCTTAAACACACAATTTAAAGACCTCAGAGAAGTCAAGTGCAGCAAGAGATAAATTTGAAGCGGCTTTGGGACAGCCTCACTGACCTGAGCAAGCTTAGTTCCTGGCATCAAGCTGATGGTGTGTTTAGAAGGCAGGGTAGACATGTCCAGCTCTCCACTGAACATGTAGCTATAGGAGAAATAAAGGACACACATTATCAGGCAGACATGTCCGAAGCTTAACATCCTAGGGCAGGTATAAACATGCTGGTGGAAACAATCCAGTAGGAATGGAGAGGTGAGTGGAAAAGGGGAGAAAGTGCTTACAAATGATGAGCAGCCCCTCAGGTGGGGGTGAGGAGCCCGTGAGGGCCAGGCCACTGATGGTGATCACGGAATCTCTCTAGCAAAAGAAAGGAAAGTGGAGATGAGCTTAGTTATTACTAGGTAAACTACCACCCATAATAGTTTTATCGTAATAAAGTAGTTTTACTTTATTTATTTTTTTCATTTTTGACTTCTCCACATATTTCCCCCCTTCATTTCCCCTAGTTAATCAAGCAACATTTACTGTTCTTCGATACTAAGAAGAAAGTTGTTCTAGGTTCTAGAAGTCTAGATCCAGTGAAGAAAGAGGTGTTTCAGGAAATAAACTTGAAATAAAAAGAGATGCTCCCCAGTGGAGGGGTGGAAGAGATGTCTGAGAACCCTGTGTGTGGGAGGGATGACCCGTAAGATCTCCCNTTTCCCCTAGTTAATCAAGCAACATTTACTGTTCTTCGATACTAAGAAGAAAGTTGTTCTAGGTTCTAGAAGTCTAGATCCAGTGAAGAAAGAGGTGTTTCAGGAAATAAACTTGAAATAAAAAGAGATGCTCCCCAGTGGAGGGGTGGAAGAGATGTCTGAGAACCCTGTGTGTGGGAGGGATGACCCGTAAGATCTCCCCCACCTCGGGATGCTCACTGACCACCAGGAAGGCAGCCCTCAGCAGGGGCCTCAGGGGGATCAAGTCCCTGCTCGTCACATGCGTGTGGCTGCAACTGTGCCCAACAGTAGTGACCTCTTTTTTCTTTCAGCCTCCCACTTTCTGGCAGCCTTTGTACCTCTCCTCTGGCCAACTCAGCTGGAAATCCTACTGCAAATACAATTCTCGACTTCTTTTCCACAGTGCAGAGGTGGTCTGGGGAAGGAAGTGACAATGCTGAATTGACAACAGGCAATCCAGCACACATGGTCCCTGAGGTAATCAATGCTCTGCAGCCTTTATAAAAGTTAGTGAGGCCTATTTTACAGTTTATTTTATTTTATTTATTAATCAAGTTTTTATTTTTTTTTAAGTTTACACAATACGCAAAGCCCTGTGCTTGACTCTGAGTGCGCAAAGATAAACACTCCACCACCCTTGTCCTGAAAGGAGATACAAGCTGGAACCCATGCTTATTTTTCTAGAAATGTCTTCTTCTTATGATCCTTATATGCAAGTAAATGCCTACTTTTAGGAGCAAACTCTGAAGACCTGGGGCTGAAATTAAATAATGCCACATATAAAGAGACACTGATTCTTTCCCATACTTAGATTTTCAGATGACTATAAATAAACAGTTAAGTTTGTAAATTAAGAGGTTCAAACAATTGCTTGCACTTGGGTTAAAAAAAAAAGAACACATCAAAACAGTGGTCATGTTTTGACTACTTTTTCATTTTCTTTTGAATATTCAGCCAGTAATTTCCTCATCAACCCTAAGCAGTCATTTCAGCTTTGAAACTTAGCAGCTCTCAACACAGTTTGGATATTAATATTCAGTCTCCCGTGTGTGCTGAGTGGGACTCTGGGGGCCACAGTGTGGAAGGAGGGTTTTCCTGGGACTATTTCAAAGGTTAGTGAAGAATACAAATAGCAGTACCATCTCCTGCAGAGGTTTTGTTGCAGGCTGAACCAATTTAAATATCATGCTCCATCGATCTGAGCTAAGTCTTATTATCTAATGTGCAGGAAGATCTTCCTCCTTCTCAGCTTCCTGTGGCTGCACTCACCCTGACACCCTGTGCGGTTCTGTCCTCCGTCACAAGTGATTGTGGTTCTTTCCCCAGTTAGGTGCTGATTTCCCATTAAAGCTGATTCATGTGAATCTCTTTGTACTCACAGGTCATTTGCGCCCTATTGGCTATGCTATGTTCAGAGGAGGTGGGGGCTTGAAGTATTACATCTGCAGAGATGAATGTGGAGTAGGTGTGAGAAATCTTGATCAGTGAAGACTTCATAGCTGATGGGGATATCCAAGAAGTAACTTAGACTAAGTCAAGTTTTTACCACTCCCCTTGGATACCAATAATGTCTGGAATTTTACTATAAAAAAAGAATATTACAGGATAATAACATGGATCTCAATGAACTGTGCAGTTTTGAGATAGCCTTTGGCATTTAGGAACATTTTAGAACGTTTCCTATATTCATTAGAATGCATATGTTCATTTCAATATCTGGTAGATGGTAACTAGGTCCTGGGTTGAAATTCTGGTTTTCTGTCTTATTGGCACAGTGATACTGGGGAAGTTATTTAATTTCTTTGTTTTTCAGTTTTCTTTGTGAACTGGAAATTGTGACTATAATCTAGGATTTTCTGAACGTTAAACGAAGAGTGAAAAGTCAAAGAGCAGAGAGAGAGCTGAAAAAAGGGGAAAAGATTTTCTAGATATTACCATATATTTTGTTTGAGACATATAGATTCAATTTCATGAAACTGAACTTCTGCAAATGCTCAGAATACCAGGACTTAGTGGGCCCACACTTTTTTTTGGGGGGGGGGTCACCTCAAGTAGCTTTTGAGATCTTATTATCAATTCCCCAACCAAGGATGGCAATTGGGTCTCCTTCAGCAGAAGCACAGAGTCCTAATCACTAGAAGGCTAGAAAATCCCCACATATTTTAATTCTTACACCAATCTCAAAATATCAATATTATTCTCATCAATTTCAGATAGAAAGCTAAGGTTCAGTTTAAGTGAGTTTCTGTCATAATAACTGACTTAGCAAACTACATGATTAGGATAAGAACCAAATATGCATGACCTCAAATTCCCTGATTTACTCTCAAATTGCAATGATTTTCATTTCAGAAATCAAATTATTTTGTGAACTTGGGGCAAAATATTATAGACCTCCATTTTCTTCAATGGCTGGCCCATTTTCAAAGACGATTGTTGAACTGAAGTCATCCTTTCTCCAGTGATCAGAAATGCACATTTATTCCAGGCTTGATTCTAAAGCTTCTTATTTAATATGTCACAGAGCATATACTTGTTCACTTCCCCTTGCTGCTAAATTTCCATCAAAATGATTGTGAAAAGACCCTTATTAAGTTTCTGTCTGAATGATCTGCCCATTGGCGTAAGGGAGGTGAGATGAACTGGGAGATTGGGATTGACATATACACAGTATTGATTGGGTTTCCCTTGTGGCTCAGCTGGTAAAGAATCTGCCTGCAATGTGAGAGACCTGGGTTCGATCCCTGGGTTGGGAAGATCCCCTGGAGAAGGGAAAGGCTACCCACTCCAGTATTCTGGCCTGGAAAATTCCCTGGACTGTATAGTCCATGGGGTGGCAAAGAGTCGGACACGACTGAGTGACTTTCACTCTCACTACATACAGTATTGATGCTATGTATAAAGTAGATGAAAATGAGAACCTACTGTACAGCAGAGACAACTCCTCAGTGCTCTATGGTGACCTAAATGTGAAGGAAATAAAAAAAAGAGGATATATACTTATATGTATGGCCTTCCCTGGTGGCTCCGATTGTAAAGAATCCGCCTGCAATGCAGAAGCATTAAGTTCCATCCCTGGGTGAGGAAGATCCTCTGAGAAGTGACTGGCTACCCACTCCAGCATTCTTGCCTGGAGAATTCCGCAGACAGAGCAGCCTGGTGGGCTACGGTCCACGGGTCACAATGAGTCAGACATGACTGAGCCTATGCATTTCACTTCAAAATATTGTATAGACCTATTGTATAAGCCTCAACAGTCTGCCTCTTACCTTCTGGTTTTGATGCTTTTTTCTTTTCAGGCAAGGCTTTATTGGGGCCCCTACCACAGAAACAGGAAGTAAGAGCTCCAACAGTTCCCTTGCTTGCTTGCTCCCTGAGAGGGATGAGCTTCTTCCTTCTATGGGCTGATAATAGGGGTGTGTCCAGAGGACTGGAGGGAGGGGCAGTTTAGGGATTTGGCCGCCTCTCTTGTGGCATTGTGCATGGGGGTCATGTGCAGTACTCTGCTTTTGCTTCTGACCCCTGCTTTCACTCCAAGCTCTTCAAAAGTGACAGTTTGGTGTTTTGGTCTCTTTGTATCTTTTGAACAGAATTTTCCCCCACTGTGCATGCAGACAATTATTTTTAGTCCCAGTTTCTTTTTATTTTGTTCAATGCTTTTTTAAGTGAATGGCTATGACTTTCAAGTAAAAAAAAATTACAGCTTCTAGTGTAGAAGCCCTTTTTATGTGCTTCCTGGTATCAAGTTCAATCTTGAATCTGGTAGAGAATGCAAATATTAGATACTTGGAAAGATTACAGGGTCCTGTATGACCAAGAGTATGTGCACTGTATTCTTACAAGCTTTACTTTACTTGAGGGGCTAGAATTTTATCTTTCTATCTTTATAGTTTCTGACTTTCTATCAACTAATCTCCTATCTCTCCTATAGGAATTTAGAAGATGACTCATGAAGGAGTCAGTATGGCCTATGATGCCATAATTTTCCTATGTGATATCTGCCCTACAGATGAAAGCCTTTCATTCTTGCATCACACCTGTTACCAACTTCCCAGCCAGGAAGTCCCTACTCCCTGCATTCTACCAATTATGTACTGAGAACCAGGGCCCTAATATGATGCTGGGTGTTGTCTTGAAAGATAGCCTTAATCAAAAGATAATTTCCTTCTATTTCCACTTAATTTGAGCTTCTTATTTCCTCCTCTGAATATTTTCCTCTTTCTATCCTTTTATCTTTCTCTCTCTGCCTCCTCCCTTACTTAACTTGCGAGTAAATATTGACGTCTTCAGTTAGGAATAAGCGTTGAGATCTTAAGAGAAAAAAAATATGTGACTCTGAGAGGCGACAGAAGTTAACTTATTGTGGTGATGATTTCACATATGTAAATATCCTGAATCATTGTTGTACACCTTAAACTAATACAATATTTTATGTCAATTATATCTCAATTAAATAAAAGGATAAATGTTCAGTTACAGTAAGTCCCCTACATATGAATCTTCAAGTTGTGAACCTTCAAATATATGGATATGTGTCACATCTCCAGTCATGTAAGTTAACTCATGTGTCTGTTGGACACTGTCGCATGCATGCATCCTTCACGTGTGGCTATGCTTTTGTGTACTTCACTGTGTAGTACTGTACAGAGTACAGTATCTTTATTTCAAACCCACGATGTCCTGAAGCAAGTAAAAAAGCAGCAGTGATGTAGCTGCTATTACTGTACTTTTCAAGGTGCTTGGACTTAGTCGCTCAGTTGTGTCTGACTTTTTGCGACCCCATGGACGGTATCCCCCCAGGCTCCTCTGTCCATGGAATTTGCCAAGCAAGAATACTAGAGTGGGTTGCTATGCCCTCCTCTGGGGGATCTTCCCAACCCAAGGATCAGTCCAGGTTTCCTGTATTACAGGCTGTTCTTTACTGTCTGAGCCACCAGGGAAGCAAAGAATAGTGGAGTGGGTACCCTAACATTTTCCAGGGCATCTTCCCAAGCCAGGAATTGAACTGGAGTCTTTTGCATTGCAGGTGGATGCTTTAGCAGCTAAAACACCAGGGAAGCCCACTTTTCAAGGTACTATACAGTAAGATTAAAGATGTTATCTTCATTTTTTGTGTTTATTTATTTTAATGTATTTTTGTGTGTGAAAAATATTGTAAACTTATCACAGTTCAGTATTCTATAGCTTATTGTGTTAGTTGAGTACCTCAGCTAACTTTGTTGGACTTACAAACATGTTCTCAGAATGGGACTCATTTGTATATGGGGGACTAACTCTATACTAAATGGGTCATTAGACTGTATATTTTTTACCAAGTATGTTTTCATTGATAATTTTTCATTCTGAAATAACTTAAGCTGCAAAAAATTCAAAAAAAAAATGGAGAGTTCCCATTTCACTAAGTTCACTAAGCATAAGCACCTTCACTTAGCTTCACCCAGTAATAATAATATCTTATGAAACCGTAAGATAATGTCAAATTAGAAAATTTATGTTGGTACCATTCTAGGAACTTGAGCACAGACTTTATTCAATATTTGCATTTATGTACTTCTGTTTGTTTGTGTGAACTTCATGCAATTTTATCACATGCATGGATTTGAGTAACAGTCACCAAAATCAGGATAATTCTTTCCAACACTATAGAGAAATATCTTCATGTCAACCTTTGACAGTTGCATTTTTTTCCCTGACTTTCAGTTCAGTTCAGTCACTCAGTCATGTCCAACTACTTGTGACCCCATGAATCGCAGCACGCTAGGCCTCTCTGTCGATCACCAATTCCTGGAGTTCACTCAAACTCATGCCATTGAGTCGGTGATGCCATGCAGCCATCTTATTCTCTGTCGTCCCCTTCTCCTGTCCCCAATCCCTCTCAGCATCAGGGTCTTTTCCAGTGAGTCAACTCTTCACATGAGGTGGCCAAAATACTGGAGTTTCAGCTTCAGCATCAGTCCTTCCAATGAACACCCAGGACTGATCTCCTTTAGGATGAACTAGCTAGATCTCCTTGCAGTCCAAGGGACTCTCAAGAGTCTTCTCCAACACCACAGTTCAAAAGCATCAATTCTTCAGCGCTCAGCTTTCTTCACAGTCCAACTCTCACATCCATACATGACCACTGGAAAAACCATAGCCTTGACTAGATGGAACTTTGTTGGCAAAGTAATATCTCTGCTTTTCAATATGCTATCAAGGTTGGTCTTAACTTTCCTTCCAAGGAGTAAGCATCTTTTAATTTCATGCCTGCAATCAACATCTGCAGTGATTTTGGAGCCCCCCAAAAAATTCTGACACTGTTTCCACTGTTTCCCCATCTATATGCCATGAAGTGATGGGGCCAGATGCCATGATCTTTGTTTTCTGAATGTTGAGCTTTAAGCCAACGTTTTCACTCTCCTTTCACTTTCATCAAGAGGCTTTCTAGTTCCTCTTCACTTTCTGCCATAAAGGTGGTGTCATCTGCATATCTGAGGTTATTGATATTTCTCCCAGCAATCTTGATTCCAGCTTGTGTTTCTTCCAGTCCAATGTTTCTCATGATGTACTCTGCATATAAGTTAAATAAGCAAGGTGACAGTATACAGCCTTGATGTTCTCCTTGTCCTATTTGGAACCAGTCTGTTGTTCCATGTCCAGTTATAATCGTTGCTTCCTGACCTGCATACAGATTTCTCAAGAGGCAGGTCAGGTGGTCTGGTATTCCCATCTCATTCGGAATTTTCCACAGTTTATTGTGGTCCACACAGTCAAAGGCTTTGGCATAATCAATAAAGCAGAAATAGATATTTTTCTGGAACTCTCTTGCTTTTTCCATGATCCAGCGGATGTTGGCAATTTGATCTCTGGTTCCTCTGTCTTTTCTAAAACCAGCTTGGATATCTGAAAGTTCATGGTTCACATATTGCTGAAGCCTGGCTTGGAGAATTTTGAGCATTACTTTACTAGTGTGTGAGATGAGTGCAATTCTGCAGTAGTTTGAGCATTCTTTAGCATTGCCTTTCTTTGGGACTGGAATGAAAACTGACCTTTTCCAGTCCTGCAGCCACTGCTGAGTTTTCCAAATTTGCTGACATATTAAGTGCAGCACCTTCACAGCATCATCTTTCAGGATTTGAAATAGCTCCACTGGAATTCCATCACCTCCACTAGCGTTGTTCATAGTGATGCTTTCTAAGGCCCACTTGACTTCACATTCCAGGATGTCTGGCTCTAGGTAAGTGATCGCACCATCGTGGCTACCCATGTCATTAAGCTTTTTTATTTTTAAAAATTTGTTCATGTGTGATGGCTTAATATCATGTATTTAGTTTCTTTTTTTAAAAAGCATAGATATTACATTACAGTACTCTGAAGATAAAATTAAACAATTCATGAAAACAATAGAATGTTATATCTCCTCAATCCTCATTCCCCTTCCATTTATTTTTAATACTCTATTACCTAACACAATACCTTTCACAAAATACCTATTTGCCAACCTACATTGAATATGTTCAAAGCTGTCTTTTATATTATATAAAAACTTACCTTTAATGATATTTTAAAATGTTAATGCAGAGTTATACATTAAGTCTTTTGAATCTTACTGGTAATTATTTTCATGGATATTTTTTTCACAATAACTGACTGAAATCTAGATAATAAAGTAATAAATTCACATTTATTTATTTATCTATTTTGAGATAGGAAGTTGGGGCACTATCCACACACACCAAAAAAAAACAAAAAAAAACAACAAAAAAAGACCTCGTTGGAATGCCACAGTGAGAATAAAGAAAAGGAATATAATAAATGAAAGAAAGTTTAGAGGGGAGGGTATATATATTGAAAACAGAAACCATACATACAAGATGTGATACTCAAATCCTATTTCATAATTTTCAGAAACATTTGAAATAAATTAAAGTATTTCCTAACATCATTTACAAAATAAAAAGCTTTTTTTCTTTATTGTAAATCACATAGGCATATTTGTGTCAGCAGGAACCGCTGGATGGCAACAAAGCTTTGTAACTCATAGATGCCTATTTTTATTCCACATTTTACCTTGGTTACCAGAAATATTTCTAATTCCATATTAAGTACAAAACCATTATATAATCAGTTTGTTACCTCAAGGTTGGATTATGGATTTGAATTTTTGTGAAGTTTTAAACTCATGCTTCAAATAATATACATGCTTAGTGGAAATAATATTTGTAGCATTCATTGTTTATCATTTCAGAAAAATGCAAAACCACAGTGTTTTAAATCTGTCGCCGAAAGTAAAGGCACTTTGACAGAGATCCAAGATGCTATAAATGTAGGAACAGGAAAAATAATAGCCTCTAAAAATCAGGAAAAAATATTGATATGTGATTTGATTATATCACAGGATCAGTAGATGTTTTCTAAACCCCATAAATGAATCCAGGCAGTATTCCATTTAGGTTCAACAAATCCCAAATGTTTGAAAATTACACTAGAGTACGGGGTAGATTTTTTTTCCTTATAAAACCATATAACAATTAGTAGTCAGTTTCTTTTGACCATGCCTCCCTGACTCCTGAGCTTAATGAAACCAAACTCTCTCTCTCCATAGATGGAGGAAGGAAGACAGATGATGATGATACTTAGATCGGTAGGTAGAGATAGGGAGATAGACATACATGAGTCTACTTATACACAGTATTTTCTTTTCAATAAATATACAGTCGACCCTCCATACAGGCAGTTCCATATCCAGGGATTCAACCAACCTTGGATCTCAAACATTATAAAACATAAAATCCACAGTTGATAGGTTCCATGAATGCAGGATCAATAGATGTGAAGGGACAGCTATGGAAAATGAATATCCATAGACCTTGATATCCACGGCAGGTCCTAGAACCAATTCTCCTCTGATATTGAGGGATGACTTTGTGTGTGTGTGTGTGTATCCATATCTATCTATATAATTTTACATATATGATGTATATTATGAAATATAATGGTAAAACAATTTGCAGTACTTTAGAGCTACCTTTACCTTTTTATTATATTAATAAACATAATACTATTATATAATAATGGTAAAGTAACTTATAGTAATTTACAGCTTTCTTTACCTTTTGGTTTCACATATTTGTGTCTACAATTAGCACCATTTGCTGTTCAAAATTCCAACCAGATTCTCCCTATATTTTGGCCAGGGGAAATTGATGTTGAGCCAGGGTCTAGATGCCCACTAAATATGGCATTTAACATACATGGAATTATTTTCATTGTTGTTGTTCAGTTTGTTAAGTTGTGTCTGACTTTTTCTAATGCCATGAAATGCAGCATGCTCAGCTCCTCTGTCCTCTACTATTTCCAAGAGTTTGCTCAAATTCATGTGCTACCTAACCATCTCTTCCTCTGCTGCTCCCTTTTCTTTTTGCCTTCAAGCTTTCCCAGAATCAGGGTCTTTCCCAATGAGTTGGCTCTTCACATAAGGTGACCAAAGTAGTGGAGCTTCAGTATCAGTCCTTCCAATTAATATTCAGGGTTGAGTTCTTTTAGAATTGACTGGTTTGATCTCCTTGAAGTCCAAGGGACTCTCAAGAATCTTGTCCAGCACTACAATTCAAGAGCATCAGTTTTTCGATATTCAGCCTTCTTTATGGTCTAACTCTCACACCTATACATGACCCCTGAAGAAACCATAGCTTTGACTATACAGACCTTTCTTGGCAAAGTGACATCTCTGCTTTTTAATATGCTGCTAGTTTTTTCATAGCTTTCCTTTCTAGAAGCAAGTGCCTTTTAGTTTCATGGCTGCAGTCACCATCTGCAGTGATTTTGGAGCCCAATGTATTAAATCTGTTAACTGCTTTCATTTCCCCTCTTCTGTTTGCCATGAAGAGATCGAACTGGATGCTGGATGCCATGATGGTAGGTTTTTTTTTTTTAAATGTTGAGTTTCAACCAGCTTTTTCACTCTCCTCTTTCTCCCTCATCAAGAGGCTCTTTAGTTCCTCTTCACTTTCTTCCTTTAAAATAGTAACATCGACCTATCTGAGGTTATTGATATTTTTGCCAGTAGTCTTGATTCCAGCTTGTGATTCACCCAGACTGGCATTTTGTATGATGTATTCTGCATGTAAGTTAAATCAGCAAGGTGACGATACACAGATTGTACTTCTTTCCCACTTCCGAACGTGTCATTTCTTCTATGTCCAGTTCTAACTGTTGCTTCTTAACCCACATACAGGTTTTTCAGGAAAAAGGAAAGGTGGTCTGTTACTACTATTTCTTGAAAGTGTTTCCACAGTTTGTTGTGATTCACACAATCAAAGGATTTAGCATAGTTAATGAAGGAGAAGTACATGGTTTTTTGGAATTCCCTTGCTCTCTACATGATCCAGTGAATGTTGGCAATTTGATCTCTGGTTCCTCTACCTCTTTGAAACCAGATTGTTCATCTGGAAGTTCTCAGTTCACATATTGTGATGTTGAGTTGTTTGCCTTAGAAGCTAACAAAAATCATTTTGTCATTTTTAAGGTTGCACCCAAGGTCTGCATTTTGGACTCTTTTGTTGACTATGTGGGCTACTCCCTTTCTTCAATTGATTCTTCCTCACAGTGTAAGAAATAATGGTCATCTGAATTAAATTTGCCCATTCCTGTTCATTTTAGTTCCCTGGTTCTTAAGATGTCTATGCTTATTCTTGCCATCTCCTGCTTGACTATATCCAATTTACCTTTATTCATGTATCTGATATTCCAGGTTCCTATGAAGTATTCTTCTGCATAGCATCAGGCTTTACTTTCACCACCAGATGCAACACAAATGAGTGCTGTTTCTTTGTTGGCCCAGCAGCTTCATTCTTTCTGGAGCTGTTAGTAACTGCCCTCTGCTCTTCCTTAGTAGCACATCAGACATCTTCCAACCTGGAGGGATCATCTTCTGATGTCATTTTTTTTTTTTTTATAAGTTTTATATATATAAATGTTTTATATATATATATAATTTGTATATATATGAACTTTTATATATATATATATAAAATTTTAAGATTCTTTTCTCTTATAGGTTACTACAAAATATTGAATATAATTGAAAGTGATGTGAATATTGTATTGTTGTTTAGTCACTCACTCATGTTCATTCCCTTGCAATGTCATGGACTGTAGCATGCCATGCTCCTCAGTCCATGAGATTTCCCAGGCAGGAATACTGAAATGATTTGCTATTTCCTCCTCCAGGAATCTTCCTGACCCAGGGATCAAACCCATGTTGTTTTCATTTCAGGTGGATTCTTTACCATTGAGCCTGTAGGGAAATGATCAGATTATACATATACATACAGATGAAAGTGAAAATGCAATTTGCTCAGTGGTGCCCAATTCTTTGTGACCCCATGTCCTATATAGTCCATGAAAATCTCCAGGCCAGAATACTGGAGTAGGTAACCTTTCCTTTCTCCAGGGGATCTTCCCAACCCAGGAATCGAACCAGGGTCTCCTGTACTGCAGGCAGATTCTTTACCAACAGAGCTATCAGGGAAGCCCAGTGCTGGAGCAGCAAGCTGCTACATGGACCCTGGAAATGTGAGCGGTGGCTACACGGTGCTGGAGCAGAGAGTGGCAGAGAGGAGATACCCCAAGTCCAAAATCAGGAGCAGCAGCTGCACTTTGCTGGAGCAGCTGTGGAGATAGCCCACATCCAAGTTAAGAGAAACCCCAGTAAGATGGTAGGCACAGAGAGAGGGCATCACAGGGCAGACAGACTGAAACCATGATTACAGACAACTAGCCAACCTGCTCACACAGACCACAGCCTTGTCTAACTCAGTGAAACTAAGCCATGCTGTGTAGGGACACACAAGAAGTCTGGGTCATGGTGGAGAGGTCTGACAGAATGTGGTCCACTGGAAAAAAGAATGACAAACCACTTCAGCATTCTTGCCCTGAGAACTGCATGAACAGTATGAAAAGGCAAAAAGATAGGACACTGAAAGATGAACTCCCCAAGTTGGTAGGTGCGCAATATCCTACTGGAGATCGGTGGAGAAATAACTCCAGAAAGAAGGAAGAGACTAGCCAAAGCAAAAACAAAAAAAACAAAAACAAAAAAAAAACCCAAAACACCCAGTTGTTGATGTGACTGGTGATAGAAGCAAGGTTGATGCTGTAAAGAGCAATATTGCATCAGAACCTGGAATGTTAGGTCCATGAATCAAGGCAAATTGGAAGTGGTCAGACAGGGGATGGCAAGAATGAACATCGACATTCTAAGAATCAGTGAACTAAAATAGACTGGAATAGATGATTTTAACTCAGATGACCATTATATCTACTACTGTAGGCAGGAATCCCTTAGAAGAAAAGGAGTAGCCATCATAGTCAACAAGAGTCTGAAATGCAGTACTTGGATACAATCACAAAAATGATAAAATGATCTCTGTTGTTTCCAAGGCAAACCATTCAATATCACAGTAATCCAAGTCTATGCCCCAACCAGTAATGTTGAAGAAGCTGAAGTTGAACAGTTCTATTAGGACCAACAAGACTTTTTAGAACTAATACCCAAAAAAGATGTCCTTTTCATTGTAGGGGACTGGAATGCAAAAGCAGGAAGTCAAGAAACACCTGGAGTAACAGGCAAATTTGGCTATGGAGTACAGAAAGAAGCAGGGCAAAGACTCACAGAGTTTTGCCAAAAGAACATACTGATCATAGCAAACACCCTCTTCCAACAACACAAGAGAAGACTCTACACATGGACATCACCAAATGGTCAACACCAAAATCAGATTGATTATATTCTTTGCAGCCAAAGATGGAGAAACTCTATACAGTCAGCAAAAACAAGACCAGGAGCTGACTGTGGATCAGATCATGAAATCCTTATTGTCAAATACAGACTTAAATTGAAGAAAGTAGGGAAAAAACTAGACCATTCAGGTATGACCTAAATCAAATATCTTATGATTATACAGTGAAAGTGAGAAATAGATTTAAGGGACTAGATCTGATAGACAGACTGCCTGATGACTATGGATGGAGGTTCGTGACATTGTACAGGATCAGGGAGCAAGACTATCCCCAAGGGAATTAAAAAAAAAAAAAAAGGCAAAATGGCTGTCTGGGGAGGCCTTACAAATAGCTGTGAAAAGAAGAGAAGGAAAAAGCAAAGGAGAAAAGGAAAGATATACCCATTTGAATGCAGAGTTCCAAAGAACAGCAAGGAGAGATAAGAAACCCTTCCTCTGTGATCAGTGCAAAGAAATAGGGGAAAACAATAGAATGGGAAAGACTAGAGCTCTCTTCAAAAAAATTAGAGATACCAAGGAAACATTTCATGCAAAGATGGGCTCAATAAAGAACAGAAATATACCTAACAGAAGCAGAAGACATAAGAAGAGGTGGCAAGAATACACAGAAGAACTGCTCAAAAAAGATTTTCATGATTCAGATAATCACTATGGTGTGATCACTCACCTGGAGCCAGACATCCTGGAATGAGAAATCAAGTGGGCCTTAGAAAGCATCACTATGAACAAAGCTAGTGGAGGTGATGATATTTCAATTGAGCTATTTCAAATCCTAAAAGATGATGGTGTGAAAGTGCTGCACTCAATATGCCAGCTAACTTGGAAAACTCAGCAGTGGCCACAGGACTGGAAATGTCAGTTTTCATTCCAATCCCCAAAAAAGGCAATGCCAAAGAATGCTCAAACTACCACACAATTGCACCCATCTCACACGCCAGTAAAGTAATGCTAAAAATTCTCCAAGCCAGGCTTCAGCAATATGTGAACTGTGACCTTCCAGATGTTCAAGCTGGATTTAGAAAAGGCAGAGGAACCAGAGATCAAATTGCCAACATCTGCTGGATCATGGAAAAAGCAAGAGAGTTCCAGAAAAACATCTATTTCTGCTTTATTGACTATGCCAAAGCCTTTGACTGTGTGGACCACAATAAACTGTGGAAAATTCTGAATGAGATGGGAATACTAGACCACCTGACCTGCCTCTTGAGAAATCTGTATGCATATTAGGAAGCAACAGTTAGAACTGGACATGGAACACACAGGTTCCAAATAGGGAAAGGAATATGGCAAGCCTGTATATTGTCACCCTACTTATTTAACTATATGCAGGGTACATCATGAGAAATGCTGGGCTGGATGAAGCACAAGCTGGAATCAAGATTGCTGGGAGAAATGTAAACAACCTCAGATATGCAGATGATACCACCCTTATAGCAGAAAGTGAAGAAGAACTAAAGAACCTCTTGATGAAAGTGAAAGAAGAGAGTGAAAAATTTGGCTTAAAACTCAACATTCAGAAAACTAAGATCATCACCTCTGGTCCCATCACTTCATGGGAGATAGATGGGGAAACAATGGAAACAGTGACAGACTTTATTTTGGGGGAGGGGCTCTAAAATCACTGCAGATGGTGACTGCAGCCATGAAATTAAAAGATGCTTAGTCCTTGGGAGGAAAGTTATAATAAACCTAGACAGTATATTAAAAAGCAGAGACATTACTTTGCCAACAAAGGTCCATCTAGTCAAGGCCATGGTTTTTCCAGCAGTCATGTAGGACTGTGAGAGTTGGACTGTAAAGAAAGTGAGCAGCGAAGAATTGATACTTTTGAGCTGTGGTGTTAGAGAAGACTCTTGAGGGTCCCTTGAACTGAAAGGAGATCCAACCAGTCCATCCTAAAGGAAATCAGTCCTGGATGTTCAATGGAAGGACTGATGTTGAAGCTGAAACTCCTATATTTTGGCCACCTGACACAAAAAGCTGACTCATTGGAAAAGACCCTGATTCTGAGAAAGAGTGAGGGCAGGAGGAGAAGGGGATAACAAAGGATGAGATGGTTGGATGGCATCACCGACTCAATGGACATGAGTTTGAGTAAACTCTGGGAGTTGGTGATGGACTGGGAGGCCTGGCATGCTGCAGTCCATGGGGTGGCAAAGAGTTGGACATGATGAGTGACTGAGCTGAAGTGAACTGATATATATATATATATATATATTTATATATATATAAAATTTTCAGTTTCTTTTCTCTTTTAGGTTATGAAAAACTCTTGAATGTGGTACTCTGTGCTATACAATCGGAGAAAGCAATGGCATCCCACTCCAGTACTCTTGCCTGGAAAACCGCATGGACGGAGGAGCCTGGTGGGCTGCAGTCCATGGAGTCGCTAAGAGTCGGACACCACTGAGCGACTTCACTTTCACTTTTCACTTTCATGCATTGGAAGAGGAAATGGCAACCCACTCGTATTCTTACCTGGAGAATCCCAGGGACGAGGGAGCCTGGTGGGCTGCCGTCTATGGGGTCTCACAGAGTCGGATATGACTGAAGTGACTTAGCAGTAGCAGCAGCAGTGCTATGCAATAGGTCCTTGTTGATTATATATATTATAGATGGCAGTGTGTATATATTAATCACAAACTTCTATTTATCCCTCCCCCACTTTTCCTTGGTGACCATGAGTATGTTTTCTGTGTCTGTGGTTCTATCTCTGTTTTGTATGTAAGTTTATTTGTATCATTTTTAAAAGATTCTCCATATTACTGATATCATATAATATTTTTCTTTGTCTTGCTTATTTTTCTTAGTATGATAGTATCTAGATGCATCCATGTTGCTGCAAATGGCATTATTTCATTCTTTTTTATGAGTGAGTAATATCCTGCTGTAGATATGGACGGAGGAGCCTGGTGGGCTGCAGTCCATGGAGTCGCTAAGAGTCGGACACCACTGAGCGACTTCACTTTCACTTTTCACTTTCATGCATTGGAAGAGGAAATGGCAACCCACTCGTATTCTTACCTGGAGAATCCCAGGGACGAGGGAGCCTGGTGGGCTGCCGTCTATGGGGTCTCACAGAGTCGGATATGACTGAAGTGACTTAGCAGTAGCAGCAGCAGTGCTATGCAATAGGTCCTTGTTGATTATATATATTATAGATGGCAGTGTGTATATATTAATCACAAACTTCTATTTATCCCTCCCCCACTTTTCCTTGGTGACCATGAGTATGTTTTCTGTGTCTGTGGTTCTATCTCTGTTTTGTATGTAAGTTTATTTGTATCATTTTTAAAAGATTCTCCATATTACTGATATCATATAATATTTTTCTTTGTCTTGCTTATTTTTCTTAGTATGATAGTATCTAGATGCATCCATGTTGCTGCAAATGGCATTATTTCATTCTTTTTTATGAGTGAGTAATATCCTGCTGTAGATATGTGCCACATCCATTCATCTGTTGATGGGCATGGTTGCTCACATGTCTTGGCTATTGTTAACAATGCTGTGGTGAGCACTGGGGTGCATGTATCATCTTGAATTACAGTTTTCTACTTTATTGCTAAGTAACATTCCATTGTTTGGATGCAAACGGCTTTTATTCTTTCACTTGTTGACAGACCTATGGGTTGTTATTAGTTTTTGTCCATTTAAAATAAAGCTAATTTAGTGTACAGGTTTTCTGTGAGTGTAAGTTTATATTCCCCTAAGATAAGTTTACATTTCTTGTGATTTCTAAATGGTATAGTAAATGTAGGCTTACATTTATAAAACAAAATGCTTCATTGATCACCCAAATGGCTGTATTGTTTCACATTTCCATCAGCAATGTACAGAAGATCCAGTTTCTTCACTTTCTCCTCAGCATTTGACACTGTTAGTACATTTTATTTTAGTCATTTAAAAAAATGTGCAGTGCTATATCACCATGATTTTAATTTGTAATTCTCTGATGCCCAATGAAGTGGAGCATCTTTTTATGTGTTATTTTCATTGCTGTACTTCATAGCTAGAATGTCTATTCAAGTCTTTTACTATATTTCTAGTTGAAGGGCTGCTAAATTATTATAGATTTACCAAGGAGCACATATTTTATTAATATAAAATAATTTTTTTCTGGTGAATGCTTTTTGCTTTAAGATGTATACTGCTCACTATTAATATTTTCTTTAGTCTTTTTTAGCATCTTTGCTCTTCATTTTCACTTGATACATATATATGTAAACTATATATATAGCATATATAAATTATAACATATATAAACTATATATATGCATATATATAAAGTTTGTTTGAGATGTATGCTATGAAAAAGTCTCTTATTCAACATATATGTTCTCTTAAAAGGCTTACTGTACAAAAGTACCTGGCCAGGCTCCTTTTGTGAGATCTTTCTCCATGAAGAGCAAATTCAAGAAGACTTTTCAAACCTGTGTTGGCACCAGTGAGCTCACGTACCCCCTGTCTAGGGCTGTGCTGGAACACTGGTCATCTGGCCACTGGAGGACTCAGCTGAGTTCTCAGACCAAAGCAGAGCGTTGTCTGGCAAAGCAGAGAAAGCACACAGAATGAGTCATTTTACACAGGATCCTTGAAAGTACCACTGATTAAAAATTACGGGCAGAAGACGTAAACAGACATTTCTCCAAAGAAGACCTACAGGTGGCTAACAAACACATGAAAAGAAGCTCAACATTGCTCATTATTAGAGAAATGCCAGTCAAAACCACAATACAGTTGTTATTGAAGGCCCATCAGAAGGGCCATCATCAAAAAATCTACAAACAATAAATGCTGGAGAGGGTGTGAAGAAAAGGAAACCCTCTTGCACTGTTAGTGGGAATATAAATTGACACAGCCACTGTAGAGAATAGTAAGGATTCCATAAAAGATTAATAATAATAATATGACCACCATATGACCCAAAATCCCACCAAGAGGCATATAACCTGAGGAAACCAAAATTGAAAAAGACACATGTATTCAAATGTTAATTGCAGTACTAGTTACAATACCTAGGACATGGAAGCAACCTAGACGTCCATCGACAGATGAATGGATAACGAAGTTGCAGTGCTGCTGCTGCTAAGTACATATAAATGGAATATTACTCAGCCATAAAAAGGAACACATTTGAGTCAGTTCTAATGAGGCGAATGAACCTGGAGCCCATTACAGAGAGTGAAGTAAGTCAGAAAGAGAAAAACAAATATATTTTAATACATATATATGGAATCTAAAAGATGGTACTGGTGCACTTATTTGCAGGGCAGCAGTGGAGATGCAGACATAGAGAACAGATTTGTGGACACAGTTGGGGAAGATGAGGGTGGGACAAATTGAGAGTGGCATTGAAACATAAACATTACTATATGTAAAATCAGATAGCCAGTGGAAATTTGTTGTATGATGCAGAGAGCTCAAATCTGGTGCTCTGTGACAACCTAGGTGGGTAGGATGGTGTGGGAGTTGGGAGGAAGCTTCAAGAAGGAGGGAACATATGTATGCCTGTGGCTCATTCAGGTTGATGTGTGATAGAAACCAACATAATATTGTAAAGCAATTATCCTCCAATTAAAAATAAACAAATTTTCAAAATTATAACTGACAATGTTTTTCTTTGAATTAGCTGTAATTGTATGCTACAAACTGGGACAACCACTGCTGCTGATGCTAAGTCACTTCAGTCGTGTTCGACTCTGTGCGACCCCATAGATGGCAGCCCACCAGGCTCCCCCGTTGCTCAAATCTGGTGCTCTGTGACAACCTAGGTGGGTAGGATGGTGTGGGAGTTGGGAGGAAGCTTCAAGAAGGAGGGAACATATGTATGCCTGTGGCTCATTCAGGTTGATGTGTGATAGAAACCAACATAATATTGTAAAGCAATTATCCTCCAATTAAAAATAAACAAATTTTCAAAATTATAACTGACAATGTTTTTCTTTGAATTAGCTGTAATTGTATGCTACAAACTGGGACAACCACTGCTGCTGATGCTAAGTCACTTCAGTCGTGTTCGACTCTGTGCGACCCCATAGATGGCAGCCCACCAGGCTCCCCCGTCCCTGGGCTTCTCCAGACAAGAACACTGGAGTGGGTTGCCATTCCCTTCTCCAATGCAGGAAAGTGAAAAGTGAAAGGGAAGTCGCTCAGTCGTGTCCGACTCTTAGCTACCCCATGGACTGCAGCCCAGCAGGCTCCTCCGTCCATGGGCTTTTCCAGGCAAGAGTACTGGAGTGGGGTGCCATTGCCTTCTCTGGGGACAACCACTAAAAGAGGTAAAAAAGGAAGTACAATGAATATACTAAGAAAAGGGAGAAAATAAAATTATGTAAGATGCTAAATTAAAACCACAAAGGGAAGAAGAGGCATTAGAAACAAAAAAGGAAACAAAAAACAAGGACAACACATAGAAAATAGAAACAGCCGTGACAGATACTAATCCAATTATACACATAATCATTTTGTATGTCAGTAGAATCCCAGGGACGGGGGAGCCTGGTGGGCTGCAGTCTGTGGGGCTGCACTGAGTCAGACACTACTGAAGCAACTTAGCAGTAGCAGCAGCAGCAGTCTAGATGCATCAGTTAAAATACAGAAATTGTCAGAGTGTATCAAGAAACAAAACCCAACTATATGTTATTTATAAGACATCTTTTTAAAATATAAATACACACCTAAATTAAAAGTAAATGCATTAAAACATATACTACATATCATACCTTTAGAAGGAAGCAGGGGTAGCTATAGTAATTGCTGCTGCTGCTGCTGCTAAACCACATCAGTCATGTCTGACTCTGTGCGACCCCATAGACGGCAGCCCACCAGGCTCCCCCGTCCCTGGGATTCTCCAGGCAAGAACACTGGAGTGGGTTGCCATTTCCTTCTCCAATGCAGGAAAGTGAAAAGCAAAAGTGAAGTTGCTCAGTCGTGTCTGACTCTTAGCGACCCCATGGACTGCAGCCCACCAGGCTCCTCCATCCATGGGATTTTCCAGGCAAGAGTACTGGAGTGGGATGACATTGCCTTCTCTGATATTAACTGCAGACAGAATATATTTTGAAAACTGTCATCAGGGATAATGAAACATTGCATAATGATAAGAAATCAATTTTCCAAGAAGAACTAGCTACTCTTAAAATATACCTGCCTAACAACAAAGTATCAAACTATACAAGACAAAAACTGATAGACATGCAAGTAGAAATAAATAAATCTACTGTCATACCCGTGTCCTTCAACACCCTTCTACCAGAATGGATTGACCTAGCAGCCATGAAATCAGGGAGCACAGAGGTGTTGAACTCAACCACACCATCAATCAGCTGGATATAATCAACATACATAGACCACTTCATCCAAAAATCAGAATAGACATCCTTCTTAAGCTCACATAGAATATTTACCAATATAGATCACTTTCCAGGCAACATATCCCTCACAACTTAATACATTAAATAATATAAACCATGCAATCTCTGCTTTAAAATGGCAGTGGAATTAAACTAGAAACAAGAACAGGAAAATAACTGGAATACTCCAAAATAAGTGGAACTTATACAACATACATCTTTAAAAACAATGTTTTTAATGTTTATTTTTGGCTATGCTGTGTCCTCATTGTTGCACGCAGGTTTTCTCCAGTTGTGGAGCATGGGCTTCTCATTGCAACAGCTTCTGTTGTTGCAGAGCACAGTCTCAGTAGTTGTGGTGCCTGGACTTAGTTGCCCTGGGGCATATGGGGTCTTCCCAGACCAGGGATTGAACCTCATGTCCCCTTCATCGGCAGGTGGATTCATAATCACTGTACAACCAGGGAAATCCTACACAACATACTTGTAAATAACACACGGGTCAAAGGATAAATCTTAGGAGAAATTTTAAAATATTTTGAATCAAGTGAAAATGAAAACACAAATTATCAAGTCTGTGGACTACAATAAGTGCTCAGAGGAAAGCTGTAGCATTGAACCCACATATTTGAAGAGAAGAAAAGTCTAAATCAACAATCTAAGTTTCCACCGTAGGAAGCTTGAAAAAGAAGAGCAAATTAAATCCAACATGAGCAGAAAAAAATAAACGTTATTAGAGCAGATTACAATGAAGTTGAAAACAAGAACTCTATAAAGAAAATCAATAACACCAAAAGTTGGCTCTTTTTTTCCCCAACTTTATCAGATATAGCTGATATATCATGTTGTGTAAGTTTGAGGTGTACAATGTGAGATTTGATATACATATATTATAAAATGATTATCATAGTAAGATTAGTTAATATATTCATCATTTCACATAATTACCTTTTTTTGTCTATGTGGTGAAAAAAGTTTATGATCTTCTCTCTTAATTTTTAAAGATACTCAACCATTCTGTGCATTAGATCTCGAAAACTCCTTTGTACTATAACTGGAAATGTGTACCCTTTGATGAAAATCTCCATTTTTTCTTGAACCTCCAGCCTCTGTCAACAACCGAACTACTCTCTTTTTCCTCTGTGCTTGGCTATTTTTTTATATTCCACATAGAAATGAAACACAGAGCATTTGTCTTTCTCTGTATTATTTTTTTTAAATTCACTACAATGTCAAGTTCATCCATAGTATCACAAAAGGCTGAATTTCTTTCTTTTTTATGGCTTAATAATAGTCACATATAATTTATTCATATGTATGTATATTGAACACACACTGCTGCTGCTGCTGCTGCTGCTAAGTCACTTCAGTCGTGTCCGACTCTGTGCGACCCCATAGATGGCAGCCCACCAGGCTCCCCCATCCCTGAGATTCTCCAGGCAAGGACATTGGAGTGGGTTGCCATTTCCTTCTCCAATGCATGAAAGTGAAAAGTGAAAGGGAAGTCGCTCAGTCGTGTCCGACTCCTCACGACCCCACGGACTGCAGCCCACCAGGCTCCTCCATCCATGGGATTTTCCAGGCAAGAGTACTGGAGTGGGTTGCTATTGGCTTCTCCATGAACATATACTATGGTCTTTCAAATGCTTTGTATATTATTTGTGTACATTTTCTTGGTACATTTATTGATTGATGTGCCCTTAGGTTGCCTCTGTGTCTTGGCTGTAGTGGACAATGCTGCAATGAAAATGGCAGTCTAGGTATCTCTTTGAGGCAGAGATTTAATTTCCTTCAAACATACATACCTAGAAGTGAAATTGTTTGATTATGTTTTTAATAACTCTGAGGAATCTCTATACTGTTTTCTAAACTGGCTGTATCAGTTTATATTCCCACTAACAGTACATGAGCTCACTTTCCTTCACACCCTCTCCAGCACTTATGTCATTAAAAAAAAAATAATAAACAGGTGCAAAGTGGTATCTCATTGTGGTTTTTATATGCATTCCCCTGATTAGTGATGCTGAGAAAAGTTTCATGTATTTTTGCCCTATTGTATGTTTTTAATTTTGGGGGAAAAATGTCTGTTACTTTGTCTGCCCATTTTTAAATTGGGTTATTTACTTATTTTGCATTGAGTTGTAATAGTTTTTACACATTTCGAATATGAACCCTGACTCAGAAACATATTTGCAAATATTTTTCCCTAATTGCAGCCTTTTCATTTTCCTGATTTTTTGCAGCTTCAGATCTTTAGTCCATCTAAGTCTTTAATCCATTTTGAGTTAGTATTCATGTACAGTGTAAGGTAGGGTCCAATTTCATTATTTTGCTTATGAGTATCCATCTTGTTCATCGCTATTTATTAAGGAGTCTAGTTAAATTTAAACTATAGTTGCTTTGGATAGTATGGACATATTAACGTCATTAATTCTTTCAACCCATGGACATGGGATATCCTTCCATTTATTTGTGTCTTCATTAATTTTTTTATTAATGTCATACTTTTTAGTGTACAGATCTTTTACCTCGTTTTAAAATTTTATTCCTAAGTATTTTATTGTTTTGATTCAATTATAATGGCATTGTATCTTTATTTCACTTTTAGATAATCTAGAAATGCAACTAATTTCAATAGGTGATTTTATATCTTGCAACTTTACTGAATTAATTACAATAGTGACTTAGTAGAGTCTTTAGGAATTTTTACACATAAGATCATCTAATTTGTAAACAAAGACAGTTTTTTTTCTTCCACTATAATTCAAATGTCTTTTATTTTTTAGTTAATTAGTAGCATTGCAGGTAGATTCTTTACCATCTGAGCCACCAGGGAAGCCCAGTTAATTAATCTTTGCCCAATTGCTCTGGCTAACACTTCTAGCACGATATTGAATAGAAATGGTGAATGTGGTCACCTTTGCCATGTTTCTGATCTTAGAGGAAAATGTTTCAGGATTTGATTGTTGAGTATGATGTTAGCTGTGGGTTTGTTTCATATGGCCAATTTGTTGAGAGCTTTTGTGATTAAAGAATGTTGAACTTTGTCAAGTGCTTTTTCTGCATCTACTAAAATGGGCATAAGATCTTTGTAAAAAATCTTGCTACCTTAAAACTATACCACATTTAATACTTTCATTCATACATTATTTTACAGTTCTATGCTTTTTTTTTCTTTTCTTAATCTTTTATTTTTATGTTAATGTCAATGACCATTTCACTAATGTGCTTTCGTGTTTTGATACACATACATCTTGTTAAATCTCTTGAAAAAAGAGTAAAAATAAGAAAAGTTGTTGAGGTCATAGGAACTTACTTGATCATCAAGTCATTTAAATACTCTTGATTCATAACCATTATGATAAAAACTTGAACTTTACAAATGATTATTAAATAATTATGAATTATTAAAATTCAGAAAATTCTTAATAATTTAATTAACTTTCAGTATTTATTTTTTCTTAAGGATTATATGAGCCACTGGTGGTCAATTTACCACCACATTGAGGAATTTTAATGACCTAATAACTGTTAACTTTTTATCAGTTCAGTTCAATCACTCAGTCGTGTCTGACTCTTTGTGACCTCATAGACTACAGCACAGCAGGCTTCCCTGTTCATCACCAACTCCCAGAGTTTACTCAAAACTCATATCCATGGAGTCCAATGAATATTCAAGACTGATTTCCTTCACAATTGACTGGTTAGATCTCCTTGCAGTCCAAGGGACTCTCAAGAGTCTTCTCCAATACCACAGTTCAAAAGCATCAATTCTTTGGCGCTCAGCCTTCTTCACAGTCCAACTCTCACATCCATACATGACCACTGGAAAAACCATAGCCTTGACTAGACGGACCTTAGTCAGCAAAGTAATGTCTCTGCTTTTGAATATACTATCTAGGTTGGTCATAGTTTTTCTTCCAAGGAGTAGGCATCTCCTAATTTCATGACTACAGTCACCATCTGCAGTGATTTTGGAGCCCAAAAAGATAAATTCTAACACTGTTTCCACTGTTTCCTCATCTATTTCCCATGAAGTGATGGGACCAGATGCCATGATCTTCGTTTTCTGAATATTGAGCTTTAAGCCAACTTTTTCGCTCTCCTCTTTCACTTTCATCAAGAGACTTTTTAGCTCCTCTCCACTTTCTGCCATAAGGGTGGTGTCATCTGCATATCTGAGGTTATTGATATTTCTCCCGGGAATCTTGATTTCAGCTTGTGTTTCTTCCAGCCCAGCATTTCTCATGATGTACTTTGCATATAAGTTAAATAAGCAAGGTGACAATATACAGCCTTGACGTACTCCTTTTCCTATTTGGAACCAGTCTGTTGTTCCATGCCCAGTTCTAACTGCTGCTTCCTGACCTGCATACAGATTTCTCAAGAGGCAGGTCAGGTGGTCTAGTATTCCTCTCTTTCAGAATTTTCCACAGTTTACCGTGATCCACACAGTCAAAGGCTTTGGCATAGTCAATAAAGCAGAAATAGATGTTTTTCTGGAACTCTC
>SJYX01014776.1:329842-367354 GCA_006410675.1 Oreotragus oreotragus | reverse complement strand
GGTGGGCTGCCATCTATGGGGTCACACAGAGTCGGACACGACTGAAGTGACTTAGCAGCAGCAGCAGCAGCAGCAGCAGATTAGTGATTACATCATCATGATTATCTGGCTCGTGAAGATCTTTTTTGTACAGTTAGGTAAGGTGGTCTGATATTCCCATCTCTTGAAGAATTTTCCACAGTTTGTTGTGATAGCTAATTGTAAAAGCTAACCTTGGATTCAATCAGCCTGATAAAACACAAAAACAAGTTTTCTCTGAATTCTACACATCTAAATGCCCCTCTGTGCTTTGTCCGCACTGACCCTGTTGTAGATGAAACCATGTTACAGTGCACACCTGGTCTATGGTTTTAGCATCCAATCTAGTCAAATTGGTTGAAATCTCTTCATTTCATTCTCTAAAAGAAGCAACCAGGCAGAGTCGATGATGCATACACGTGGCTCAAATTTAATCCTCCGGGGGATCTCAGTTATTTTAGCTGATACTTTGCCTTCTTGCCTGAGTCCGTTTCTAGTCTCAAAACCTGCTGTATAATTTCATGAAAAATTATTTCCGTGTTAACAAACAATTTGAACTCTATATCAACTGACTTTTCAAATGGGCATGTTGGAACCCCTAGTTATACTTCAAGACTCAATTTGAATGTAAAGTCAATAAAACAGTCATAGTGTTTCCTTGAAAGTATCCATGTCTCCTTCATCAAACCCCACTGAAGCATGAGATGGCAGTATCTTGGCTTTTCTTAAACCATAAAGTAAAGATCAATAAAATGATCCATTTTCATTTTCCTGTCTCTAGGACAGGAATGTTGTTGCATTTACATTTACAAAGCCAACGTCCAGCAGAGTGATAAGCTTGGTATAGAAACTCAGTGAATACATTCTGAATGACTTTTGATAGAATGAAGTTGCAATTGAAATGGGCCTTGGGATACCAGGATCATACCCTTCCCCCCATCTGTTGCCTACCTCAAACACTTGTGCCTTTCTACTTGCAAGCTTCTGACCACATGAACAGTCTCAGCCCCAGCACTGGGCAGGCTGGAAGTACTTGGATATCACTGACCCAGAAGCAGCCCTCTCACCTCTCCTTGAGTAACTGAGGACTGTTTTATACATGCCTCTGTTGGGGATCGCCCGCAGCAAGTAGCATACATGTTAATGGGCTGGCCCTCCTTATCTGCCCCACCTCTTCACTACTAAGATCATTTCCTAAATAAATTAGTTGGTTTAAATCTTTATCTCAGTGTTTAAATCTTTGTCTTCTGCAGAAACTCAAGCTAAAACAGACACTCTGGCTAATGCACTCAATTGTTGAAAGACCAAGTCATCTTGGTGTGTCCCTCCCTGCAAGCATGTATTTCTATGATGATCACATTATGGGATGAAACCTCAAAGCTGGTGAGAAGGAAAGGTGAAAAACTGATGGGATTTTAGGAGTCCTGGACCACAGTTGCTGATAGTACAAGCTTGTGACTTCACAGTAATATCTCTGGTAATATTTCTTATCATAACCATGCTCCAGAGATTAACTGCTGATCCGATCCAGAAGACTCAGCTGCTCACTCACAGGTTTCCTCTTGCACAGCTTCTTTTTTAAAATTAAAGTATAGTTGATATACAATGCTGTGTTAGTTTCAGGTGCATAGCACTGTTATTTAGCTATATTTTTTTCAGATTATTTTCCCTTATATGTTATTACAATATATTGAATATAGCTCCCTGTGTTATACTATTGTTGTTTGGTATTAATTAGTTTTATGTATAGCAGTGTATATATGTTTATCCTAAACTCTTAATTTATTCCTCCCTTGTCTTTCTCCTCTGGAAATCATAAGTTCGTTTTCTGTGTCTATAGGTCCCTAACTTCTTAAGAGTATTACTACAATGAACAGTAAAAATAGTTGCTGATTAATTTAAAAGAAAGCTAAATAGTTATTTTGAAATTTTCTCTTTGATTTCTCTATAGTATGAACTAGCTCTGTAAATTCTGTCAAGTCGGTTAATACCCATGATTTTAGTTCCTAAGTGTGAAGGGTGGAGAGTATTGAATGCTTACGTGAGATGTTCATAGGACACTTGGATCATTGTCCATAACAAGTGTTCAGTATTCACTGAAAAATATTTACTTCAATTATTTACTTCAGAAATACTGTTTCTGAGGATGAAATGACAGTATTTCCTATGAACATCTTGGCAGGTACCATTCTTTTTTTTTTTTTTTTAAATCATACTTACTTTTGACACATGAATTCCTTTAGTGACAGTCTTTGAATCTTTATTAAGCTCCAACTTCCATTTGCCATGTGAGTGCCTCTGGCTGTGAATAGAAAAACTAAGCCCTATAATTAGTGCTATAAAGACATATATTCATTTATCATTGAAGTTTTGCCAGGTGGAAATCAGCAGGTGTTCACCATAGCAGTACAGGAAAAATGTTTAACTAATAGAAGGATATCTTAAGTATCGTTGAATTCATGTGATGCGTGCATGCGTGTTGCTTCAGTCATCTCTGACTCTTTGAGACCCTATGGACTGTAAACTGCCATGTTCTTCTGTCCATGGGATTCTCCTGGCAAGAGTACTAGAGTGGGTTGCTGTGCCCTCCATCAGGAGATCTTCCCAACCCAGGAATCAAATCTGTGTCTCTTAAGTCTCTTGCATTGGCAGGCAGACTCTTACCATTAGCATCACCTGGGATGCACAGTTCATGTGCATCCTCAAAGTTATTGCTCATCCTCAGATTTTTTTGAATGTCACATGAATGATTTTTTACATATTTATCAATACCAATCAATTCATTTACTCATAAATATTTTTCAAGTACTTTCTAAATGCCACATACTGTTAACATCATGAGAGATGAACACAACCCAGGATTTCACTCTTAGGGAGAGTAAAGTCTACTGTTCCTTGCAGAAAATAATAATATAATATAATAGCAGTGATTTTAGAAAGAGCTAGTAGGGCCTTCCTTAGTGACCCAGTGATTAGGATTTTGTATTTCCAATGCAAGGGAAGCAGATTTGATCCCAGGTTGGAGAACTAGGATTCCAAATGCAATGCAGCATGACCAAAAAAAAAAAAACAAAAAAGGCTAACATTAAAAAGAATAATAATAAAGAGAGCTAGCAGTGAGTGGGAAAGGATAGTGGTGGCAAAAACTATTTCAGGGACAGCTTGTCTGAGAATTGTCAAAACTGTTGTTCTCACAGAGAAGAAAATCAGAGAGTGGTGAAGTTGAGATGGTTTAAAGACTTAGGGCAACTGGTGCATATGGGAGGGGTTTGCTAAGCTCAGATGGGGAGACAGTGAATAGATATGGGTAAGTTTCTAAGGGTTTTGTCTCTGCTATGCAGTTATACACCCATACATGCAATGGCAAGTAGAAAGTGAGAGGGTGCAAGAAGTGGAAATAGTGTTTGGGGATAAGACAGAAAAAGAGAAGCTTTCTTAATTGAAGACGTCATCATGGGAAGCATGGGAAGTTGAAGGTCAAGCATGGATTTTAGGAGCAGTTGGGTTGGGGAGGTGTTGGAATGCATGATTCAGTACAAAGTCTCAGGAAATGCAGGGCACAAAAGATGAGCAAGAATTCTGTTTAGTTTGAAGGTGGGAAAAGTAAAAGAGAATAAAGGAAGGACATCCTGTCTTCATAATTATAATGAACAAGTCTCAGCATCAGAGAAATATCTTTATCTTTATAGCAATAGAACCATGACAATAAAAGATATTTGACAAATCCCAGTTGAGTGAAAGGATGACTGTTTCATGAATAAATTAGTTCAAATACTAGAGTTTGAGCTGTCTCTAGAATCCACTTCTTCCCACTGGAGTGACATTGGCAATTACTTTAATTTCTCAGAGTCTCAGCTCCCCCTATATGAAGTGGCAATCAAGAGTAAATGTCTGCCATTTTCCAAGGACTAATCACTCAAGGGAGTGAGGATGAAATTAAAACATTTTCCAATATTCAAAAGCATAGAAGTTTGCCTTTCCCGTGTCCTTTATGCAAGAAGATGTTTTCCAGCACAACAGGAGGGATACAACTTTGAGTAAGATATTATCTGTGTTCTGGATATGCGTGCATCTTGTAAGCAAAAGTGAAGTCCAGCTGCCTGCTGCTCAAAAGCCAATAAGGAGGCCAGTGAAAGTCATTCAGTCGTGTCCAACTCTTTGCAACCCCTGGACTATACAGTCCATGGAATTCTTCAGGCCAGTATACTAGAGTGAGTAGCTGTTCCCTTCTCCAGAGAATCTTCCCAACCCACGGATCAAACCCAGGTCTCCCTCACTGCAGGGGGATTCTTTACCATTTGGGCAGCCAGGAGGCCAGGTTAGCAAAAAGGAAAGCTTGCTTTATTTTGCATGTCAGCACCTTGTTGGGAGGGGGTGGTTTGAGGTGTGGACTCCTGGCCTAAGGCAAATTCTTTTCTCCTGATAATCAAGAGGCAAGAGTTTTTAAAGATGAAGTGAGTGAGCTACATGCAGAAACAGCACAGCCAGCTCTGACAGTCATCTTGGTCTTGTGGTGGTGTGACAGGGATCATCTTGATTTTTTTAAGTACAATAACTCTTCAGTTCCAGGCTTGGTTTCTTCCATTTGCTTGAGGCCCATTCTTGGAATTGTGGCAGCTTATGTCATGGCTATAGTCTGGTCATCCTGTACTTAACTTCTCCACCTGGGGGAGGTTTCAGTATCTATAAGTCAGCTCAGATATGCAGATGACACCACCCTTATGACAGAAAGTGAAGAGGAGCTAAAAAGCCTCTTGGTGAAAGTGAAAGAGGAGAGTGAAAAAGTTGGCTTAAAGCTCAACTTTCAGAAAACGAAGATCATGGCATCCGGGCCCATCACTTCATGGGAAATAGATGGAGAAACAGTGGAAACAGTGTCAGACTTTATTTTGGGGGCTCCAAAATCACTGCAGGTGGTGACTGCAGCCATGAAATTAGAAGACACTTACTCCTCGGAAGAAAAGTTATGACCAACCTAGACAGTATATTCAAAAGCAGAGACATTACTTTGCCGACTAAGGTCCGCCTAGTCAAGGCTATGGTTTTTCCTGTGGTCATGTATGGATGTGAGAGTTGGACTGTGAAGAAGGCTGAGTGCTGAAGAATTGATACTTTTGAACTGTGGTGTTGGAGAAGACTCTTGAGAGTCCCTTGGACTGCAAGGAGATCCAACCAATTCATTCTGAAAGAAATCAACCCTGGGATTTCTCTGGAAGGAATGATGCTAAAGCTGAAACTCCAGTACTTTGGCCACCTCATGCGAAGAGTTGACTCATTGGAAAAGATTCTGATGCTGGGAGGGATTAGGGGCAAGAGGAGAAAGGGACAACCGAGGATGAGATGGCTGGATGGCATCACAGACTCTATGGACGTGAGTCTGGGTGAACTCCGAGAGATGGTGATGAACAGGGAGGCCTGGCGTGTTGCAATTCATGGGGTCGCAAAGAGTCGGACACGACTGAGCGACTGAACTGAACTGAATTGAAGTCAGCTCATGGGAAATGGCCCAGAATACTATCTATATCCCTTGAGAAGGAACTAAAACTCTTTTACTTTTCTTAATCACTAACCTGTTATTACTTAGTCTTATTGGACACTTTTCCTTTGTTTTTGCATTTTCTCACTCCTTTGATTAAACTTATTCTTTGACTAAAGTTTGTCCACAGACAAAAGACAGACTGAAGACATGACATGGTTTAGTGGAAGGCAGGGGAGGGTTTAGACCATATGGTTCTGCTCTATTTCATCTCCTGGGAAAGATGTAAGAAACAGAAACACCTAACATAAAACAGGATCAACAGAAGAGATGTGCAATATCATAAAACTAAATCAAACTAAAATATGTGAACATTCTGTCTAAAATATAAAGCTGTATCTTCTTCTACGGGTATGTCTATGTTATAGATCTCCAAAGTTCACATCACAGCCTTAATTAACTCCCACTGTGATTAGATTTGATGACAGGTCCTTTAAGGAGGAAATGAAGGTTAAATGAGATCATAAGTATGGGGTCCTTATCTGGTAGGACTGGTGTCTTTAAAAGAAGAGGAAGAAATGCTAGAATCTTGCTTTCTCTGCATAAATGCAGAGGAAATGCCTCCTTGTGAGAACAAGGGCACACGCACTGTTTACAAGCTAGAGCTTTCCCCAGACTCTAACCCTGATGACACATTGATCTTGGATTTCTTCTCTAGAACTGTGAAGACATAAACTGCTGTTGTTTAAGCCACACAATCTATGGTATTCTGCTTTGACAATCCACAGACTACTACTCTATGCCTATCTGTGTCTACATCTGAAATACATTACTAGACTCCTGACTTTATATATTTTCCAATTTCCTAGAAACTTTTTATTAGTTTGTTTTACTTTTAGAAGTCTAAGATTTTGTGTTCTCAGAGGTCCTGAATTTATTAATGTAGTAGTTCATGGATTGTGTGCCTGTTATGAGTATCAGGGAATCAAGCTAGTTAAACAAAGGATGGGGTGGGAATTCTTTAGTGGCATGGGGACCCAAGGCAGGTGGTCTATGGTGGGTGCCTGGTTGAAGAAAGCACAAGCTGGATTTACCATGGATTCATGGGCAGTGGCCAGTAACTTTAATAGGTCACTAAGGTTGAGAAAGCAAAGCCCTAATTTGCTATCTTATCTTGTTATTGTTGTTTAGTTGCTAAGTTGTGTCTGACTCTCTTGTGACACCATGGACTGTAGCCTGCCAGGCTCCCCTGTCCATGGGATTTCCCAGGAAAAAATGTTGGAATGGGTTGCCATTTCCTAATCCAGGGGATCTTCCAGGTCCAGGGATTGAACCTGTGTCTCCTGCATTGGCAGGCAGATTCTTTACCACTGAGCCACGTGGGAAGCCCTATATTAGCTTACAAGGCCAAAAGTCATGAGCCCAGATTATTAACATTAGTATGTGCATGAAGTATTGTGGAGTAGAATCCTCAAAGAGCAGTCAGTGGACACCCTATGAGAGGGAGAGTCACTTGCAATCACTGTTCAAATACAAACAATCAATCTTACTGTGTTGAAATCTTTGATATATTGCCTGGAAATCTGCATGAGGTTTCCAGGTGATTCTTAGGTACAAATATTTAAGAAGAATAATTCTACAGCTTCTACCAGCTAAAATGTACGATTATATCCATATGTTGTGATTTTCTCTTGTGGATTTTGAAATTATGATAATCATAATTGAGCTACAATTTCCTGCACTTTGAAATATCTTTGATGTTTACTTGTCTTCCCATCTTTCATCAAATTACTTGTTTCAGCTACATGGTTCTAGCAAACAGCTCTTAGGAATCCAGAATGTTTGAGGTCTGATTCTTCAGCACAACACCTGGATACTATTTAATTATGTTTTTGACAATTCAACTATTTAGCTTTGCCTTGGTTACTGAGAATAGCAGATTCCATAAGAGTTACAGTGTTCCTATTCTTTACTTAAGAAATCTACACCTATTTGCTGAAAGACTTGCATGGCACACCAATGTTCTTGTAGGAAAGTCCACAGCAAACTAGGAAATATTTGATAACATATGAGGTAACTATCTTAGCAAAGGCTCTCTGATGCTGGAAGAGGAGGTTGCATTGATACCCTAGAAAACTCTCTATACTTTATAGGACTTGGAAATTTCCTGATGAAATCTATGGCAGACACATCTAATGTAATAAGTCAAACTCCCTCTCTGAGGGAGAGAGAAGAAAGAGAGAGAAATGATGGGCCATTTTTTCAGATGGCAATGTAGGTGTTTTATAGAGCACCTAGTGTAAAAAAGATCTCCCTCACTCAAATTGAGTAGCAACTAGAAAAGTCAACACCTAAAGCTGCATAAATCATCCAGAAAAAAAAAAAAAAAAGATTATCCCACTTGGAATTACAATATTAAGCACATTGTGGCTATAAGCTGAAATACCTAATGCAACTGGGAAATAGCTGCTGCTGCTGCTGCTGCTGCTAAGTCGCTTCAGTCGTGTCCGACTCTGTGTGACTCCATAGATGGCAGCCCACCAGGCTCCCCCGTCCCTGGGATTCTCCAGGCAAGAACACTGGAGTGGGTTGCCATTTCCTTCTCCAATGCATGAAAGTGAAAAGTGAAAGTGAAGTCGCTCAGTCATGTCAAAATTGCTAGGGGATGATAAAAATTGGTTTCTTAAACTATCTGTACAATGGTGTCATCTTATATGAAAGTAGACTGTGATACATCATATATTGCTAAATCAGAGCTATTACTTAAGAAAAGAAGGTTTTTTGATATTAAAAGTAAACATTTCATTATATAACATGAGTTAAAGTTTTTTAAAAAAAAAAAAAAAAAAAAAAAGCCTTTCTGGGCACAATGAAAAAGCTTGATCAATAAAACCAAAACCACCTTTTGCTTTTCAGAAATCTGGCTGAAAACAAGTGGTTAAATGTGTTGTAAACAAGCAAGTAGTTCTATGTATTGTCACAGATGCAAAAAGTGTGAGCTCCAGAACCACTGCCCTTGTGGTGACTGGAGCAGATGAGGCAAGAGGAGGAGATCGGGACGGGAGCACTCAAGCTCAGGCCTGGCATCTATTCCTGGCCCACCTCTGGTCAGTCTGACAAATGACTCTGACCCAGCATGACTATTATTGGGAGTATGGGATTAACAGATAGAAACTACTATACATAAAGTAGATATGCAATAAGGACTGACTTTATAACACAGGGAACACTATAATAACCATTAAGGGACTATAATCTGAAAAATATGTATATATACATATGTAATTGAATCAATTTTTTGCATGTCTGAAACAGTATTATAAATCAACTATATTTCAATTTAAAAAAATGATTGCTCCATTTTTCTTAATGTTCTCAGACAGCTGTTATTGATCCAAAAGATCTTGAGGAAATTTTCAAATTGCCCTTCAGGGTAGTATTTCCATTCTTTCTGCTCTCTGCTCAGTCTCTCAGTCAGGGCTGCCTATTTGCAACACTTTGGACTATAGCTCTCCAGGCTCCTCTTTCCATGGGACTTTTCAGGCAAGGCTGCTGGAGTATGTTAGCATTTCTTTCTCCAGGGGATCCTCCCACCCTAGGAATCGAACCTGCATCTCCTGCATTGTAGCCAGAGTCTTTACCCACTGAGCTATCAGGGGGGCCCCATTAGCTTCCGTCAATTGATAGATAAAGATTTGCTGAGCACACACTATGGCGAATGGAATGCACAACTATATTACCTAATTATCAAGTGGGTTTATGGAGGATAAAGAGAATGGGTTGTCACTTCAGAGTTCAGTTCAGTTCAGTCACTCAGTCATGGCAACTGTTTGCAACCCCATGAATTGCAGCATGCCAGGCCTCCCTGCCCATCACCATCTCTCACAGTTCACTCAAACTCATGTTCATTGAGTTGGTGATGCCATCCAGCCATCTCATCCTCGGTCGTCCCCTTCTCCTCCTGCCCCCAATCCCTCCCAGCATCAGGGTCTTTTCCAATGAGTCAGCTCTTCCCATGAGGTGGCCAAAGTATTGGAGTTTCAGCTTCAGCATCAGTCCTTCCAATGAACACCCAGGACTGATCTCCTTTAGAATGGACTGGTTGGATCTCCTTGCAGTCCAAGGGACTCTCAAGAGTCTTCTCCAACACCACAGTTCAAAAGCATCAATTCTTTGGCGTTCAGCTTTCTTCACAGTCCAACTCTCAGAGTACCATAGTTCTTTTTTGTCTCTATTATTCATTTTTCATAATTTATATTTTGGAACTTTTTCCAGTTCAGTTTATTCTTTATAAAATCTTTATATGAAGAGAGGCCTATTCACTTAGTTTAGTATCCAGGCAGGTAAGAGACACTGCCCATGTAACATTAATGACTGTATAAGTTCATTCGTGCTCCATACATGCCCTGGCCATCCTATCAGGATGCCAGAGGAGTCCAGGCTTAGGCTGCCCAGGGTGGAATGCCATTGGGTGCATCGGAACCAAGGACTTTGGGTTGGAAACTCTCCTATGAACCCTAAATGAAGCTCATGGTGATTACCTTCAGTGCTCCTGGCAGGGGTGCATCAGCTCTAAGCAGCGAAGACAGGACTGAGTGCACTGAGTGAGAAGGCAGCGATGGATGGATGGATGAGAAGCAGGTAGCACCTCTGTCACCACCTACAAATGCACACACCTTCCAAGGTGAATCTGCTGTAGAGTTAAATTCTCCACACCAAAAACAAAACTTCAAAAGCCTCCATCTAAAAGCCTACTTTTGCATATCTGGAACAGAGTGAAAGAATGATGAAGGGTAATTAGCTTGAGAACATTTGATTTTAAAACACCAAACATCTCGCAACACTCAACCTTTTTTATAGCTACAACAGCAAGGAGAGAAAACATTTCATTTCTAAATGGCAAAGGAGGCAAGGTTTTGGGGCGGTGCATTCACAGAGTGTGACATTTAGGCAACCCAAATGATTCCAAGTGTTTTGTGATTGAATGTTTAACATTTCTATGAGAAGAAATGTCAGCAAATGCAAATATCTTTTATTTTCATGACTTGGCCCAGAAAATGCTTGGATCTATAGATCATTAATCTTTTTTCTTCAGTTTTGGAGTCATAAATAGGAAAGATATTTGTATTTCCTCAATGGGAAAAGAATCCCAGACTCAGGAATTAGAGGGGACACAGGATGGATTCTGGGTTACATTGCCCTCAGAAGGTTAATAATACTGTAATTTCCGCTTTGTCTTCAGTCTTTTCAGCTGCTGCTTTGGAGCATTTTTCAGTCATGTGGAAGCGCTTGAGATCCAAACATGAAGCAAGTAGGTGCATGATTAAGTGCATGATGTGGGGTGGGAGGGAAGAGGGAATTCCACCGCTGCCTCCTTATCTGCCACTCACAGAGCACTCCCTGAAGCTGTTCCCACCTGAAGTCAATGTCCCGCCCTTCAGGACCACCCCAAGTTTCATATGACATGAGTAAATACCTTCAGAGTTCACACGCACCATCCTAAATGACTGGCCTGAGTCTCATCCACTGTTCATTCATTCCCTCATCCAGTTGCCACATTGGCACATTCTGTAAGCCTTGCCTGTTTTCTTCTTCCACTTTTCATGGCTTAGATCTGCAGTTTAGCATCTGCACTCACTCCCACTTTTCTGCTCATATCCATGGCTCCTCTGTGATCCCATGAGTCTTCCAGATGCATTTTTCTCCTAGTCAGTACAGTCATGATTCTTGGTTTTTATCTCTGGGCATCCACAGCCCTGCCTCACACTCTCTCTCAGTGGTCAACCACAGACCCATGAAAGTGTGCAGAAGGCACCAATATTTGCACCAAGAATGAGCTGCAGGCTGTTAACAATTTGCCCAGATAGCCTAAAGGCCAGTGCTTAACCCTCGATCCATCTTAGTATGGCAGCAAGACTGCAAGTGTTTATGATTTGTAAAAGGATAGTGTTCAAACATGGTTAAAATTTAAAAAGAAAAGAGAACCTTAAGCAATCTGACAGGCCCTTTTTTCTAATCTACAGCTCATAGACTTAACCAAGGCACACAGAGGCATCAGGAAGGGTGATCATCAGTGACATGAGTGCTTCCTCTGAAATGAGCCCATCCTGAGAGGGCTGCTCCCAGCTGTGACTCCCCACAGCCACAACTGGGCCTTCTCACACTGAGTTTTTGCCCCCTACACACTTCCCACTCCAGATTGGCTTTATGATTATTGATTTCAAAAATTCTAATTTGTACAGTATTTCTGGATGGCTGAACTCTATTTACTAATTTATCCTAGTTAATAAATACTATCTGTACTCTATCAGCAGTAATGATTATAAATATAAAACAAAACTGATATAGAAAAGTGCTTATTGAAGGGCTAGGTATGCTAATATATCAAAAATAAGGAAAATATCAAAATATGGGGTAATGCAAGTGAATTATAACATGTATTCTCAATAATACTTATTGGACAGTGTTCAAAACAGACTTGCAAAGTGAATTCTATTGTGATAAAAGAAAAATATACAATAAAATATTTGGAAGTTTTGCAGCTATGTAAAACATGCACAAGCAAACAAAATGAAATAAAAATTTTGTTAGTGACAATAATGGTGGGATTTTGACAACATTTTAAAATTTAGTTTTACTTCCTAAGTGTTTTATATCAAAGTTTTGCTTTTAAAACTTGAAAAATATAATAATATGTAATTAGAAAATGAATGTTTCAAAACAAAAAATCAAAACCAAAAGGACTTGCCTAAGCATCAGACTGGCATAATTGTAAGCATAAGAATCAGTTTTCATTGTTGTTTAGTCAGAATGGCATCTCTTTAAAAAATATGTTCAATAACACAGTATATATAATTCTAAACACACTATAGTTTTCTTTACTAAAAGGAATCACACATAGTAGAATTTATCCAAATTCCATAAGCTGTATCAACAGCCAAACTAGCAAGTATCCATATGTAAATTCCCAAGTGTTTTGCATTTTTGTGACCTTGATAGAGGTAGGAAATCACCCCCAAAATAATACCTCAGAGGGCTCCATGAATATAAATACACCACTTCATTCTTCTGCCTTTCTCTGGTTTTCTGCAAAACTCACCATTGGCTGAACCTTGCTAGAAGTTAGCTCAATAAGGGGCAATGAGCACAATCCATACAGTTGATACAACCCAGACTGCAGAGAGTGCGAGTTAATTTGTGGTAACAAATGGGGACGTTTTATCAAAATGACTAACATTTCTTTGAAACACTTGGGACAAATACATTGCCTAGCTTTTATGTTAATGTTGTATTACAAATTCAATTGGCCTGTCTAGTCAAGCACTGTGCTAAAACCCCACAGGACAGCCTTCCCTAAAGCTGTTCTGTAATACAAGACCCAGAGGAAAATGGAATGGTGCTCCTTACCTGAAATCAAATCTCTTGAGAGTGGAGAAGGAAGGACTGAGCCACGGGAGCTTAACGTCCTTCCCCAAACATGCTGAACATACATGGTTTTCCTTCCTAAGGATAAGGGGCAATGAACTTGAGACTGACTTGACCATTGGGTTATAACGGGGACACACAAACCCCTGCATTGTAAAGTAGTGAGTCCCTGTGAACATCAAGTTGTCTGTAGGTGATTTTCTTTTTATTATTATTATTATTTTTTTTTTACTTTATTTTACTTTACAGTACTGTATTGGTTTTGGCATACATCGACATGAATCCGCCACAGGTGTACATGAACTCCCAAACATGAACCCCCCTCCCACCTTCCACCCCACATCATTCCTCCAGATCATCCCCATGCACCAGCCCCAAGCATCCTGCATCCTGCATTGAACATAGACTGGCGATTCGTTTCTTACATGATAGTATACATATTTCAATGCTATTCTCCCAAATCATCCCACTCTCTCCCTCTCCCTCTCCCTCTCCCTCTCCCTCAGAGTCCAAAAGTCCGCTCTACACCTCTGTGTCTCTTTTGCTCTCTTGCATACAGGGTCCTCATTACCATCTTTCTAAATTCCATATATATGTGTCAGTATACTGTATTGGTGTTTTTCTTTCTGGCTTACTTCACTCTGTATAATTGGTTCCAGTTTCATCCATCTTATTAGAACTGATTCAAATGTATTCTTTTTAATGGCTGAGTAATACTCCATTGTGTATATGTACCACAGCTTTCTTATCCATTCATCTGTTGATGGACATCTAGGTTGCTTCCATGTCCTGGCTATTATAAACAGTGCTGCGATGAACATTGGGGTACATGTGTCTCTTTCTATTCTGATTTCCTCGGTGTGTATGCCCAGCAGTGGGAAGGCAGTTCTATTTGCAATTTCTTAAGGAATCTCCACACTGTTCTCCATAGTGGCTGTACTAGTTTGCATTCCCACCAACAGTGTAAGAGGGTTCCCTTTTCTCCACACCCTCTCCAGCATTTATTGCTTGCAGACTTTTGGATCGCAGCCATTCTGACTGGTGTGAAGTGGTATCTCACTGTGGTCTTGATTTACATTTCTCTGATAATTGAGTGACATTGAGCATCTTTTCATGTGTTTGTTAGCCATCCGTATGTATTCTTTGGAGAAATGTCTATTCAGTTCTTTGGCCCAATTTTTGATTGGGTCGTTTATTTTTCTGGAATTGAGCTGTATAAGTTGTTTGTATATTTTTGAGATTAGTTGTTTGTCAGTTGTTTCATTTGCTATTATTTTCTCCCATTCAGAAGGTTGTCTTTTCACCTTGCTTATAGTTTCCTTTGTTGTGCAGAAGCTTTTAATTTTAATTAGATCCCATTTGTTTATATTTGCTTTTAATTCCAGTATTTTGTGAGGCGGATCATAGAGGACCCTGCTGTGATTTATGTCTGTAGGTGATTTTCATGCACTGATGTTGATTTCTGACTTTGGGAGTTTCCCGAGTGAGAGCTGAAACTGGCCTTTATACACAGAGGACAAGCAGAGAGCTAAGGAAGAGGCAGACTCTCCAGATGAGTAGGTGGCAGGTTTCATAAGCAGAGAACTTACTTATGAGGCTTATGTTTGTGCCTCAAGATGAGTAGTCCCTACACCTGCTTGCCAAAATCTTCAAGTTGATATAGAGTACTTGACAGGCTTCAGTCATGTTCAGATGATCTCAACAAAACATTACTCTCTCTAGGTTGTGTCCTTGAAACAGCTCCAGCTGTGGCAACAGTGGGCAGAGCATACATTTCAAGGACAGAGGAGGGGTGAAGAGCCTCTGATTGCTGGGGTCCACCAGTCATATCTTCTCGATGACTGCCTTCAGCGACTCTGCAAGTGTCCACTTCCCTATCCTCTTTCACTTGATGATTTTAGCTCCCACTGACAATCTTTGCCTCGAACAGATTCTCCTTAATTGAGAAACTTCTTCCACCCCAAAGCTATAATCTGAATTGCCTACATTTGTTAGTTCTCATTCTTAATAGCTGGTACTATTTGGATTCCGTGGATAAAGACTTTTTCCTTTTAATTACTAACTTTTAAAGTATAAAACAATAAACAAACCATTATTATTCTTTTCTACTTTTTACACAGCATTAATATTTGAATACTTCTGTGGGCAAAATGTTCATTTTCCCTGTTGCATGAGAATTTGACCTTCAGTTAATTTCTTTGCTGTGTTTCCCTGAAAACAGATAAAGAAGGTAAGTTACTGAGGGACATTGCTTATGGTAAAAATTACTTTTCATCAGCACACTGCATCTGGCCTCTGAGAATAGTGAGTATATGATAGGAGGCTGTGTCAGTTGCTTCCCTGGGTACTGTCACCCTTGGGAATGAACCTTTCCAGGGAAACCAAGGGATCTATGTCTGCGGAGCTCTTCCACGTGTAATTATCCCCTTGCGCCTGAACTGTCTTATGTGTGCCTGCAGACTCCCATTCAAGACCAAAGCCCAGGGTACCCTGCAGGTGAGTGCCAGTCCCATTTCATACCCCACTAGCAGGCTGGAGTCGTGGTTGGCCTGTTACACTCTGGTGAATCTGGTTATGTAGTTTAGCCTGTGATCCTTTGGGGCCCTGCAGATCCTCCCTGTACTCGCCTCCATCCATACCAGAGTTGCATCTCTGGCTCCTCTCAGCGGAGAAATAGGATTAGAAAAAGAAAGGTAGGCTTCAGGATTGTTATTTCTCTCCCATTTGGGTGTATGGCTTCCAGGCCTTTTCTATGAGTACAAACTATATAATTTCAGAAACTCTCAGATGTGTAATAAAAATCCAAATTAAGTTGGGAAATTTGGCATACGTTCTTTAGTGTTATACTTGTAACTCTTCTCTCTATACTGATAATATTAACACAGTCACTCATTTGCCTGTTGTTGTTCAATCACTAAGCCATGTCCAACTCTCTGTGACCCCATGGACCACCCAGATCCTCTGTCCATAGGATTTCAAAGGCAAGAATACGGGAGTGGGTTGCCATTTCCTTCTCCAGGGGAGTCTTCCTGGATCAGGGATTTGACCCAGGTCTACTGCATTGGCTGGAGGATTCTTTACCACTGGTACCATATACTATAAAAAAAATTCAAAACAATGATTACAGTCATTCTAATAATAATGACTACAGAAAATACAGTGTGATTTAATATTACTGTTCTTTTGTCCCTTAGTGTGTATACCGCTAACTTGTCATAAATGCAGTTTATGTTTTAGAGCACCAAAAGCAATCCTTTCCTCCCTATAGTTATTATAATAAAATCATTTAATATAAAATATTCTTTTTTAATTTGTGCTCATATTTTTGCTTTGCATCTAATTTAATTTTTAAACTGCTAAAACATTTTTGTAACTCAGTAGCAAAACTATGTCAAAAATGTGTGTCCAAAGAAGACTTAAGCGCATTCTTTCTGCTGCTTATTCTTAACAACTTTGTTTAGTTATTTTCTTTTTTATTTGTGTAATAAATACATTATTATATATATATTTCATTTATGTATTTTAAATTCTTCTTATACAAAATATGCTATATTGCTTCTGTGATTTTAAAATTTTTCCATGTAATAATGTTTCTTAATATGGATATGGCAATAATCTGAGCATAGAACTGCTGCTGCTGCTAAGTCACTTCAGTCGTGTCCGACTCTGTGTGACCCCATAGACGGCAGCCCACCAGGCTCCCCCATCCCTGGGATTCTCCAGGCAAGAATACTGGAGTGGGTTGCCATTTCCTTCTCCAATGCATGAAAGAGAAAAGGGAAAGTGAAGTCACTCAGTCTGTCCGACTGTTAGCGACCCCATGGACTGCAGCCCACCAGGCTACTCCGTCCATTGGACTTTCCAGGCAAGAGTACTGGGGTGGGGCATTGTAAACAATATTGCCGCTGAGATGGAATCTCTAAAGAAATTCTGTAGTGCCAATATTTGGATTATAAAAGAGGTTCACAAAATTATTAATCAAATATAAGTTGATTAAATAATTTAAATACATACACATGCAAATATGCATGCATGCATATATGTTTTAAAACTGTTTCTTCCCCCCTGTATTTAATCTTTCTAAATTGAAATCTCTGTGAGGACAGTATAGTGCCTCACAGTTATACACTGTTAGGCATGACCAATGCCTAAAAATTCACTAATACCAAAAAAAAAAAAAGGATTTAATACAAAATTGTGGAATGAATGAATGAGATTTCCACAGAAGAGCACATGTCAAGCAAAATTCATAAAATGGAGAAAAAAGCAACCAAGAAGAGGGAAGAGTTTCTGCCCTTCAGTTCAGCTCATAAGTGGAATGGAGATTTTCTGCTTTTCCAGCACCAAAACTTCCACTGTTTTTCCTAACATACTGTATGAGCCAGTCTTTAAACTGTGTCACACAGTTATCATTTTAAACCAGTGTCACAAGAGAGAGTAACATAGAGTAATGAAGTAAACTGACTCTGAAATCAGATGGACAGCCATTTAATTCTCAGCTGTTGCTATGTGGCAGTGATAAACCCTAAGCAATTATCTTAGCCCTGGGATTTCTTTGGAAGGAATGATGCTGAAGCTGAAACTCCAGTACTTTGGCCACCTCATGTGAAGAGTTGACTCATTGGGAAAGACTCTGATGGTGGGAGGGATTGGGGGCTGGAGGAGAAGGGGACGACCGAGGATGAGATGGCTGGATGGCGTCACGGACTCGATGGACGTGAGTCTGAGTGAACTCCGGGAGATGGTGATGGACAGGGAGGCCTGGCATGCTGCGATTCATGGGGTTGCAAAGAGTCGGACATGACTGAGTGACTGAACTGAATTGAACTGAACTGAAGCAATTATTTAAGTTTTACTTTTCTTATATTTCAGTGGAGATAGTAATTAAGAATTATAGAGCAGAGATAATATGTATAATATTAACATAAATATTATACAAAATTTGTTACCTAAACACAATTTATATATTTGTATATATTATGTAAATCTTATATAAATATTGATGTTATGCAGTGTCTACTGTATTCTTTTTAGAAGAAGAGCTGAGTCAAATATATTACTGAGTGATTATGGAATTTGGGGGCTTGATCAATGTGCTAAGTTAATGATGGAATCATCAAGGAACAAAAGACTTGCCAGTGGTCCAGCTGAAGTCCATTAATGCTCTCTGAGCACGGTTAACAGTGGAGAATGTAGAAGTGAGCTGATGAAGGTAGAGTTGAAAGACTTGAACACAATGTTTTGCCCACTTTGAGTTACTTATGTAATTTGAATGATATTTTTCTCTTTTTTTTAACTTATGTTTTTATTGAAGGATAATTCTTCACAGAATTTTGTTGTTTTCTGTCACACCTCAACATGAATTGGCCATCGGTATACATCTATCCATTCCCTTTTGTACCTCCCTCACATCTCCCACCCCATCCCACCCCTCTAGATTGATACAGAGCCACTGTTTGANACAGAATTTTGTTGTTTTCTGTCACACCTCAACATGAATTGGCCATCGGTATACATCTATCCATTCCCTTTTGTACCTCCCTCACATCTCCCACCCCATCCCACCCCTCTAGATTGATACAGAGCCACTGTTTGAGTTTCCTGAGGATACAACAAATTCCCATTGGCTATCTATTTTACATATGGCAATATGTTTCCATGTTACTCTTTCCAAATATCTCACCCTCTCCTCCCCTTTTCCTATGTCCATACGTCTATTCTCTATGTCTGTTTCTCCATTGCTGCCCTGAAAATAAATTCTTCAGTGCCATTTTCCTAGATTCTGCATATATGCATTAGAATACGATATTTATCTTTCTCATTCTGACTCACTTTACTCTGTATAATAGGGTCTATGTTCATCCACCTCATCAGAACTGATGCAACTGTGTTCCTTTTTAAGGCTGAGTAATATTCCATTGTGTATATTGACCACAACTTTTTATCTATTCGTCTATCGATGGACATCTAGGTTGCTTCCATGTTCTGCTGCTGCTGCTGCTGCTGCAGTGAACAATGGGATACTTGTGTCTGTTTCAAATTTTAGGTTCCTCAATGTATATGCCTAGGAGTGGGATTGCTGGGTCATATGGTGGTTTTATTCCTAGGTGTGTTTTTTTTTGTTTGTTTGTTTTTTTCTTTTTTTTTAAGGAATCTCCATATCATCTTCCCTAATGGCTATATCAATTTTTATTCCCACCAAAATTGCAAGATTGTTCCCTTTTCTCCATGTCCTCTCCAGCATTTATTGTTTGTAGACTTTTTAAAAATTTTTTTATTTTTATTTTATTTTACCTTACAATACTGTATTGGTTTTGCCATACATTGACATGAATCTGCCACGGGTGTATATGAGCTCCCAATTNCCCACCAAAATTGCAAGATTGTTCCCTTTTCTCCATGTCCTCTCCAGCATTTATTGTTTGTAGACTTTTTAAAAATTTTTTTATTTTTATTTTATTTTACCTTACAATACTGTATTGGTTTTGCCATACATTGACATGAATCTGCCACGGGTGTATATGAGCTCCCAATTCTGAACCCCCCTCCAACCTCCCACCCCATATCATCTCTCTGGATAATCCCTGTGCACCAGCCCCAAGCATCCTGCATCCTGCATGGAGCCAATTATACAGAGTGAAGTAAGCCAGAAAGAAAAACACCAACACAGTATACTGACACATATATATGGAATTTAGAAAGATGGTAATGATGACCCTGTATGTGAGACAGCAAAAGAGACACAGATGTATAGAATGGACTTTTGGACTCTGAGGGAGAGGGCAAGGGTGGGATGATTAGGGAGTGTTCATAGACTTTTTGATGATGGCCATGCTGACCTCTGTGAGGTGATATCTCATTGTGGTTTTGATTTGCATTTCTCTAATAATGAGCGATGTATTTGTTCATGAGCATTTTTTCATGTGTTTGTTAGCCATCTGTATGTCTTCTTTGGAGAAATGTCTGTTTAAGTCTTTTTGCCACTCTTTTATTGTGTTGTTTGTTTTTCTGGCATTGAGTTCTATGAGCTACTTGTATATTCTGCAAATTAATCCTTTGTCAGTTATTTCATTTGCTATTATTTTCTCCCTTTCTGAGGGTTGTATTTTCACCTTGCTTATAGTTTTCTTTGCTGTGCAAAAGCTTTTAAGTTTAATCAGGCCCCACTTGTTTGCTTTTGTTTTTATTTCTTTTACATTAGGAGGTGGGTCATAGAGGATCTTGCTTTGATTTATGTCATCGAGTGGTTCTAACTGTTTTCTTCTAAGAGTCTTATAGTTTCTGGTCTTACATTTAGGTCTTTAATCCATTTTGAGCTTATCTTTGCATATGGTGTTAAGAAGTGTTCTAATTTCATTCTTCTACATGTAGCTGTCCTGTTTTCCCAGCTCCATTTATTGAAGAGGCTGTCTTTGCCCCATTCATAGTTCCTCAGGCACTCTATCTAACCTCATTCCATAGTTCCTCAGGCACTCTATCTATCAGATCTAGGCCCTTCAATCTATTTCTCACTTCCACTGTATAATCATAAGAGATTTGATTTAGGTCATACCTGAATGGTCTAGAGGTTTCCCCTACTTTCTTCAATTTAAGTCTGAATTTGGTAATAAGGAGTTCATGATCTGAGCCACAGTCAGCTCCTGGTCTTGTTTTTGTTGACTGTATAGAGCTTCTCCATCTTTGGCTGCAAAGAATATAATCAATCTGATTTCGGTGTTGACCATCTGGTGATGTCCATGTGTAGAGTCTTCTCTTGTGTTGTTGGAAGAGGGTGTTTGCTATGACCAGTGCATTTTCTTGGCAAAACTCTATTAGTCTTTGCCCTGGTTCATTCCGCATTCCAAGGCCAAATTTGCCTGTTACTCCAGGTGTTTCTTGACTTCCTACTTTAGCATTCCAGTCCCCTATAATGAAAAGGACATCTTTTTTAGGTATTAGTTCTAAAAGGTCTTGTAGGTCTTCAATTTCAGATTCTTCAGCATTACTGGTTGCGTCATAGACTTGGATAACTGTGATATTGAATGGTTCGCCTTGGAGATGAACAGAGATCATTCTGTCGTTTTTGAGATTGCATCCAAGTACTGCATTTCACACTCTTTTGTTGACCATGATGGCTACTCCATTTCTTCTGAGGGATTCCTGCCCACAGTAGTAGATATAATGGTCATCTGAGTTAAATTCACCCATTCCAGTCCATTTTAGTTCGCTGATTCCTAGAATGTCGACGTTCACCCTTGCCGTCTCTTGTTTGACCACTTCCAACATGCCTTGATTCATGGACCTGACATTCCAGGTTCTTATGCAATATTGCTCTTTACAGCATCGGATCTTGCTTCTATCACCAGTCACATGCACAACCGGGTATTGTTTTTGCTTCGGCTCCATCCCACTGGAGTTATTTCTGGAGTTATTTCTCCACTGATCTCCAGTAGGATATTGGGCAACTAATGATCTGGGGAGTTCCTCTTTTGGTATCTTATCATTTTGCCTTTTCATACTGTTCATGGGGTTCGTGAGGCAAGAATACTGAAGTGGCTTGCCATTCCCTTCTCTAGTGGACCACGTTCTATCAGACCTCTCCACCATGGCCCGCCTGTCTTGGGTTGCCCCTCAGACATGGCTTGTTTTCATTGAGTTAGACAAGGCTGTGGTCCTAGTGTGATTAGATTGACTAGTTTTCTGTGAGTATGGTTTCAGTGTGTCGGCCCTCTGATGCCCTCTTGCAACACCTACCATCTTACTTGCGTTTCTCTTACCTTGGGTGTGGGGTATCTCTTCACGGCTGCTCCAGCAAAGCACAGCTGCTGCTCCTTACCTTGGATGAGGGGTATCTCCTTACCATCGCTGTTCCTAACCTTCAATGTGGGATAGCTCCTCTAGGCCCTTTTGCGCCTGCGCAGCCACCACTCCTTGGGTTGCTCCTCTTGGCTGCCGGCCCTGGCTTCGGGCTCGGGGTGGCTCCTCAGGGTCACCACCCTTGTCCTTGGGGATGAGTTTTCTTTTTATCAGGCTTCAATGTTGAATTCTTTATTCCTTTTGGCTTATGCCTTCTTAAGATTGGTCCAGTGTTTTGTGATTTCTCTTCAAGAAAATTAGAGATACCAAGGGAAATTTTCATGCAATGATGGGCTCGATAAAGGACAGAAATGGTCTGGACCTAACAGAAGCAGAAGATATTAAGAAGAGGTGGCAAGAATACACAGAAGAACTGTACAGAAAAGATCTTCATGACCCAGATAATCATGATGATGTGATCACTAATCTAGAGCCAGACATCTTGGAATGTGAAGTCAAGTGGGCCTTAGAAAGCATCACTATGAACAAAGCTAGTGGAGGTGATGGAATTCCAGTTGAGCTGTTTCAAATCCTGAAAGATGATGCTGTGAAAGTGCTGCACTCAATATGCCAGCACATTTGGACAACTCAGCAGTAGCCACAGGACTGGAAAAGGTCAGTTTTCATTCCAATCCAAAAGAAAGGCAATGCCAAAGAATGCTCAAACTACCGCACAATTGCACTCATCTCACATGCTAGTAAAGTAATGCTCAAAATTCTCCAAGCCAGGCTTCAGCAATATGTGAACCGTGAACTTCCTGATGTTCAAGCTGGTTTTAGAAAAGGCAGAGGAACCAGAGATCAAATTGCCAACATCTGCTGGATCATGGAAAAAGCAAGAGAGTTCCAGAAAAACATCTATTTCTGCTTTATTGACTATGCCAAAGCCTTTGACTGTGTGGATCACAATAAACTGTGGAGAATTCTTCCAGAGATGGGAATACCAGACCACCTAACCTGCCTCTTGAGAAATCTGTATGCATATTAGGAAGCAACAGTTAGAACTGGACATGGAGCAGACTGGTTCCAAATAGGAAAAGGAGTACCTCAAGGCTGTATATTATCACCCTGCTCATTTAACTTATATGCAGAGTACATCATGAGAAACGCTGGGCTGGAAGAAACTCAAGCTGGAATCAAGATTGCCGGGAGAAATATCAATAACCTCAGATATGCAGATGACACCACCCTTATGGCAGAAAGTGAAGAGGAGCTAATAAGCCTCTTGATGAAAGTGAGAGAGGAGAGTGAAAAGGTTTGCTTAAAGCTCAACATTCAGAAAACAAAGATCATGGCATCAGGTCCCATCACTTCATGGGAAATAGATGGGGAAACAGTGTCAGACTTTATTTTTGGGGACTTCAAAATCACTGCAGATGGTGACTGTTGCCGTGAAATTAGAAGACGCTTACTCCTTGGAAGAAAAGTTATGACCAACCTGGATAGTATATTCAAAAGCAGAGACATTACTTTGCTGACTAAGGTCCGTCTAGTCAAGGCTATGGTTTTTCCTGTGGTCATGTATGGATGTGAAAGTTGGACAGTGAAGAAGGCTGAGTGCCGAAGAATTGATGCTTTTTAACTGTGATGTTGGAGAAGACTCTTGAGAGTCCCTTGGACTGCAAGGAGATCCAGCCAGTCCATTCTGAAGGAGATCAACCCTGGGATTTCTTTGGAAGGAATGATGCTAAAGCTGAAACTCCAGTACTTTGGCCACCTCATGCTAAGAGTTGACTCATTGGAAAAGACTCTGATGCTGGGAGGGATTGGGGGCAGAAGGAGAAGGGGACAACCGAGTATGAGATGGCTGGATGGCATCACGAACTCGACGGACATGAGTCTGAGTGAACTCTGAGAGATGGTAATGGACAGGGAGGCCTGGCGTGCTGCTATTCATGGGGTCACAAAGAGTCGGACATGACTGAGCGACTGAAATGAACTGAACTGAACTGAATATAGGGTGAGATTTGTGCTGAGTTTTTGTTTGTTTGTTTGTTTCTCCTCTGATGATTGAGTTTGTATTTTTGTTTTGTTTGTTGTTTAGATGAGGCATCCTGGACAGGGTACTACTGGTGGTTGGGTGATGCCTGGTCTTGTATTCAAGTGGTTTCCTTTGTTTGAGTTCTCACTATTTGATACTCCCTAGGATTAGTTCTCTGTTAATCTAGGGTCTTGGAGTCAGTGCTCCCACTCCAAAGGCTCAGGGTTTGATCTTTGGTCAGGAACAAATAATCCACAAGTGGTTTGTTATGGCATTACATGCGATTAAAACAAATATCTGAAAACAAGAAACCAAAGATAGACCCCAGACAAATGGCAATTACAAGATCAGGTAAATAATAATTTAAATAATAGAATATACACATATACATATACACCCCATGAGCAAAGTGAAAACAGTCCAACAAAATAAAGTACAGTAGATTGACCCAGTGAACAAAGTAAATAAAAAAATTATATCTACCAGTTAAGAACAATACTAACTACAGCACAAACTGGAAAACAAAGCTAAAGCAAGGTGCCAAGTGGGGAATAAAGTAATGAAAACAAAATGAACAAATATATTGGGAGGAAAAGAAAGAAATAAAAGAAATCAAGAATATAAAAGAAAGAAAAGACAAAAATGGAAGAAGAAAGAAAAANTGAGTTTGTATTTTTGTTTTGTTTGTTGTTTAGATGAGGCATCCTGGACAGGGTACTACTGGTGGTTGGGTGATGCCTGGTCTTGTATTCAAGTGGTTTCCTTTGTTTGAGTTCTCACTATTTGATACTCCCTAGGATTAGTTCTCTGTTAATCTAGGGTCTTGGAGTCAGTGCTCCCACTCCAAAGGCTCAGGGTTTGATCTTTGGTCAGGAACAAATAATCCACAAGTGGTTTGTTATGGCATTACATGCGATTAAAACAAATATCTGAAAACAAGAAACCAAAGATAGACCCCAGACAAATGGCAATTACAAGATCAGGTAAATAATAATTTAAATAATAGAATATACACATATACATATACACCCCATGAGCAAAGTGAAAACAGTCCAACAAAATAAAGTACAGTAGATTGACCCAGTGAACAAAGTAAATAAAAAAATTATATCTACCAGTTAAGAACAATACTAACTACAGCACAAACTGGAAAACAAAGCTAAAGCAAGGTGCCAAGTGGGGAATAAAGTAATGAAAACAAAATGAACAAATATATTGGGAGGAAAAGAAAGAAATAAAAGAAATCAAGAATATAAAAGAAAGAAAAGACAAAAATGGAAGAAGAAAGAAAAAAAAAAAAAAAGGAAAGCTCCACAGAACTGCAAAATACTGATGTGGAGGCAAGGATTTATAGCAACAATAAAAAGTGTGACTGAATATACACATATATACCCATAAGCAAACTCAAAAGAGTCCAGCAAAATAAAGTACAATAGATTGACTCACAAACAAAGGAAACCAAAAACTATATCTACCAGAACAAAACTAACTAAAACACAAACTGGAAAACAACTAAAGCAAGGTGCCAACTGGGGAGTAAAGCAATGAAAATAAAACTAACAAAATGTTGAGAAGAAAAGAAAGAAAGAATAGATATGCAAAGTTGAATAGAGGAAGGTAGAGAACATTTATATGTATCAAAGATTAACTGAAAGGGGAAATGGACAGTAGGAAAAGCAAACAAAGGAATAAATGTATAAAAATAATAATAGGTTTATTAAATTAAAATTTAAAAAGAGAAAAGAAAAAAAAGGAGAGAGAAAACTTCACAGAACTGCAAAAGCCCAATGTACAGGCAGAGGTTTATAACAATCAAAAATGTTACTGAGGAAAACAAAAAAGCTCAAAAGCTTAATTAGATTTCAAACTGCCAATAAAACTGGCAACTACAACAGAGGGAAGGAAAAGGGGAAAAAAAGAAAAAAAATTGAGAAGAATCTACAAAACAAGTCAAGACATAAGAATAACAATGTTTTTCTTGAGTCACTGCTGTTCGAGTCCTTTCCCTTGCTGTGAGTCAGTCCACCTCACCTCCCTACAGTGCCCTCCAGCACTGTGCTGGTCTCTGGACCTCCTGTGGGGGTTGCTCAGATTCTGATCTGGTCCTACTCCTGTGTGTTCTTGCCTCCAATGTCCACAGCTATCAGAACTAGTGTATTTTCTTTTATGGGAGTTCTCAATGATCTTTTATATATTCCATAGATACAGAGCCTGCCTAGTTGATCATGTGGATTTAATCTGCAGCTTGTACAGCTGGTGGGAAGGTTTTGGATCTTCTTCCTTAGCCACACTTCCCCTGGGTTTCAAGTGTGGTTTTATTTCCACCTTTGCATGTGGGCCGTCCACTGAGGTCTCCTCCTGGGGCTGCCCTGGAGGGCTTGGGTTTGCCCCTGTGAGGGCCAGGTGTGGAGCTGGTGCAGCTGCATGGCTCGCAGGGGTTCTGGCAGCACCAGGTACTCAGGGGAGTTGGCAGCTAGGGCAGCAGGAAATATAGTGCTCTAGAAGGGTATGGCAACCAGTACTGGCCAATATGCTCTAGTGTTCTTGCCTGGAGAAACCCCCTCCCTGACAGAGAAGCCTGGCAGGCCACAGTCTACAGGGTCGCAATGAGTTGGACACAACCGAAGCAACCCTGGGGGTATAGACACAAGACTTTTTGTGTGTGTGTCAGCTCTGCCCCAGTGACAGTTGAGCATGAAGGTGGCACAGCTGCTTGAATTGTGGGGACCCTGGTGGCGCCAAGTATGCAGGGACACAGACTGCTTCCACTGCAGGAGCCACGGCCCTCTCAGAGTCTTTTTTTTCCCAGCCTCTTGTATCTGTTGATCAGAAGGCCTCTTTGGCTAGTCTTTCTGTAGCTCTGCCCACTCAGGCACTTAGAGGGCTCCCTTGCCTGGGTCCTTCTCTGTTGTTCTGCACATCAGGCACATAGAGGGGGCCCCCTGGCTGGGGTCTTACTCTGTAGATAGGTGCATCAGGCACTTAGAGGAGCAGCCTGGGTGGGGTCCTGGTCTGTAGTTCAATGTGTCAGGAGTCTGATTTGCCAGCCTCTCTATTGTACAGCTGCCAGTGCTGGCCTCTCCAAAGACCAGCCTAGGTTCAATCTACCAAGAGGGATTTCACCCCAAGTGAAAGGCCCTTTACTTGAGTTTCAAAAGCCAGCGCACAAAAACACAACCGAGATCTCTGACTCAGCAGAAACTCGGTATTGCCTCCACGTGGGCAGGCCTCCTTGGATTGCAACAGATGAATAGAGGGTCTGCCCTTGGCAGTGGTCAGCAGAACTCTTGAATGATTTATTTAAAGAAAAAGAAGAACCTGGAATAACAGAATTTCTTGGAGGAATTAAGAATCGTCTGCATGGATTTGTTTTTGTTATCTCAACCTAATAAAAAATAAGCCAAGGTCACTTCAACCCCGTTTTCTGCAAGTCCCCAAATCGCTCTTACTCCACTCCATGACTCTTTTTATACATTTTATCTCAGATTGTCCCCCCGTATGTTGGTTAACAGAACCTGTCTCCTTTGATCAAAATTTCAGAATTGTTACATTTCTCATCATAAATCTCTTGTCTTAATGTCATAAATGTCTTATAAAGGAAAGCCTTAACTTCACAAAATGAGTCCATAGCAATAGCAGCATTTGTCATCAACATAAACTACCGATTCTCACCGGCTGCTTCTTTCTTCCATTGTGGGAGACACAGGTACTGACTTTAAATTTCAAGGAAAATGACTGTTTGGAATTATGTTCAGATGTTGGCATTTGCAATAGAGTAGACCCTTGACATTTGCAGACTTGGTATTCCAAGCTTTGTCTATTCATAAACCAATATGTCATGGAATTTGTAATTTTGCTGAGGGATGAAGTTGAATCTTGCCTAGTACAAAGGCTGGAATAAACCCTTGCTATGATACAAACTTTGTTTCTTTTTGATAAATGATACTTAAAAGTGATCTTGGCTTTGTGGTATGAGGAAATATGGGATATTTGCAACTCTTATGTTGAATTGCTTAAGACAGTCAAATGAGTTTTTCTGTAATTCTTAATAATAATTCACCTATGAATCTTAATAATTCTTATGAATGAAAGAACGATGTGTTGTCTATGAAATGATAATAACTTACGATTTAACTTTAGGACATTCAGTTATTTCTGGGAGACAGCAAGCCTTCGGGGAGGGAGCCAGGGGCTACAAGTAAAGAGACTTACAGAACATGTTAGGAATTCATATTAATTCTTCCTGCAAGCAAAGCTGTACTCAGATGACTGAGGATAATTAATGCCAGAGTTCTATGTCTGATGAATTATATCTTTGTCATTTACTGCCTCAATTTTCCTCCTACCTTGAACATGTTCTCATATGTCAAGTAAGTCATTTCACTGTTTTACAGTAGAGTTCCGACTCCATAATATCTCAGTTTCATTGTCTTAAATTATAAAATTTCAGCCTATAAATTTCAGATTTAGTCATCTACATATGAGTTGTCTAGATACTCCTTTCTGTTAAAAAAAAAATCTTGGAACTGCACTTATCTCCCTTCTAAGTGGAAAATTTTTTCCTCCTGAAGAATGCCTAGTTTTCATGCTTCTGTTCAAAGGGTTTTTGTAAACTTTTACAAATAAGGGCACTATAGTAAAATCTAATTTGGTGCCACACGAGAAAATTCACCATGATGTCAAAGTTTTGATTGCTTTTTGGAAGCCAACTTTTCTGACTCTCTTGTTACTACGGCTTTACGCTCACCAGCTGGAGGGTCTTCAAATAAAATAGAAATGCCCACTGTGAACAGGCTGTGAGGATTAACTGAGAATTTATTGGAACAGGGCTTGATACAAGGAGTTCAGGAAGTTTTAGATTAATTCTGCTAATCCACAGCACCACCTCCCTAGACTCTGCTACTGTGGGGAGGGATGGCGTCTTTCTCATCCTTGAGTCCTGCAGTGTCCAGCACAGCTTAACAAATATATGTGCTGTGCCAGGATATGTGCCCAACACAAACGTGTTTGGATGATCAGATGTCATCTTCCATAAGAGGCATTCCATAAATTCTGGCTTCATTATAGATGTCTTCATTCAAACACAATCTCCCACAAAATGTCCTGTTTCAAGCCAAAGTTTGACAATTTTCTCAGGAATAGACTTTTGATTAGCTGTTGAGATTCACACAAAGTGTAATGATAAAATTCTGTATGTTTGAATTGTAACTCTTGATAATAAAATCACTACCATTATATACTAGTCCATTCAAAACACCGTGGCTAATTAGGTTCACACACCTGACAGATGGTTTTTCCTCTCCTAAATTGATTAAAAGCAACTTAATTACAGACAAAAGAATTCACATCTAATTCAGGAAACAAATATGAAATTGATTCATCTGATGAAAGCACAGCTATAACTTGTCATCTGAATATAGAGTGAATGTGGTATATTTCTTCTAAAGTGTGAAATACTTAAAGAAAAAAATCATCAATTGATTCAACACTTGTCTTAATAATTAATTGTATACTTACAGGGAAAAATGTCAAAATATACATTCTAAGTGGACCCTGCTGGTTTCAACCAATTATTAATTTAATGGGTGTTTAGGTTAAAATACCAGTTCAGCTGCTTACTTGATATGAAACATCAGGCAAGTTATTTAAATACCCCAGTTTTATCACTTATAAAATGGGACTAATTATAATTCCTTTCACAGGGATTGTTAGGAACATTTGGTGAGACACTGAGGAACCTAAGGTTCTAAGCAGAACACATCAGAAATAGGTTGTCACTTACTGCTTTTTTACTTAATTATTATTCCTGTGACTAAGATAATATTTATGAACAGGTTTACTTTCAAGAAGTAATATCATTAATAAACAAAACTTATCAATGATCCTGAAATTTATATGCAGAATAAAAAGTACAATGGAACACACTGATGCCCTCAAGGAAATAAAACCAGTGGAAAATAAAGTCAGACATTATAAAAATATTGATGGTGAGATAAGATCAGAACCCAGATGTACATACTAAGGAGACCAACTTGAGAGTCAGTTGAACAGGGAGCACCAGAAACATCAACCTGGAGGAGTGACACCTGAACTGTATTTTGAAGGGAAGGAAAGTATTAGGCCCCAAAACAGGAAATGGGAAAGGGTTCCCCAGGGATAAAAAAGAGGTGAGTTTGAGGGCACAGGTGCATGAGGGTTTTAGGCTTTTCATGAACAGAATGTAGGTTAGTGCTGTCTGGGTACTAGGTAGGCAGATGAGATACCATTAAGAATTTCCATTCTATGGGAGCTACAGCTAAAGCATTGAGATAAATAAAATCCAAATAGCTCTGGCTGATACAGACAGACTGTAGCTAGGATAGGGGTGCTTGGATCTCTTAGTTCTCTTGACTTAAGACAAGGCTTAGAATGATATCCCTTAGAACATTTGGGTCAATATAGTTGAAATGAGCTGACTTGAGGACCTAGGATTAGGAGAACAGAGTGTTCCACAACAGAAGGTGTGATGGAAAGTGTCTGGGACTTCCTCAGCTGTCAGTTTGCTCTTCAGACTGTGCCACATTCAGGCTGAGAACAGACCCATGTTTTAGTGAGAGTCGGCAAGATATGGACCTTCTAGAAAACACAGGTGTAGCATCCATGAACAGCTGCTCTCTGCAAACTTCTTCCTCTAAGGGGCTGGGAGTCAATTCACAGGAGGAGGTCGCTGGGCTGGTACACCATTCCTAGGTTTCCTGCTGAAGATGGTCTCATTCAGATTGAAAAGGGTGTAACAGTGGGAGTTGGGAGGTGAAATCCCCCACAGCTGACCCCTCTGGTTCTGCATAATATTCTAAAGGGTGGATTCAGTTCATGCTTGTGTATGGCATGGCTTTCTCAGAGCATGAGGGCGAGGAGATGCAGGCTTCGCTTCCAAGAGTTCTCTGAATCATCCCCTTCATTCCTGGGTCTCAGGTGACTCCTGAGGAAGAGCTTAAGCCCGGTACTGGGAAGGATGATGAGAGAAACATCAATCATGATGAAAATTCTGGGGCAGACAGAAACAAGCAAGGAAAGATGTGGGAAGCTATTCCTATTGACACTGTACTCAGTAGTGGACCTTCCCGTAAACACTGGACCTTCTGTAAAGATGCAACCTAACACTGCCCACTCCACACAACTGAATGTGCTTCCAGTCAAACCTAAATATATGTTAGTCTTGATAAGGCATATCCCTGGCAAGTAATTTTGGTTTAAAAATCCAATACTCAGTAAGCCTAATTACCACTATTCCTGCTATATACTCAAACAAACAAAAAAACCCAAAGTGGTCAGAGAATGCCTCTTGAGTGAGTGGGGTCCAAGGAAGACATGAGAGGTCAGAGACCTGAATTTACAGGGAGAAGAGTGGAAATCCTTCAGGTGAGGGAGTGAACGGTCAGTGTGCCTGTGTGAGTTTTGGTGGGCATCATACAGGACCTGGTGGATGTGAGCATAAGCTGTGTCCAATTGAGTAGCAAATCTATTCAGGAGGAATCAATGTGTAATCAGTTGAGCTGAGGCAAAGCATAGCTCCAGCCAATGACAGACAAATCTTTACCATCTGGAAATAGTCTCATGGCTAAACTGAATGGAAGCCAGAATTGGAAATGTGGCTGTAGAATTAAGAATACTGTCTTCAAATTCCAGCTCTACAGTGTATCAGGAGGGTGACTTATAGCAAGGCACTAATTCTGACCAAACCTCACTTTCCTCATTTGTAAAACAATCTAAAAATAAATGTATATGTCTTATATGATTCAAGAGGAAATTAAATGATGTAATAAGCTTCATGGTTTTAACTTTATCTCTGGTACAAAGTAAAATCTCAGTGACTTCTAGATGGTAGTAGCAGTAAAACATCTTCCTCACCTTGCTCCCTATTGGAATTTAGGATTCACTCTCCAGCCTTCTTTTCATTCTACTTGCCTAAGAAGTAATTATAAATGTTATTTCCGTGGCAATGCCATACTGAATTGCTCATCACTTCTTAACTCTTCAAATCTTCTTACACCAATAATTCCATTTCCTCTCCTTGAGAGTCGGTTTTTTTAAACTTTTCTGTTATCTTGTTTATTCCAAAGTTTTTTCCAAGGACTACCTCAAGTGTCACCTACCCTTTGGAATCTTCCTTGATTCATCAAAAAGAACTATTTGTTATACATATTAGCTGGACCTTAAATGGTGCCCTGAGCAACTAACTACTACCACCAAGGCAGTTAGTCACTTTGACCACCATACTGAAACCTGGTGAGTTTCAATAGAGGAGGTCATTGCTTGGTACAGGCTCTCCTTGTGCTCACCGGAAATTACATCTTCATCTAATACCTAACCAGCGACATGATTTCTAATAGACAAGCATCTTTAAGTTTTAGATGAGATTAAAAATCTGTTCTACAAATTTTAAGCATCCTTTGCAGATAACTATTTTCTAAGGACTCACCTACATTTCTTTAGAAACAGAAGCTATTTTCCCAAGAAGGTCTATGTTTTTGGCAGATATCTTCATTCACTAAATTATTCATTCCATGGTCTATTGATATCTTTGTTCAAGAAATATTAAGTTAATCTTAACAAAAATTATTATAGTATAGTCATTGGAATGCTAATATGAATAACAATGTAGTCCTTCATATCAAATAGCCAAACAACTGGTAGTAACAGTATAAAATTACCCAGGCAATTGCATATAGAATGTAAAGGTTATAAAAGAGATATGCCCAGTGCATTTGAGTGTACAATGGATAGGTTTCTAAGCAATATTATAAGAGAAGGTCACATTTGTGCTGAGAATGAATATAAATTATTTAAGTGGGAAAATGTGTTCTAGGCAAACACCATGGACTGTATTGAAAAAAGAACATAAACCATTAAAGGAATTATAAGTAAACCAGCATAGGTGGAATTCAAAGTGTAGGCAAAAGTAGAAACAGATAACTTTTGAAATTTGCACAGGGATAAAATCTCTCCCTCTGTCTTTCTCCCAGCCTCTGTCTGAGGGACCCAAACTCTAACATCAGAATGTAGAGAGATGACAGCTGGATAGTTGCTGTCATTAGGGAGACAGTGGTGGCTGCTAACTTGGAAATCATAAACAAATGGAACCTAATTAAACCTAATTAAACAGCAAAGGAAACCATAAACAAGATGAAAAGATAACCCTCAGAACGGGAAAAAATATTTGTGAGTGAAGCAACTGAAAAGGATTAATTTCTAAAATATATAAGTATATTTTATTTTTTAATATAACCACATATAATATATAATTATATATTAATTATCAAAATATTAATTTCCAAGCAGCTCATACAGCTCAAAAAAATTTTTAATGACATTTCTCCAAAGAAGACATACAGATAGCCAACAAACACATGAAAACACCCCTCATTATGAGAGAAATGCAAATCAAAATTGCAATGAGGTATCACCTCACACTGGTCAGAATGACTATCATCAAAAAAATCTACAAACAATAAACACTGGAAAATATGTGGAAAAAAGGGAACACTCTTGCACTGTTTGTGGGAATATAAATTGATGCAGACACTATGAGAAATAATATGGCGTTCCTTTAAGAAACTAGGAATAAAACTACCATATGACTCAGTAAGCCCACTACGAGGCATATACCCTGATAAAACCGTAATTCAAAAAGTGAAGTAAGCCAGAAAGAGAAAAGCAAATATCACATATTTGCTTTTGTATATATATCACATATATACATATACACATGTATATGGGATCTAGAAAAATGACACTGATGAACCTTTTTGCAAAGGAAGAATGTAGAAGCAGGCATAGAGAACAGACTTGCAGACACAGAGAGGGAGAGAGGGGCAAGCGGAGAAGCACTGGCCCGTGCACGGCCAGGTCTACACTAACTAGCGAGCGGGGAGCTGTGTGTAGCACCGGGGGACCAGCTCAGTGCTCTGTAATGACCTAGAGGGGTGGGCCGAGGGTGGTGGGATGGAGGCTCAAGAGGGACAGGAGATATATACATATATGTCACGCTGTGCTTACTCGGTCATGTCCGACTATTTTCAACCCCAGGGACTGTGCGCTCAAGGCTCCTCTGTCCATGGGATTCTCCAGACAAGAATACTGGAGCGGGTTGCCATGTCCTCCTCCAGGGCATCTTACCAACCCAGGGATCAAACCCAGGTCTCCCACACAATAGGCAGATTCTAAACCATCTGAACCACCAGGGAAGACCAAGAATACCAGTCCCTTCTCCAAGGGATCTTCCTGACCCAGGGATCAAGCTGGAAAAGAATCTGCCAGGAATATAGGAGACCTGGGTTTGAGCGCTTGCTCAGGAAGATTCCCTGGAGATCGGAATGGCAACCCACTCCATATTTTTGCCTGGAGAATTCTACAGACAGAGGATTCTGGCGGGCTATGGTCACAAGGAGTCAGACACAAAGTGAAGTGAAGTCGCTCAGTCGTGTCCGACTCTTTGTGACCCCATGGACTGTAGCCTACTAGGCTCTTCTGTCCATGGGATTTTCCAGGCAATAGTCCTGGAGTGGATTTTAAGCAACAAACGCTTTCACTTTCATGACTTATTTATGTTGTTGTACAACAAAAACTAACACAACATTGTAAAGCAATTATACTCCAATTAAAAGATACATTTTAAAAATGTATGGGTATTAATATACAAACACACACACACACACACCTCTTAAAGTTTTCATGCAAATGTTACCTCCCAATAGGAAATGATGTTGAATATTTCTTTTGATCTGTTCAATTTCTCAAAGAAATTCTTCTACAATTTGCTGTTTAATTAAACTATGACTTCATTTTCATTTCATAAATTACTTAATTATGCTTCTGGCAGAAGAAGGACTTCTTTCCAAGAGCTAGGAAACTAGTTTTATCTTCTCCCTCTCACTTCTGCCTACCATGAGGAATCAAGTGAGCAGTTAAAAATTAATGAAACTATCTCTATTTGTAACACTAGCTTTACAAATATTAATATTATTTTTATTAGTTTTTTTATTTTAAAAATAAGAAATTTCTTTAAAATTAAAAAAAAATCTACTATCTTTCTTAACCTGTGTTGCTAGATAATAGTATATTGCTAAAATGAAAATAATTTCTAAACAAGGGAATTGTTTGAGTTCTTGCATCTTTTAATGCAAAAAAATAATTCTTTATTCAGATTTAAATTGTCTTTGGAAAACTACCTTGTTTTGGACTGCTAAGGAATAATTGGTTCATCTGTGTCTTCAGAGACCTATTCAATCAGTATGTTGGTACTGGATTCAGCGTAATGAGGACCTACTCTAATCAGTTCTCTGTAAATGGTTCACATCACCATTTGAATTATTTGATATCTATACCATGGTATCTATAATGTATGGACCCACTGCCCGAGTGACATTTCAAAATTAGAAGAAATATGCTTTTCCTCAAATGTGTGAACTCCACATAGATGATATAGTAATTGCTTATGCTTCTTTTCACATGGTTTCGAAAGTTTAGAACAGATGTCTTTGAATTTGTTTTGCAAATAAAGAAACTGAGGCTTGGAAAAAATTAACTCTCTGATGCATGTCAGGATGGCATAACAGAACCACAGAATTAATGTATGGACCCACTGCCCGAGTGACATTTCAAAATTAGAAGAAATATGCTTTTCTTCAAATGTGTGAACTCCACATAGATGATATAGTAATTGCTTATGCTTCTTTTCACATGGTTTTGAAAGTTTAGAACAGATGTCTTTGAATTTGTTTTGCAAATAAAGAAACTGAGGCTTGGAAAAAATTAAATCTCTGATGCATGTCAGGATGGCATAACAGAACCACAGAATGAAAATAGAAGTAAAGAGCTAAAAGCTGGTGGGCTGGTGATTTGTAATCAGAAGAAGATTAGGATTTGACAGTTGAGTTTGTTCTTCATCACTGGTCAAGTTACAATTCTTCCTAGATGGGCAAGTCTTGATTTGCTATTTTGATTGTTTACAAGGAGATCATAAGATCTTTACTCATTGAAGAATTCCCAGTAGAGTATATCAGTTCAGTTCAGTTCAGTTCAGTTGCTCAGTTGTGTCCAACTCTTTGCCACCCAATGAATCACAGCACCCCAGGCTTCCCTGTCCATCACCAACTCCTGGAGTTCACTCAAACTCACCTCCATCGAGTCAGTGATGCCATCCAGCCATCTCATCCTCTGTTGTCCCTTTCTCCTCCTGCCCCCAATCCCTCCCAGCATGAGGGTCTTTTCTAGTGAGTCAACTCTTCACATCAGGTGGCCAAAGTATTGGAGTTTCAGCTTCAGCATCAGTCCTTCCAATGTACACCCAGGACTAATCTCCTTTAGGAGGGACTGGTTGGATCTCCTTGCAGTCCAAGGGACTCTCAAGACTCTTCTCCAACACCACAGTTCAAAAGCATCAATTCTTCAGCACTCAGCCTTCTTCACAGTCCAACCCTCACATCCATACATGACCACTGGAAAAACCATAGCCTTGACTAGATGGACCTTTGTTGGCAAAGTAATATCTCTGCTTTTCAATATGCTATCTAGATTGGTCATAACTTTCCTTCCAAGGAGTAAGCATCCTTTAATATCATGGCTGCAATCACCATCTGAGTGATTCTGGAGCCCTCCAAAATAAAGTCTAACACTGTTTCCCCATCTATTTCCCATGAAGTGATGGGACCGGATGCCATGATCTTTGTTTTCTGAATGTTGACCTTTAAGCCAACTTTTTCACTCTCCTCTGTCACTTTCATCATTTTTTAAATTTTATTTTATTTTACTTTACAGTGCTCTCCTCTTTCACTTTCATCAAGAGGCTTTTTAGTTCCTCTTCACTTTCTGCCATGAGGATGACATCATTTGCATATCTGAGGTTACTGATATTTCTCCCAGCAATCTTGATTCCAGCTTGTGCTNAGTTTCCACTATTTCCCCATTTATTTGTCATGAAATGATTGGACAGGATGCCATGATCTTAGTTTTCTCAATGTTGAGCTTTAAGCCAACTTTTTCACTCTCCTCTTTCACTTTCATCAAAAGGCTTTTTAGTTCCTCTTCACTTTCTGTCATAAGGGTGGTGTCATCTGCATATCTGAGGTTATTGATATTTCTCCTAGCAATCTTGATTCCAGCTTGTGCTTCCTCCAGCCCAACATTTCTTATGATGTACTCTGCATATAAGTTAAATAAACAAGGTGACAATATACAGCCTTATATATATAATTACAGAAGAAATAGATGTTTTTTTTCTGAAACTCTCTTGCTTTTTTGATGATCCAGTGGATGTTGGCAATTTGATTTCTGGTTCCTCTCCCTTATCTAAAACCAGCTTGAACATGTAGAAGTTCATGGTTCATTTATTGCTGAAGCCTGGCTTAAAGAATTTTGAGCATTAATTTGCTAGCATGTGAGATGGCTGCAATTGTGCAATAGTTTGAGCATTCTTTGGCAATATTAAGAAGAGGTAGCAAGAATACACAGAACTGAACAAAAAAGATCTTCACCACCCAGATAATCACGATAGTGTGATCCCTCACCCAGAGCCAAACATCCTGGAATTTTAAGTCAAGTGGGCCTTAGGAAACATCACTATGAACAAAGCTAAGCGGTGATGGAATTCTAGTTGAGCTATTTCAAATCCTGAAAGATGATGCTGTGAAAGTGCTGCACTCAATATGCCAGCAAATTTGGAAAACTCAGCAGTGGCCACAGGACTGGAAAAGGTCAGTTTTCATTCCAATTCCAAAGAAAGGCAATGCCAAAGAAT
>SJYX01014776.1:236803-265153 GCA_006410675.1 Oreotragus oreotragus | reverse complement strand
TACTCCACTCTGCACCATTGTTGCACTCAGCTTCTTACATGTTGCCAGAAAATAAAACATTTTGTTTTGCAATGCAGAGAGTCATACCTTTGTTATTTTATGGACTAGAGTGTAGGCACTTAATGTCAAGAATCTGCTATATTTTCATGAAATTTTTTCTTGTATTCTTGAATAAGCTTGATCACATATTTGTGAATATATTAGTAGCACATCTGCCCTATATATTAATATAATATCTTAGGATAGGACATGCAAAATTGAACTAGGAAACATTGAAAATACAGGTTCAGAATCTCATCTCACAGGCATTATATAATGCTCAAGTACTAATTTGGGGGGAAACTATCTCCTCTCATTCTTTTTAACTCTTCCCCCTGAAATCTGCATTTTATATATTTGTTTCAACAAGATGTTGCTAAATTAGCTGGATTTTCTTGTTTTCAGAGTTAACTTCTTCCTGCTATGGAAACTAACCACTTCTTTGAAAACAGCAGCATTTATAAACTTAATTTCTTATCCTAAAATTATTACCTCAAAATCAGAAAGTTATTAACTGTAATTTTAAAAAATCTTAGATCATTTGACAAAGCAGTATAGTTTCTCTTATTATCTACCTATATGATTTAAATCATATGTAATTTAAATGTCATATTGAATCAGGGTATCTTCCCAGCCCAGGTCATGGCAACCCACTATTATTAATAAGAAACATTATTAACAGTATAGATGTTCGCTCAATCAAGTATTTCTTGATGACTTATAATAAGCACATTTTAAATTGCTTTATCATTACAAAGAAACATGAGAAAAATTGAGCTTTGTGTCAATTCATTTCAAGAACATGCAAACAGCAATATATTCCATGTTTTCTTTGTCAACTAATAAATTCTCCTGTGCAAAGGAGTTAATTTTGCAGCTTGCCAATCTTACATAAAACTGCTATGATTTTGAAAAAAAATTAAAGGAATGTTTTACCAAAATAAACTAGAGGAATTTCCCTGGTGGTCCAGTGAGTAAGTGGAGAAGGAAATGGCAACCCATTCCAGTATTCTTACCTGGAGAATCCCAGAGAAGGAAGAGCCTGGTGGGCTGCCATCTATGGGGTCACACAGAGTTGGACACGACTGAAGAAACTTAGCCCAGCAGCAGCCAGTGGTTAAGACTCTGAGCTTCCACTGTAGGGAAAGGGGGTGGATTTGATCCCTGTTCTGGGAACTACGATCCCACATGCAGTACAGCAAAAAAAAAAAAAAAAAAGTAGAAAATGTGTAACAATTGGGACAATTAAATAAGAACACTAATTTATGGATAGTCAGAAAACCCAAGGAGACCCCACAGGTTTAGCAGTGTTTGGATTTTACTGAAGCAGGATTTGAAATGTAGACTAAGCCAACATATTTGTATAATTTCAAACAGTTACTCTAATAAGCGTTTCCAGACACTTAAATAATTAAAGGATTAATAAGGTCCCCTCAGGGACACTGACATTTCCCATCACTTGAGAATTGTGTTTACACTGATGGATGGGGAGATATTCTTGGTCAAACTACACCACCACCAAATTTTGTTTTCTTTTAAGGATCTTTGCTAAAAGTAAGCCGCACATATGTACACACAGTTATCAATAGGCAGGTATAAAATAAATATGGCTTGATAAGGCAGGGTAGACAAGGCGAGATCTGGAGCCCTCACTGAATAGACAATGGCTCTATACCTGGTTTCCTTTATCATGTCATTGGCAGAGGCTGGCTGGCCCGTAGCATGGAGTAGACACTCTCACTACCCACAGCTCATAGAAGAGGGAAGTGAAGGAGTTCAGGAGGTCAGGATGGCTGCAGACCAGAAGTGGCATTACAGTCCTGCACCTGGGAAGGGAGGGCCCTGTGGATCTTCAGACTCTCGGCAGTGGAGCCAGCAAGGTGGGCTCGCGGATATTCAAAACTCTCACAACAGTTTCCCAAACAGATGAGAGGGAAAGCCACTCCATCCATGTGTGGGTTTACCAGGCTGCCACTGAAGCTCAAGCAACAGCCTCCTTATTTCATCTGCTCCTTTCAAGACCCTTGAATGCCCACAACACTTGCTCACAAGTTTATACACATATTTGTACAAGATATTTTCATTGTAATTCCTTAAGATCATTGCCCCTTACATTTCTGTAGATGTAGAACAGTATTACCAGAGAAAGCAATGGCAACCCACTCCAGTACTTTTGCCTGGAGAGTCCCATGGATGGAGGAGCCTGATAGGCTACAGTCCATGGGGTCACCAAGAGTTGGACAGGACTGAGCAACTTCACTTTCACTTTTCACTTTCATGCATTGGAGAAGGAAATGGCAACCCACTCCAGTGTTCTTGCCTAGAGAATCCCAGGGACAGAGGAGCCTGTTGGGCTGCCGTCTATGGGGCCACACAGAGTCAGACATGACTGACGCGACTTAGCAGCAGCAGCAGCAGAACAGCATTACACTAGATTTGGAACTCTGCTAAAGGACACAACAAGATGCATGCAGCCCCGTTGTATTGCTTCTGTGATTCACCATTCTTGAATGATATTCTTGAAAATCTAGATCTCTGCTACCTGGCAGGAAGCGGAGTAAATTCCAGCAAGGTCTTCTCTCTGTGGATTTCCCTGACACTGTGGCAGGTGGGGCAGGGCCATTTATATACCCACAGCCTGGCATTGCAAGTGGATGGTAAAGAATGTGATGTAAGGTTTGCAAAATACAGATATAGATTCTTATGCATTAGAATTTTTCCATGTCTTACAAGTTGTATACAGAAGAAAGTTGATGGAGAAGCTTCCTAACTTAACATAACCCTGAAAATTTACACGACTTTGAAAAAAGAAGACTCCAAACTATCATTAATATTTTTTGATCAATCATGCTTGGAAAAGCCTCAATATTTTATTATTTCTGAAAAACACATTGTCTTCCAAATAATTGTGTGCAACTAAACTGAAGAAAAGTTTTCAGTGTTTCAGTAGTTTTGTTGATGAAAATATATTACTTGTCCAGATTTTGTGATATTTCTACTATTTGTCATCTTCTTAAATTTTGTGATTCATTGTGCTATATTTTCTAACCTAAATTCATATTTATTTTTTTCACCTAAGATTTTTATATGTGTGATTTTGTATTCTTTTCCTTAAGGGAGTCATCAAAACTTCCTAAGTTTCAGTTCCCACAAAAACTGGATTTTTCACCTTGACTTTTCCATGGTTTGGAGTAGAAATATGAGACAAAATAAAATCTTTCATTTTTTATTGTTTTAGTGATTAAGATAAAAGTTGTGGACATGACCATGAAGACAATAACTAGGAATGGGGAGAATTCTGGAAACTTCCATGACCCTTTTTGAAGGACAGAAGTGTTTGCAGGAAGTATCTCATAGATGGTCGGAACATGATTATTCTCAGCTGTGATTGCACAGAGACACTGGCACCGAAAATGCATGTTTTCATCGAGATTCGAATTAATCAGGGAGATTGGTAGCTAGGATGTTTGGGAAGAATGGGGTGAAGGTGGAATGCTATGATTTAGGAGAAGAAATATCAAATGGTCAAGTTTGGGGCCAGATGTCAGATAGTCTGGAATATTCTGGAAAGAGAAGGTTCTGCAGTGTTAGCAACAAAACTCTTTTAGACATTTTTGAGGGTGTGATATGATTATCTGCACCTCTGGAATAAACTGTGCCCAGAAGTGCTAATTATAATATCTCAAAATATTTGCCTTTCCCCCTTATGAGGCGCATGTGTGAATCCTTCAGGAGTTATACCAGTTCAAAACAGAAGGAAAAGCAACTCGTTTTNACTCTTTTAGACATTTTTGAGGGTGTGATATGATTATCTGCACCTCTGGAATAAACTGTGCCCAGAAGTGCTAATTATAATATCTCAAAATATTTGCCTTTCCCCCTTATGAGGCGCATGTGTGAATCCTTCAGGAGTTATACCAGTTCAAAACAGAAGGAAAAGCAACTCGTTTTTAAAAATATAAACTTATAAAGAAATCAGATGCATTGAAGATTATTCTACAGATGCTTTCATAAAGTTTAGTTTGAAAATGTTCCTAGTTATAACTAACTAGTCTTCAGCCACATTTGATCAGGGTGAATAGAGAATGAACTACTCATTAAGCAGTATTTTTACATGACAGGAAATTAGCATAACTTATCTTTTTCCTCCCCTTTTTTTAGTTTTTGGCCCAAGCTCAATACTTACTCTATTTCACACCCATCTGCTTATTTCCTTTGATGTTCTCCATAATAAGTGACAGTCACTTAGGTCTCTCAGCTCTCATTTGCACAAATATAACCTGACAGAACTTTCATAAAATAATGTCAATACTATATCAAATTTCTCTCAACATAGGCACATGCAGCTGCAGCAACTGCCAGGAACAAAAACTGCCTTCAACCATAATTTATACAATCAGAGATAGAGCAAAATGTTGTCCTTAAAAACAGCCCAGGTACTCTAAAAACAGGATGATAAATCACCAAGTCGTTGTTGACTTCCTTTTCTTCTTCTGTAGTCATTGGGAAAGTTCTGTTGTTTTTGTTTGTTTCTTTCTTTGCCTTTTTCCCTGCTTCTGGGTAGTTTGCTTTGTAAACATGATAGGTATTTGTTGAGATACACTCTTGAAACTAAATGACCAGATGGAAATAAAGAAGCATTTGGATAGATTAAAATGTATGTATTTTTCTGTAATATTAAAAAATTCCATAAATATTTTATTAGTATTTTAAAGTTGAAAATGAGTCACTGCGTAGAACATTCAAAAGAACTTAGAGACCAAGTCAGAAACAATAATATTCTCTCTTTGGGACAGTGAAGAAGAAGCGTGTGGACTGTAGTACAAAAGCTGATGTTTGACCTGCAAGAAAGAGTTTGTTAAGAGATGATCACTCCTTTATTCTCTATTTTTATTTGTGAGGAGAATCTGTGACTCTAGGATTATTTAACTATCAAAATTAGAAGCTACAAACTTATCAAAATGGGAAGTGAAGTGAAAGCGTTAGTTGCTCAGTTGTGGCCAACTCTTTACGACCCCATGGACTGCAGCCCACCAGGTTCCGCTAGCCATGGGATTCTTCAGGCAAGAATCCTGGAGTGGGTAGCCCATTCCCTTCTCCAGGGGTTCTTCTTGACCCAGGAATTGAAACCAGGTCTCCCGGAAGTTCTTAGTAAAATGAAGATACAGCTTCAAGACATGGAGAATTACAGCCTACAATAGGAAGGAGGTCACAGGCGATGCTCTCTGACAAAGTCAACGCCACTGTTACTTTCACACTCAGGTGAATGTTAGGCTAGGACGGCGAGAAAGTCAGGAACCAAGGAAGAAGTTCTAAGCATACTACAGATGTGACACAGCTGCAGAAAAGAGATACTAGTGTGCGGGTCAACCTTAAAAGGGGAACGCATTTCTAAGAAGATGGGGGACACTGAGAAGTGGATGTAAAAAACTTAAATCTGGGAATCAGAATTTTCCATAGAATCAAAAGTAGGTTCAAGAGGTGGTCTAGAAATGTACTTCCTAAATGGTTTATGGAACACTCTCTTTTCCTAATAGTTTATAGAGTATTGGTCTACTGCAAAAATAAATTTAGAAAACTTGGTTGGTTTAAACAAGTTAGACATGCTTTTCTTCCACAAGATTTATCACAATCTTTAACACAGTCACACTGTGGCTTTCCTAATATACTGATTGCGTGTAATCTTTACATCTCTGACCACAGAGACCCTTTTTATAAATGCCTGTGAAATCTTCCAGAACTATTAGTTGAGTGCACAAAATCTGGAAAATCTAGAAACAGCATTACATTACAATTTAGTATTTGGTTTAGACATCAGTCATAAAATAGTGGAAGCAAACGGAGCTAGAATATGTTTTAAAAAACAAATTTAGTAAAATTCTACTAAGATTCACCACCACTCACCTACTGGATCTACATTTTCTTCTCAGGGACATGATCTATCCAAAGGGCAAGAATTTCGCTAAAGAAGAATCACAAAACTTACTCCTGAGAACTAAGACAGGATGACTTTCATTTCCAAGCATCCTGATAGAGTTGACCAGGTTTCTGGGCTTATCAAGTCCTCAGGGGCAAAGTTCTCCCTGTCAAAGAGAGGCCAGGGGGAGAAGGATATCTGTAGACAGCATGCATACACCTGGGGCCTCCCTCAAGGCCCCCAGAAGTCATGGTTTGAAGCAACGATTTTTTTTTTTTTCCTGATTTGGACCATGCAGAGAATTGAGGTCTTGATTCCTGGTCAGGAGTGCTCTTGGGCTGGTTGGTGTGAGGCTTTATGGGACAGTGAGTCAGTTGTTAAGCCCTGGCCAGCTAAGGCAAACAAAAATGGAAGAAAAAAATGGTACATCATAGTTTGAAAAGTTAAAAGTTCAGGAGAAGCATCTCCTCAGAGCAAAGCTCAGTGACTCCTGGTACAACATTCCTGCCCTGCCTGGAAGTTGATCTGCCCATGATAATTGAAACAAAGTTTTTCCTTAAGACACAAGGGGAGTTGCAAGGACTCTTGTGGATGCAAATGCTATACTAAAAGCCCATTGTCTTTTTTTATTGGAGTATAGTTTATTTACAAGTTGTGTCAGTTTCAGGTATACAGCAAAGTGAATCAATTATATATATATATATATACACACAAATATATATCTACTCTATTTTAGATTCTTTTCTCATATAGCCATTACAGAGCATTGAGTAGAGTTTTCTGTGCTTTATAGTAAGTCTTTATTAGTTACCTACTTTATATTTAGTAGTGTGTACATATCAATCCCAGTCTCTCAACTTATCACTCCCTTCCCTTAACCTTGGAAACCATAATTTTATTTTTTACATCTGTAACTTTTTTTTTTGTTTGGTAAATAAGTTCATTTGAACACTTTTTTTTTAGACTCCACATAAGAGAGATATACTATTATATTCATACTGAGTCTACAGTGTTCAGAGTTCACATGTGCATGCTTTCTTCTACTCATTTCATAAGAAACCTATGAACATGGACAGGATTTTTAATTTTTATTTCATGTCTTTTATTAATCCACACACAGCTACTTGTCTTCTGATTTGCTAAAGCAACAAGTCAGACAACATTTGCCTTGATAATGGCTGTCAGAGTGGCCATAAAACTCCTGCACCGTATTCTTCTGAAGGTCACTCCAAGCAGAAAGGCCAGAGTCTGCCATTCTCACCCACCTAACAGTATTTATGGACAGCCAGGCTCATCTTTCTGTGATGCTTGGGAGAGGGTAAAACCTCTTCCTCTTCTAGGCACCTTAACACTAGGACTTCTTAAAAACTTCTAACCCTACCCACAAGGGCTCAATACAAGAAGCAGACTGGATCCCTTTGAGTGTCCTGGTCAAAGCAGAAACATCTTCCCATTGCTTCCCAAGGAGATCAGCCTTTGCTGAGAAGGGGAAATTTTCTTCTGATACTAAATCTTTGCCTCTAACTTTTCTATTATATCCAAGGTTCAACCTCAAGGGTGTGGGTGTTCTTGTAGACTTTAAATAAAATTTGTGTCTTGGCAGTGGTTCCTCCCAAGTTGAGGGAAAGGAAGAGATGGACTAGATCTGGGGACACAGCAGGGGGCAATGGGTGGGCTGCCGGCCAAAGAGCTGGACAGAATTTTTATATAAAAGTCTTCTAATAAATGATTAAACATGAACATACTGAAAGGACAATAGCATTATCTCATTGTTCCTGGAACACTAATGAATGTAAATACTTTGGCACTAATTTGTATGCTGATGTTCAAAGGATTTAGGGTATGTCTCATTCTTTTAATTTTTCTCTCTTTCTGTGATTTACATTCTCCTCAGTGAACAGCCTTCTCATCCTCCTTGGCAGAATGTGCACACTCCAAACTGCTGTGTGTCTGTTCTTTAAGAGCCTGAAACTTGTGACAAAATGCCCTGAATGCTGTACCCCAAAGAGCTCTCTTTTTAATTGAGTCTGAAACATAAATAATAAAAATATCTTTAATCCTGGAAAATGATGACAATAGGAGGGAATTAATGGTAGGAACAAATAACAAGAAATGGGATTTATTAGTTCTAGAGTTTAGAAATTGTCAAACAAAACAGTGCTGCTAGATATTTATATAAAACACCCTCTGCTGCTGGAGTTGTTGGTTGTTTTGCCTTTTGTCTTCAACTCGTAAGTCTGTCAAAAGACTGTCAAAAGAGAAGGATGTGAGAAGACATGAGGAATGCCTCTGAAAGTCACTGGGCTCAGCAACCCATCCTGGAAAGTGCAATTAGAACTGATGTTTGTTTATATATATATATGATGTATGTATATAATATGTCACTTTTCCAGGTTATCCTGTCTATAGACCCTGGCAAATTTCTTTAAGAAGAAGCACACACACACATGCAAACAAAATATCTCAAACCTTTCTGTTTTTTTCAGTTATTTTTAAGACTATTTCACTTGGAGAAATTATAAAGGTTAAGTGGGCATTACTTCCAAGTTATAGTCTTGGGCGGTTAGCCAGAGAGCATCAGTACCACATACACCCTTTCAGGAGAGGGTTTGATAGTGTGGGACAACTGCCTTTGAACGTCAAAGGCCCAGAACTGGCGCCAACTGCATCGACATGACTGTATCCCCAAAGCTGGAAAGTCTACAGCATGAGCAGATGACAGAATGGCTCCTTTTCCTTGAGAGAGCCTGGGGTCTCAGAAGGTACCAGCACTCAAATTCTCAACAGCTGGAAATGCACTCAGACTGCAAATTCAGAGAAGAAAATGCAATGAAAGTAGCACAATTACCAAAATGAACCAAGAAAGGGAAAAAGGTACTTTATATGCCTGTAATTTTCCTCCCAGAAAAGAATTAGAAATGTTCACATGTCTGCTTTCTTTGATTGCATCAAATGTTATAGTCATTGATTTACAATCATAATGATGTACTTGTGGGTGTCCTTCTACAAACTGGGGAACAGATACATGTCAAGGCCACTTCCGGAGGACTACTCTTCATGGCAAAACAGGAAGTATGCTTGATGATAAGAAAGAAAGTCCAGAAGCCCAATGTAGCCCATTCTCCAAATTGGGAAGAAATAGCAAAAGAGAAGGGAAACACAGATATTAACCAAGAAATGATAAATAGAATGTGGAACATTTATCTGAAGTAATACTATAAAGAAATGAGAATGAAAGAGATATAAATATATTTATCAACATAGATCAGCCTCCAAAGGGCCAAATGAAAGATGTCAAGCACAAGAGATGAGCCTGAGGATGACTCAGTTTACAGGAAGTGCACATAAAAGCAGAATTAATTCTTAAATGAAAATTCACAATTGGGGTTGCCTGAGGGGTGGGGACACATTTCCAGGAATCTGAAGTGGGCTTTCACGAAGTGAGCAAGGTTGTTTCTTGGTCATGTGCCAGTATTGGTCACATGACTATTTGCAGTTTGTAAAAATTCATCAATATGTGTATTTCTGATTTATGAACCTGTGTGTCTATATACACATAGCTCATATACACATAGCTTGGAAGAAAAGCTATAACAAACCAAGATAGCATATTGAAAAGCAGAAACATTACTTTGCTAACAAAGGTCCATATAGTCAAAGCTATGGTTTTTCCATTAATCGTGTATGGATGTTAGTTTTCCAACAAACTGTGGAAAATTCTTAAAGAGATAGGAATACCAGAACACCTGACCTGCCTCCTGAGAAATCTGCATGCAGGTCAAGGAACAACAGTTAGAACTGCACATGAAACAATGGATTGGTTCCAAATTGGGAAAGGAGTATGTCAAGACTGTATATTGCCTTCCTGCTTATTTAATTCTATGCAGAGTACATCCTGTAAAATGCCAGGCTGGATGAAGCACAAGCTAGAATCAAAATTGCCAGGAGAAATATCAATAACCTCAGATATGCAGATAACACCACTCTTAAGCAGAAAGCGAAGACGAACTAAAGAGCCTTTTGATAAACATGAAAGAGGAGAGTAAAAATGCTGGCTCAAAACTCAACACTGAAAAGCTAAGATCATGGGACCTGGTCTCATCATTTTATGGCAAATAGACGGAGAAACAATGGAAACAGTAACAGACTTTATTTTCAGATGGTGACTGCAGCCATGAAATTAAAAGAGGCTTGCTTGTTGGAAGAAAAGCTATGACCTGCTGGGGTCCAGCCCCGGTGGATCCAGGGTGATTAGAAGGGGAGATGGATAGGTGAGGAAAAACTTATTTACACAGAAATATAAAAAGAGATTAAGAAGAAATAGTATAGTAGGAAAATTTAATAGAGAAAAGAGGCTGAATAACTTGGTTTACGAGAAAAGCCAATAAAATCTGAGGACAAGAGATTTGCACCATCTACGTTGGGCCACCGGCACCCACTTGAATATCGAAGGGTGCCCCGCCTTAGGTTCCCTTTCGTGTGGATCTTAGAAGCCAGGGCAAGTAAGTAGACGTGGTGAGCTTCCTGCTCCAGATGGGAATTCAGCCAGAAAAGGAGAGGGAGGGAGAGGGAGAAAGAGAGAAGGAGAGAGACACGGGGGGAGCCAGATTCCCAAGAAACTAGTTCGAGAGACTAGTCCGAGAAACTGGTCCATCCTTTATTGTTCAGAAGGCTTTTTATACTTTTGATAGTACATGGAGATCAATGGGTAACACAAAGTTATGCAGCGTTAGCAGCCCAGACTCTTATCAAAGCCAAGCTTTTCTCTCTGCATACCTAGTTGTAAACACAAGTCTTAGGTGATTTACATCATCTTCCGGCCAAAGGGCCAATTAACATTTTACAATCTTTTTTTCTGATAAGTGTTTGTCAACTAGAAGACTTATTTGTGTTGATCTTCCCAAAGTCTGGTGCCACTCTCAGAAAGCACTAAATAAAGTTACATTCTTACATAGCAAAGATACAGCAAATTATAACAAGTAAAAGGAGTACAGTGATTTATAACAAAAGAAAAGTAATTAACTCAAAAGTCTAGTTGCTAACATCAAAACTACTATATACCTTTTTCCATATCCAGGTTACATTGATTAATATCCTCCCAGGTGCCTAAAAGATAAAGAATATGGAGGCCTGGCAGCAATCATTGAGTCAACAGTGAAATCCGTCACCAATATGATTTTTAGCTCTTTAGAAAAGGCTCTGTATCTTTAAGATGTTTTAAGCTTTGTGCCTATCATGGTTGGGGGGCTCTAAACAATTCGCAAGCCATAAAAAGTCCAGGGGAACCTGTTAGGCAAGTTAGAGAGTTATCAGAGGGTGTTTGAAGTGAAACATTCCTTTCAAATGAAGAAGACTGAAGCCCTGAGTTGACTTTTCCAGAGTGTGTCAGAAGAGTGGAAAAGCACAGTACAATAAGGCAGGAAGATTCTGGTTTTGGAGGTACATTCTCAGGAAATTCCAGGGGGAACCTTGAAGCCTGACTCGCCTTGCCCATCAGGCCTTGTCATGGGGGGGACCTCCCGTGCTGGCTCCTGGCAATGACCAATCTAGACAGCATAATAAAAAGCTGACAAAGATCCATCTAGTCAAAACTATGGTTTTTCCAGTAGTCATATATGGCTGTGAGAGTTGGACCATAAAGAAAGTTGAGCACTGAAGAATTGATACTTTTGAACTGTGGTGTTGGAGAAGACTCTTGAGAGTCTGTTGGACTGCAAGGAGATCAAATTAGTCAATCCTAAAGGAAATCACTCCTGAATATTCATTGGAAGGACTGATGCTGAAACTGAAGCTCCAATACTTTGGCCACTTGATGCGAAGAACTGATTCAATGGAAAAGACTCTGATGCTCGGAAAGACTAAAGGCAGGAGGAGAAGGGGATGACAGAGGATGAGATGGTTGGATGGCATCACCGATGTGATGACATGAGTTTGAGCAAGCTCTAGAAGTTGGTGATGGACAGAGAGGCCTGGCATGCTGCAGTACATGGGTTGCAAAGAGACATGAATGAGCATCTGAACTGAACTGTGCATTATATATATGTGTATACACAGATATATATGTACACAGCCTATATGTGTATACACAGCAGATATACATAACTGTGTATACACATATATATACGTACCCTGATGTGTGCATAACACACCAATGAAATTTACAATGGAAGATGTTTTCCTCTTTATGGAGGTTTTATTTTATTAGAATCACAGTAAATTTCTTATTAGAAACGAGATTTACCTTATCCACACACAAAAAAACATATGACTCACTTACATAAACTTAAGCTAAATACATTGTACTTCCCAGAACACATGCTTTCAAAATTGATATTCAAATGGATTTCACAATATCTTAATTATCATTTAGTTAATTAACATTTAGTTTATACAGATGATAGAATTCAAGTGTAAAACATTCAGTAAAAATTTAAAAGAAGTAAACATATAAAAAAACATAAAAAAAGTAAACATAGATAAATAGGACACATCTCTGAGGAAAGATTAAGAGTGTGAAGATTAATAACTTCCCTGTGTATCCTATATATTTTTTTAATTGAAAGATTTTGTATAAACCCACTGACTCAACCATGGCTATTAATAATAAGCTTCTGCTTTTCTCTGTACAATATATGAATGATCATCATGTCATCAGGAAAGATGGTTCCTTTGAGAGGAAGACAAAGGAAATGGAAATAAATTTTATGAGCAAAGATTAAGTGATTAAGGCTATCTGAAAAATAGAAAAGTGAAAGATTTAATTCCATCTTCAACTTTAAATGGCTGATTACATGACCAACAAGTTGTCAACCTTCTTCTGTTTCCAAAGAAGTGGTGGGAGGATTTGATTTAATGTTGAAGCTTAAATCTGGCTGCAGTAGGAGGAATGGCCTCCTGTTTGGTAACTGTGAGAGAGAGAATCAGGCTTCCCTGGTGGTGGCAGAGGTAAAGAACCTGCCTGCCAATGCAGGAGACTCTTACAAGACACAGGTCTGATCTCCCCCTTTGGAGGAGAATACTCCCTCTGGTATTCTTGCCAGAAGAATCCCATGGGCAGAGATCTGAAAAATAGAAAAGTGAAAGATTTAATTCCATCTTCAACTTTAAATGGCTGATTACATGACCAACAAGTTGTCAACCTTCTTCTGTTTCCAAAGAAGTGGTGGGAGGATTTGATTTAATGTTGAAGCTTAAATCTGACTGCAGTAGGAGGAATGGCCTCCTGTTTGGTAACTGTGAGAGAGAGAATCAGGCTTCCCTGGTGGTGGCAGAGGTAAAGAACCTGCCTGCCAATGCAGGAGACTCTTACAAGACACAGGTCTGATCTCCCCCTTTGGAGGAGAATACTCCCTCTGGTATTCTTGCCAGAAGAATCCCATGGGCAGAGGAGCCTGGCAGGTGCAGTCTATAGGGGCACACAGAGTCAGACATGACTAAAGTGACTTAGCACGCAGCACAAGACAGAGAAAGGATCATATAAATAATTCCTAGGATTTTTGCAGGTAGATCCATGATTGGTCCAAGAGACTGGAAGCCCTACTCCATGATCACCACCCTTGCCCAGGTAGTCCACAGGCAAATTTGCACCAGAATATCTGTAAAATTTCAACTTTTGCATAAAACTCCACCAAAATTGTGTCATATTATATAATATGTTCACTTATTGTAACATATTTCAAGTAATTAGTTTGATATCTTTCATTTAGAAAACTTTGGAAAGCATAGTAATTGAAGAAGATGTACCATTTTTTTTTTTTAATTTTAGGATACTCAGACTCTAAGTTTGAGAAACACTGGCTTGAATAATCTTCATTTCCTAAAGGAAATATTTAGAAAAATAGCTTCTCATAAGGTACTGTTTTGTGAACAATCATAGTAATGTTGCTGGAATTTTTTATGTGTCAATATGAAGAACTTTATCTCATAAATATCTTTAAAAAGATGGGAAATTATACAAAATTTTGGGTACAGTGGCAATAAATATAAAATTCAGTTGACTCATGCCTAGGTAGATTTTCCTGGCATGACTTCCCCACTGTGAAATGCAAGGGTACCTCATCTGTTACCACTTGTCCACAGGTTCTCAGAGGAACAGGAGCTCAGTCTGAGCAGCTTATTCAGTGAGTGCGAGTCAGTGGATTCATCCAACAGCTTTTTTTTTTTTTTTTTGTTCCTTACAACTACTGTCTTTTATTACAGGCTTGCTTGTTCTCAGTTTTCTGACTCTGGATTACATAACAGATAAATCCCTTAGTCCCTTTGGACATTTTCAAAAATTAATGAACAATGTCACTTTCTGATAGCAAAACATCCCAGTTCAAGTAACATCAAGCCTCTATTTTATGACTACGCCACTTTGCTCAGCTCAGATCACACTCAGCCTTGAAACCTGTGATTTAAAAGATAATACCATTTATTCTCTTGATTCCTTCCCTGTGATGTAAAGTGATTATTACCTAGCTCACAAAAAAAACAGTTTGAGAACTACAAATTTGGAGGAAACTATGTGTGTATTAACATTTATACCTTTGGCAATGAGTTGTCAAAAGTAATCATTGACATACCTGGAAAAAAGCACACTTGAATAAGGGGTCAACTAGCAACTACACTTGCAAACTACCACACAATTGCACTCATCTCACACACTAGCAAAGTAACGCTCAAAATTCTCCAGGCCAGGGTTCAACAGTATGTAAACTGAGAACTTCCAGATGTTCAAGCTGGATTTAGAAAGGGCAGAGGAGCCAGAGGTCAAATCACCAATATCCACTGGATCATCAAAAAAGCAAGAGAGTTCCAGAAAAACGTCTATTTCTGCTTTATTGAGTACACCAAAGCCTTTGAATGTGAGGATCATAAAAAACTGTGGAAAATTCTTCAAGAAATGGGAATACCAGATCACCTTACCTGCCTCTTGAGAAATCTGTATCAGGTCAAGAAGCAGCAGTTAGAACCGGATGTGGAAAACCAGGCTGGTTCCAAATCGGGAGGAGTACATCAAGGCTGCATATTGTCTCCCTGCTTATTTAACTTATATGTAGAGCACATTATGTGAAATGCCAGGCTGGATGAAGCACAAGCTGGAATCAAGATTGCCAGGAGAAATATCAATAACCTCAGATATGCAGATGACACCACCCTTATGGCAGAAAGTGAAGAACTGAAGAGCCTCTTGATGAAAGTGAAAGAAGTGAAAAAGTTGGCTTAAAGCTCAACATTCAGAAAACGAAGATCATGGCATCTGGTCCCATCACTTCATGGGAAATAGATGGGGAAACAGTGTCAGACTTTATTTTGGGGGGCTCCAAAATCACTGCAGATGGTGACTACAGCCATGAAATTAGAAGACACTTACTCTTTGAAAGGAGAGTTATGACCAACTTAGATAGCTTATTAAAAAGTAGAGACATTACTTTGCCAATAAAGATCTGTCTAGTCAAGGCTATGGTTTTTCCAGTGGTCATGTATGGATGTGAGAGTTGGACTGTGAAGAAAGCTGATCACCGAAAAATTGACGCTTTTGAACTGTGGTGTTGGAGAAGACTCTTGAGAGTCCCTTGGACTACAAGGAGATCTAACCAGTCCATTCTGGAGGAGATCAGTCCTGGGTGTTCTTTGGAAGGAATGATGCTAAAGCTGAAACTCCAGTACTTTGGCCACCTCATGTGAAGGGTTGACTTATTGGAAAAGACCGTGATGCTGGGAGGGATTGGGGGCAGGAGGAGAAGGGGACGACAGAGGATGAGATGGCTGGATGGCATCACCGACTCGATGGACATGAGTTTGAGTGAACTCCGGGAGTTGGTGATGGACAGGGAGGTCTGGCGTGCAGCAATTCATGGGGTTGCAAAGAGTCAGACATGACTGAGCAACTGAACTGAACTGAACGAATCATTCAAACTCCAATTATCTTATATAAATAGATAAATACAAGTTTACTTTTCATAAGCTCCCCTTGAATTGCGGTTTGTCAATCATCTGTTGTGAGTTATATTTAAATATAAAATGGACTTGCCTTTCAATTGCAAAGGGTTGAAAACAGCGCAGAGAATTTATTGGCGTCTGAAAGATGAAACTCTGTGTGTGACAGGCTGCAAGTAATCCATTGCTTATAATCTTGATCCTCTCACCTTTAAGGAAAATAATACAATGACCATTTTAAGAAACAATGTTAATAAGAACTGTAAATTATCCCTACTCAGTGACTCACATAACATAGGAACATAACAAATGATTTCTATGTTTTTTATTATTATCATTATTTTTATTTGCATTTCCTCAAAAAGTAGTCCAAGATACGATCTTCTTAAATGTTTGCATTGCATTGATGTTAGCAGTTGGAGGACATATTTTATCTCCTTTAGATCAGGTAGGGTTATTTCTTGTTCACTAATGTTACAAATAATTATTAAGTAATTTATTTTGTCTGGCATTCTAGTAAGAAATATAATTTGCTTGGGTTTTTGTTGATAATATTTTTACACTCTTGATATTAACAATAAAGCATTTTATCTTAAATGTGTAGATCAAAGACATTTTTCAGAAAACCAGAGTTACATCCCTCAATTTGAAACAGAAGCATGGAAACCTCAGAAAGATTAGCTGAAAACTAATTAGAATCTGGCATCTTATATGTAACAGAAAATAAAATATTTCTTGGTAGAAATCCATAAAGATTCATCATAAGGATATAAACGAAGAAATGTTGAATAATTTAATTGCACCAAAGCAAATAGATAAATAAAACATGGATCCTGCTATGTGTCAAGAACTGTATCAAACACTAGTTTTCAAATTTGTATAATAGACTGCCTGATCTTTTGAGCATAGGAGATGTGTATTTTTCAAGCTTTGAGCAAGAGAGTTGTAGTCTGAGTTTGTTTCTTAAGACATTACTCAACATTCTGTCTCACTAGCAACTTTGTGTTAAGTTCCTGTAAGATGGATTTTTTTTTTTTTTTTTTTTTTTGGAATACTAACCTGCATAGTTTCATCAGCTACCTATAGCCTTTGGGACCAACCCATCATCCAATAGAAAGTTCATGATCCAAAATCTTAAATTATCATTTTGATTGTTAGAAAAAAAGGTGGCAAATATTGAAAGTGTTACAAACTAATTTCACAACAAACATTTGAGCATCTTTTGTTTGCTGGAACTTGTGCTAATGTATCACATTTCATTTTCATTATATATATTATTTTTTATAATTTACTTAAGCCATTTCCAAACTTGTTCATATGTTACCATGAAGAAAAATATTGGTTCTCATTTACTTTAGTGTAGCTTATCTGATACTTTGTGATTTCAGTTAATTATATATGAATATGCATTGTACTTTTCCCATTAAATCTCAGTGCACCAGTACCAGTAAAGTGGTCTTGGAAAACAATTTTGATAAGAACTTAATTTCACAGTAAGAAGGCTTTGAAGAGTGAAGGAGACATACAGCTCTTTTACAGTATTAAATACTGGTGCATTGCATTGCCCAGGCAGTTTTCCTCTACATTTATTGAGATTCTTTCTGACACCATTTGAGGGGTAGGACTGCCTCCTTGGGGAAAACTATATATATAAGAAAATTTCAAGGATAGAGTAGAAATTCAAAAAGCCATTTTCACATATATGTATGTCTCTTTGAAAAAAAATAATTCCACAAAACTATTTTAAGATTAAATTGAAGGAAAGCACTTAGAATAATATTGCAGCCATTATAAATGGTATTGTAACCTGCATTTTCAAAGGCAGGCATTTCTTCTTAAAGCAGGAATCTTTTTAAAGGGGTCAAATCAGAACCGCAATTTGCCATGGTCCTGCCATTACTAGTTCTACGGCAATCTCAGAGAAACCCTGCTTTCCCCAGGAAAAGGGGAAAGCTTTTATAAAGTAGAAATAGTCAGTTCCTTTTAGTGAATGACTTTCCATTCGGCTGGTTTTTTTTTTTTTTTTTAGCTGCTGTTGAGTTTTTGTTGTTTGTATTACCTGTTTGCTATGAATTATCTCTAAACAAATTATAAAGCCAGGAATAAAACCTTAGAGGAAATCTAAAGGCTATAGAGAATCATTTTTAGTTACAAATGCATAGCTCTAGCTTGAAATTAAGATATGATGTTATATTAAAATTAATTTTTTAATTGACAGTTAATTTTGGAAATCATACAGAAAACTTAGCTCTGTGATTACAAATTTGAAACATCTGTTCCCTACATAATTGAGTGAAGTCGCTCAGTCATGTCCAACTCTTTGTGGTCCCATGGACTGGACTGTAGCCTTCCAGGCAAGAACACAGGCAAGTGTTCCTGCCAGGCAAGAACACTGGAGTGGGGTGCCATTTCCTTCTCCAGGGGATTGGCCTGGCCCAGGGATCGAACCCAAGTCTCCTGCACTGCAGGCAGACTTTTCACTGTCTGAGCCTTTTTCAATAAAATTATTGCTTTTTTATTCTGGCTTTGACTCTTTCAGTTCCTTAGCTGTGTAAATACTGTATTATGAATTATTGTAGAGCTTTGGATGAGTATGTGAAACCCTCAGGATATCACTCCCTCAATCTTTAAGCCTGCTTTTTTGTAAAACTGTGTACTGTGTGAGAATAGCATTGAAATATGTATACTATCTTGTAAGAAACGAATCGCCAGTCTATGTTCAATGCAGGATGCAGGATGCTTGGGGCTGGTGTATGGGGATGATCCAGAGGGATGATGTGCGGTGGGAGGTGGGAGGGGGGTTCATGTTTGGGAGTTCGTGTACACCCGTGGCAGATTCATGTCAATGTATGCCAAAACCAATAGAGGACTGTAAAGTAAAATAAATTAAAATGGACGCTCTAAAAAAAATTTTTTTAAAAAGAAAAAAAAAAACTTTTAAACAATGATATGCACTGATTGGCACTCTTTTTATTAAAATTTAACAAAACAGTATGCTAACATAAGGATTTGCCATATTACTTAGAGATATAGCTTATATTCTTTTTTCTTGTTATATGTGTCATTAAAATTTACTCCTCTTTTTAATCTAAATAAATAAATAAATGGAATGGTAAGTATGCCACTCACCACACAGTAGGTTTTCTGTACATGTGGAGTCATGTCTCTGATTATAGGAAGCATGTAGCACAGAAAAAAGCATTTTATACTGATAACAGGGAAAATGTTTCTGAGTAATCCACCAGAAAATAATCTTATAGAAAATGGTGTTTTCCCCCTGTTTAAGAAAAGACATGAATCTGTAATCTGTTTCAAAATAAATTAACATCTATCTAAAATGAATGATTGATATTTTCATTGAACATTGTTTTTACTTTGAATTTATTTGCAAATTAATTTCTGTGTAAACATATGCAGTCCTTATTTGTGATGCTTATCCCACGTGTGTGTGTGTGTGTGTGTTATGAGGGGAAAATGCTTTCTGAGGAATAAATGGGAGAGAGTGAGGGTGGTAAATTTTGTTTGATATCATTGTAATTTTCCAATATTTGGAAATATTGAAACAGTGCATACCAGTCTAATATTGTAGTTTTTAAAAAAATGGTATGAGTTGTTACCAAGGATGAAAGGGAAGGGGACAATATAGGTGTTCGGGATGAAGGGATGTGAACTACTATGCATAAAATAAATGAGGACAAAGATATATTGCTCAGCAAGGTAAATACAACCATTGTTGTATAATAACTTTAAATGGAATATAATCTATAAAAATCTTGAATCACTAGATTATATACCTGGAACTAATATAGTAAATAAACTATCAGTTCAGTCACTGAGTCATGTCTGACTCTTTGTGACCCCATGGACTGCAGCATGCCAGGCTTCCCTGTCCATCACCAACTCCAGGAGCCTACTCAAACTCATGTCCATCGAGTCAGTGATGCTATTCAACCATCCTCATCCTCTGTGGTCACCTTCTCCTCCCACCTTCAATCTTTCCCAGCATCAGGGTCTTTTCAAATGAGTCAATTCTTTGCATCAGGTGGTCAAAGTTTTGGAGTTTCAGCTTCGTGGTCAGTCCTTTCAATGAATATTCAGGACTGATTGCCTTTAGGATGGACTGGTTGGGTCTCCTTGCAGTCCAAAGAGACTCTCAAGAGTCTTCTCCAACACCACAGTTCAAAAACAACAATTCTTCAGCGCTCAGCTTTCTTTATATTCCAACTCTCACATCCATACATGACTACTGAAAAAACCATAGATTTGACTAGATAGACTGACCTTTCTTGGTAAAGTAATGTTTCTGCTTCTTAATATGCTCTCTAGGTTGGTCATAGCTTTTCTTCCAAGGAGCAAGTGTTTTTTAATATAATAAGAAGCAGTATGTACAGATATTATTTTAAAAATCCCAAACATATGACAGACACTAAGAAACAGATATTGGATCTAAGGAAAAATTCCACAAGACAGAGACTCTATCACAGACATTCTTCCATTCTCAAAGGAGAAGTGATAGAAATGTTTACAGAAACAAAATAAACTAAGAAAACCACATACTTGTTCAGAAACTTAGAAGGTCCAGTTCAGAGAGTTGACGGCTTGGTTCTCTATAGTACGGCTGCTGCTAAGTTGCTTCAGTCGTGTCTGACTCTGTGCGACCCCATAGATGGCAGCCCACCAGGCTCCCCCATCCTTGGGATTCTCCAGGCAAGAATCCTGGAGTGGGGTGCCATTGCCTGCTCCACTACAGTATGGAGACTCTACATAAACACAAGTCATGAAGAAGAGGTAACTTCAGGATGAAAGTCATGCAGTTACACCTGAAAACNGACTCTGTGCGACCCCATAGATGGCAGCCCACCAGGCTCCCCCATCCTTGGGATTCTCCAGGCAAGAATCCTGGAGTGGGGTGCCATTGCCTGCTCCACTACAGTATGGAGACTCTACATAAACACAAGTCATGAAGAAGAGGTAACTTCAGGATGAAAGTCATGCAGTTACACCTGAAAACTTCTACCAGAAACAGTAACTCAACCAGTTAGTTATAGCAGAATCAAGTTACCTATTGAATTTTACTTTTATTAAGAGCAAAAGACATTATCAAAATTAAAAATTCTTCCTTTAGTGTTTATTTTACAGTGAAATAAATTATAATACTCAATATGATGTCAAGAAAAACTGAATCATGATGCTTTGTCCCAAATACTGAAGCATTTCTGAGTCTCTACCAAGACTCACTGCCAACATAAAATTGGGGTCACTGTGAATCTTACTGAGTCTTGCTCTTTTGATCTTGATGTGAAACTAAAAACCAATTAAAATCTTGGGATTGGCAACACTTTCTTTGGACATGAAATGCACTAACTCTAAAGAAAAAGTGATAAATCAAATTTTATTCAAATTAAAAGCATCTGCTGTCTAGAACACACCATTAAGAAAATGAAAAGTTATTTCTAGGCTGGCTTTCTATACTATTCCATTGATCTATATTTTTTATTTTTGTGCCAACATCGTACTGTCTTGATGACCGTATCTTGGTAGTATAGTCGAAAATCAGTTCAGTTCAGTTCAGTTCAGTCGCTCAGTCATGTCTGACTCTTTGTGACCCCATGAATCGCAGCACACCAGGCCTCCCTGTCCATCACCAACTCCCGGAGTTCACTCAGACTCACGTCCATCGAGTCCGTGATGCCATCCAGCCATCTCATCCTCGGTCGTCCCCTTCTCCTCCTGCCCCCAATCCCTCCCAGCATCAGAGTCTTCTCCAATGAGTCGACTCTTCACATGAGGTGACCAAAGTACTGGAATTTCAGCTCTAGCATCATTCCTTCCAAAGAAATCCCAGGGTTGATCTCCTTCAGAATGGACTGGTTGGATCTCCTTGCAGTCCAAGGGACTCTCAAGAGTCTTCTCCAACACCACAGTTCAAAGGTATCAGTTCTTCAGTGCTCAGCCTTCTTCACAGTCCAACTCTCCTCCAGCTCCATTTTTCTTTAAGATCACTTGAATTATTTAGGATCTTTTATGTTTCCATACAAATTTAAACAATTTTTGTTCTAGTTCTGTGAAAAATGTCATTGGTAATTTGATAGAAACATTAAAACTGTAGATTGTTTGGAGTAATATAGTCTTTTTCACAACATTGATCCTTCTAATCCAAGAACATGGTATAGCTTTCTATTTGTTTATGTCACCTTTGACTTTTTTTTTTTGATCTGACAAGACTCACATCCATAATATATAAACTTACAATGAGATAGCAAGAAGACAAATAATCCAGTTAGAAAAGATGGGCAAAAAATTTGCAGACACTGTCAGAAAAAGTGATATAAAAATGGCCAATAAGCATATGTAAAAATGCTCAATGAGATAGTTGAATGGCTTTACTGACTTGATGGACATGAGTTTGAGCAAGGTCCAGGAGTTAGTGATGGACAAGGAAGCCTGGCATGCTGCAATTCATGGGTTGCAAAGAGTCAGGCATCACTTATCAATTGATCTGAACTGATCATTGACCATGGGATAGAATTAAACCATATGACCTATGATTGTATACATCAGAAGAATTAAAACTGAAAAGAGAGTAGCTTAGAGATGGATGAGCTTGCATGATTCTCACTTTTCCTTTCAAAAATTCCTTTGCTCCCTGCTCATATCTGAGCTGGCTTCTCCCAAGGAATATTTGCACACAATCCTTGTTTCTGCTCAGTTTCTTGGGTAATCCCGCTGATATAGGAGAAGTCATAACTCAGATAAATGGGAAGGGATTTTAGAGCTGAATTAAACCCTGTCTGATAGTAAGCCAGAGCCCTTACCAAGTAATAACCTGAGTACATAGTGGTTCCATAATTACTCAAGTTTTAATCTATGAGTAATTGTAATGTGGTACAGATACAAGCAGACGGTGAGAAGTTGAGAAATTCATGGCTACATCATTTTTTTTTTTTTTTTTCTGGTTAGGGTGTGATGATAAACTAAGAACAGTGAAGTATAATAGAAGTTTTGATAGTGTTGTATTTTTAGACACCTAGAATTATAGGCTCAGATCAAGTAATTGACAAGCCAATCAATCTAATCAAATGACAAGCTAATCTAATCAATGTTCTAAGCCCTGAAAGGCATAAAGGGGCACGTTCCTTGTGGCTTTTCTGAACCCAGACTAAACATTTGGATGTTGCAGGACTGCAGGAGGCAAGCGGTTTTCCACACTGAAGTCAGTGCTGTGATTAGAAATGAGCAAGGCTCTAAGTTTGGGGACGCAGATATTACGGTGAAGAGCCATGAAAATCTGGAACTCTCAAATGGGGAGGACCTCTCTGGCCACCTTTCTGGACCCTTGCTCCTCCTCAGAGGAGCACAGCCCCCCTTATATGGAGAGTAACCTCATCTGCTGAAGCCACTGGTTCTCCACCTGCCCGCCCGTGGGCCGCTGCCACACCACAATTCAGCAGAACCTAAATGTAAAGGTTTCTCCATATAGTCTGTGTGGGTAAAGAATTGCAGGAATTGGTTAATATGTGCTAGCAGGAAACAAGGAATTACATGAGAAAATAGTTCTTGAGCANCTCCACCTGCCCGCCCGTGGGCCGCTGCCACACCACAATTCAGCAGAACCTAAATGTAAAGGTTTCTCCACACAGTCTGTGTGGGTAAAGAATTGCAGGAGTTGGTTAATATGTGCTAGCAGGAAACAAGGAATTACATGAGAAAATAGTTCTTGAGCAAGAGGGTTGTCAAATACGAGGTTCCGCAGGGGGAAGAAAAATTGACATGGGATGATTCACACCATCTGTTGAACTTGACGTTTTGACAAAAATACTTAGAGCTGATTCTAATAATTTTCTGGGGACACTCGCTTAGGGCCTGGACACGAAAGTGGACTCTTATAAATGAACTTCCCTAAGAAATGGCAACCCACTCCAGTGTTCTTGCCTAGAGAATCCCAGGTATGGTGGAGCCTGGTGGACTGCCATCTATAGGGTCGTACAGAGAGTCAGACATGAAGCGACTTAGCAGCAGCAACACAGTACTGAAAAGGAACAAAGAGGTCCAAGTTGGTGAGTGCGTTAGATTTGGAGACTTTTGTAGGCACTACCTAAAACCTGTTTCCTCTGTGAGGTTGCAGAGACATTAACAAATGAAAATATTCATGGGTTCAAGCTAGAGGGCAGCTGACTGGGGTCTTGCTCAATTTATATAATCATTTAATTTAAGAGATGACAGTCAGAAAGACCTTAGCTGCCACAATAAAAGCATTCAGTCCCTCATGCAAGTTCCAGACATAATTTAGATTGCAACACTGATGAAAAATGAAATTCATTAAGGGGAAGCTCAGATCTTCTTTAGTTAAAGTTCAGCAACACCACCACAAAATTATGCAGTAATTATTCCTTTAGTCTTTCTCCAAAGAGACTTATGGCCATTTGTCAACTGTGTATTGGGTTCACAGACACACTCCTGAATTTTCAGATTGTTTATTATGAGTTTGAAGCTAAAATTTATATCAAATGTTTGAAACCCTGGATTGATCCTCTGGCTAGAATGAGAGCTAAGAAACTAATTGACAAATCACTTTTTAGCTTGAATGTGTCCCATAATGTGCAATAGATAGGATCATCTACTCTGTGGCCATCTCTCTAGTTCATAGGTGTATAACTGAGATAGATGTCCTTAACAACAGAGAATAATTATGTTGGTTCATGGTCTGGAGCATGCATAATGGGGCTTTCCTGGTGGTTCAGTAGTAAAGAAAATGCCTTCCAGTGTAGCAGATGCAGGTTTGATCTTTGGGTCAGGAAGATCTCCTGGAGAAGGAAATGGAAAGCCACTCCCGTATTCTTGCCTGTAAAGTTCTATGGACAGAGGAGGCTGGCTGGCAACAGTCTATGGGGTCCCACTGCACACAGGAAGAGCAAATCTGTGCCCACTGAGATAGTGATTCAGAGGCATTACTGCCTATTGGAGGGATTGTGGAAATTGTACCTCCTGGGAAATTTTTAAGGATGGTTGGTGTCTTAGTTTCAGTTGCTCAAACACATTATCATACACCAGGTGGTTTAAAGAATATTTACTTCCTACAGTTCTGCAGTCTGGGAAGTTCAAGGTCAAGGCACCAGCAGATTCAATGCTGAATGAGAGCCCCCTTCCTGCCCTGTCAACAGCAGCAAGTCTTACAGCTTCACATGGCATCGTGACTCTTCAGTTTCTTGCTGCAAGCACATTCATTCCATTCATGAGGGCTCCACTCTCACAACCTCATTTATTCTTTTATTTTCTAATTTTGTGGTCACTCTTGTTAGGGAAATTAAATAGTCTTGTTTAGACTTTGGAGACAAAGCAGAGCAGGTCTCTGACCTTGCTTCTGACCTGCCTGGACGCTGCCCTGACTGTGAGGGTCCTGACTGCCTGTCATGAGTGTAAGCCTTGCAGCACCGAAGATAAAATAAGGAAGGAATCATGAGATTGCTGAGCCCTGGGAGGGAGTCTGGCCAACCAAGTACCAGAGTTAACAACATTCCCAGTTTTATAAGACAAAACAAACAGCATTAACATGAAGCGAGAGCTGCAATTTGCTCACAGATTGATGATGATATCAGTTTGCTTCCTGGGTTGTAAAGTGGAATCGCAATTTTTAAAGTCTCACCCACTGAGAGGATGTGCTGCTGGGATCTTTTCCCAGTAGGGAATCCAGTCATGCTGTGACAGGGGACTCACCACTGCTCATTGAGTCTGGACGTTGGTCAAAACCCAGTTTGGTGTATCCTCTGCTGTTTCTATTTTTCTTTTCTTTCAATGTTAACATATTGAAAGTAAGCTAGATAATTCTCTAATAAATATGTATATTATCTGTATAGAATGAGTGGCTTATTTTGTCAACAAATCCTTTGAACCTGAGACAATGTGAAAACTTTCTGCAAAACAATGCCACAAAACATGTGGAATTTTAGTTCCTTGGCCAGGGATAGAATCTGTGCCCTCTGCAGTGGAAGACGTATACATATAACATTTGTACATTTTCTCCTTTTTAATATAAATTTTTTTATTTTAATTGAAGGTTAATTACTTTACAATTTTGTAATGGTTTTGCCATACATCAACATGAATCCACCACAGGTATACATTTTCAATTTATACAAATATAGCAAGTATGTTAGAGAAGAATGTATCATCTTTTTTCACAATCTTGAAGTGCAGAACTTTTTATTGTTCAATGAATGTGTGTGTGCATTAGGCGCTCAGTCATGTCTGACTCTTTTGGAACCCCATGAGCTGTAGCCTTCTGTACCCTCTTCATGGAATTCTGCAGGAAAGAATAAGGGTAGCCATTCCCTTCTCCAGGGGATCTTCCCCACTGAGGGATCTTGAATGGATCTCTTGAATTGCAGGTAGATTCCTTACCATCTGAACCACTAGAGAACCCCTGTTCAGTGAATATTTGTTAATTGTGTTTTTCAAATTTTGTCTTAGACACTTTTTTATGCTTGACCTAGCAGTAATTGAGAGTATTTCAAAATCTCCCAGATGACGTTGAATCGCCAGTTTCTTCCCATAATTCTATTAAATTTACTTTGTTTATTTTAGGGTCACTCTAAAGATATAAACAACACACTCATTATGGTGAATTGAAACCTATATAATATGTAAGGAATCTGTCTGACATTATGTCATAAAATACACTTGATCCCTCTCCTGCCTTCAGCTGCTATTTTCCTGGAAAATTTTATTATACCTGTACTTTCAGCATTTCTATGTCCAATGTATTATTCTTCTAGGAAGAGCATGCTATATTTATTTTCAGTCTGACAAGCTCTGTTCTTGAACTGTCAAATTTTGTTTATTTGAATTTATGGTAAAGTTTGTTATCTCTGGAATTTTATCATCATACATTTGTTCTTTCTGTTTGCTTCTCTTTTATTAAGCTCTTGTTCTTTCTTCTATGATTTTAGAAAACAGCTATTGAAATACAACGAATACATAGATAAAGGCATTATCTTAATTGTGCAGCCTAATGAATTTCTACCCAGTTGAAGAACAAGAATTATGCCAGTCTGGTGAAGCCTCTGCATGTTGTATCCCAACTCTAAACTGTGTATACTTTGCAAAGATTTTTTTTGGTCAATATATCTTGGGTCCCACCAACCATAGGTAAAATTTGTCTTTGCTTAAAATTATATAAATATAATATATGCAATTTCTTCTTCTGTACCTGGTTTTAACTCAACATTATGTTTGAGTATGTGTCCTTTCTGGTACATGTAGGCATGATTCATTCACTTTCATTTTTTAATACATTATAATTTATATATACATTCTACTCTTGATGCACATGTATTGTCATCAGTTCTGGCCTCTAATGAGCAATACAGTTACAGACATTGCTGTACATGTTTTGGGTTTTACCAGTTTACAATCCCGTATATCTTTGCTGAATCATCTTGCCAAACACTTTCAGGCAGGAGGGTAAATAATCCTTTTTACATCTTATTTGGAAATGTGAGGTCTCTTGAGTCAAATATGACTGCAGCAGCCTTTAGCTTAGGGCTATTTTTCACCCATCACTAAGTCAACATCCTTCCTTATACCTTGCTCAATGTTCCCTCAGTCAGTCCCTTGGATTGCAAGGAGACCAAACCAATCAATCCTAAAGGATATCAACCCTGAATAGTCATTGGAAGGACTGATGCTGAAGCTGAAGCTCCAATACTTTGGCCACCGGATGCGAAGAGCTGACTCATTGGAAAAGACCCTGATGCTGGGAAAGACTGAAGGCAAAAGAAGAAGGGGATGACAGAGGATGAGATGGCTGGATGGCATCACCAACTCAATAGGCATGAATTTGAACAAACTCTGGAAGTTAGTGAAGGATACGGGGGCCTAGCATGCTGCAGTCCACGGGTTGCAAAGAGTCAGAAACAATAAATGAATAACAACTGTATCCAAGTTGGTTGGAATGTGAACCAAACCATCTCTGGTCCTGTGTAAGCTTAGGACTATTATTTTCAAACCTATAATGTGTGTTTTTTGTTTTTTGGTTTTTTTTTCCCTCCTGGTATCAGTTTTCTCCCATGCAAGTCCAGGATTATAAAAAGGAATCTAGAAGATCTCAAGCACAGAAATCCATAATGTTTGACTTTTAATTATATTTTTAAACAGCTGTTGGTCATAAATAGATTGCATTTAGAACCAAAGCCTTGCTAATATCTTTGATTTGATTTCATAGATTGTCTACAGAATCATTTGAATTTTCTTTTAAAATTTTCCATAAAAAATGATGAAACACTGGTTTATTTCTGTTTAAACAATTTTTTTAAAAAAATCTTTCAATTAAACTTGTCAAGATTTCCAGAATATTATTGAATATTTCAAATATGAATGGATAAGAAAGCTGTGGTACATATACACAATGGAATATTACTCAGCCATTAAAAATAATACATTTGAATCAGTTATAATAAGATGTTGAAACTGGAACC
>SJYX01014776.1:158459-227420 GCA_006410675.1 Oreotragus oreotragus | reverse complement strand
CTCCTGCCTTCAATCCTTCCAAGCATCAGGGTCTTTTTCAATGAGTCAGTTCTTAACATCAGGTGGCCAAAGATCTGGAGTTTCAGCTTCAACATCAGTCCTTCCAAAGAACACCCAGGACTGATTTCCTTTAGGATGGACTGGTTGGTTCTTCTTGCAGTCCAGGGGACTCTCAAGAGTCTTCTCTAACACCATAGTTCAAAAGCATCAGTTCATCGACACTCAGCTTTCTTTACAGTCCACTTCTCAAATCCATACATGACTACTGGAAAAACCATACCTTTGACTAGATGGACTTTTGTTGGCAAAGTCATGTCTCTGCTTTTTAACATGCTGTCTAAGTTGATCATGGCTTTTCTTCCAAGGAGCAAGCATCTTTTAATTTTATGGCTGCACTCACCATCTGCAGTGATTTAGGGACCACAAAATATAAAGTCTATCACTGTTTCCATTGTTTCCCTATTTGCCATGAAGTGATGGGACCAGATGCCATGATATTAGTTTTCTGAATGTTGAGTTTTTTAGCCAACTTTTTCACTTTCATCAAGAAGCTCTTTAGCTCTTCACTTTCTGCCACAGGGTGGTATCATCTGCGTATCTGAGGTTATTAGTATTTCTCCCGGCAATCTTGATTCCACTTTGTGCTTCCTCCAGCCCAGCATTTTGCATGATGTATTCTGCATATAAGTTAAATAACCAGGGTGACAATAGACAGCCTTGACATGCTCCTTTCCGGATTTGGAACCAGTCTGTTGTTCCATGTCCAGTTCTAATTGTTGCTTCTTGACTTGCATATACATTTCTCAGGAGGCAGGTCAGGTGGTCTGGTATTCCCATCTCAAAGAATTTTCCACAGTTTGTTTTGATCCACACAGTCAAAGGCTTTGGCGTAGTCAATAAAGTGAAAGTAGATGTTTTTCTGGAACTCTCTTGCTTTTTTGATGTTCCAACAGATGTTGGCAATTTGATCTCTAGCACTCACCATCTGCAGTGATTTAGGGACCACAAAATATAAAGTCTATCACTGTTTCCATTGTTTCCCTATTTGCCATGAAGTGATGGGACCAGATGCCATGATATTAGTTTTCTGAATGTTGAGTTTTTTAGCCAACTTTTTCACTTTCATCAAGAAGCTCTTTAGCTCTTCACTTTCTGCCACAGGGTGGTATCATCTGCGTATCTGAGGTTATTAGTATTTCTCCCGGCAATCTTGATTCCACTTTGTGCTTCCTCCAGCCCAGCATTTTGCATGATGTATTCTGCATATAAGTTAAATAACCAGGGTGACAATAGACAGCCTTGACATGCTCCTTTCCGGATTTGGAACCAGTCTGTTGTTCCATGTCCAGTTCTAATTGTTGCTTCTTGACTTGCATATACATTTCTCAGGAGGCAGGTCAGGTGGTCTGGTATTCCCATCTCAAAGAATTTTCCACAGTTTGTTTTGATCCACACAGTCAAAGGCTTTGGCATAGTCAATAAAGTGAAAGTAGATGTTTTTCTGGAACTCTCTTGCTTTTTTGATGTTCCAACAGATGTTGGCAATTTGATCTCTGGTTCCTCTGCCTTTTCTAAAACCAGCTTGAACATCTGGAATTTCATGATTCATGTACTATTGAAGCCTAACTTGGAAAATTTCGAAAATTACTTTGCTAGCATGTGAGATGAGTGCAATTGTGCAGTAGTTTGAACATTCTTTGGCATCGACTGATTTTATATTTACTTACAAAATATTTTGTAAACAGGTTTTACAATTAGTTGTAATCTGTAGAGACATTAACTGAATGCTTGTCTGCAGTAGAGCTAAGTGTATAGAGTGCATACCTTCCTTTTCAGCACATTTGATTCTCTTTGTATTTATCCTATTTGGGATTTATTGAGTTCCTTGGGTCTGTAACTTAATATATGCCATCAAATTTCAAACATTTTTAGCATTTACATTTTCTGTTACTTTGTCCTGTCAATATCTCTTCCTGCTCTATTTCCCATTATTCACAAGTTGGAACAAGTCTCTAAAGTTCTGTTCATTTTTCTTCAAAGTTTTTTTAATCTTGATTCAGATTAGATAATTTCTATCAGTATTTATTCAACTTTACTGATTCTTCCCCCTGATATCCCATTTTATTTCTGCAACTATATAGTAACATCTTCATCTCAGATTTTATATATTTCAATTTTGGAATTCCCATTCTTTATATTCTCCATCCCTACTTGCTAAATGTTCAGTTACTTATGTAAATGTACTTGTATTTCATTATTGAAACAGATTTATAGTAGCTGCCTTGAAGTCTTTTTATTTTTAATATAACATAGGCACAACTCAAATACCATCTTCATTAAAACTTTTTTCCCCATGAGTATGGGTTACAGTTTTCCTGTTCCATCACAGGTCTTGCATTTTGGGTGAAAACTGGACTCTGATATCATATTATAGTGATTTGGCTTCCGAGATGGCTCAATGGTAAAGAATCTGCCTGCAGTGAACCCGAATTCAGTCCCTGGGTTGGGAAGATCCCCTGGAGAAAGGAATGGCTATCCACTCCAGTATTCTTGCCTGGCGGATTCCGTGGACAGAGGAACCTGCTGGGCTACTGGCCAAAGAGTTGCAGAGAGCTGGACATGACTGGGTGACTAACAGTTTACAGCAACCATCATCTCTGATTTGTTTTCCTGCTAGATCTTGATTATCGTTAGTTAAGTGACACCCAGGCTTACAAAGCCATGTGCAGGTACCAATGTTTTTGTTAAATTAGCTTTAATTTTGTTTGTTTGTCTATTTTAAAATTTTTAGCACATCCTTCTCGGAGGGTTGGTTATGGATCTGCATAGTCCAATGTTCAACCATATTTCAGTGTAGATTATACTACAGTACTGTATCAAGTGACCTTGCTGCTGTTACTGCTAAATCACTTCAGTTGTGTCTGACTCTTGGCTGTCCCATGGACGGCAGCCCACCAGGCTCCGCCGTTCCTGGAATTCTCCAGGCAAGAACAGTGGAGTGGGTTGCCATTTCCTTCTCCAATGCGTGAAAGTGAAGTCGCTCAGTCGTGTCCGACTCTTCGTGACCCCCTGGACTGCAGCCTACCAGGCTCCTCCGTCCATGGGATTTTCCAGGCAAGAGTACTGGAGTGGGGTGCCACTGCCTTCTCCATCAAGTGACCTTAGGGAACAGCAAAAATAGTTCACAGTTATCTGGCTAAATGTTTACTTCTGAAAATTTGCATGCTAATTTTTGTGCTTTCTTTTCACTATCTAAAATGGGTAACATCAAAAATTATACTCAAGAAGTTAGCCACATTGTCTGGAGGACTTGTGGTTGCTTACAAGACTAGTGACAGAACAAATGTTAGGCAGTCCTACTCAAAATTAAATCTTTTAAAGGAAAAAGTTGCATCTTTTTGTAGATCTGAAGATCTGGTATCACCTGCTCTCAGCACTGTGAAGGCGGCGCTCACTGATGGCCTGATCTCAGTGCTGGGCTATAAGACTTCAGGTAGGAAGGACAATGAGGTGTCTTGACTCCATCATTTCCTTTCCTCTTGTCTCTCACTGTTTTCTCAATCCACCACTTCTTTAAAAAGGACTGAGATTCTATTATCGTATATTTATCTCCCCAATTTGCTCTCTAAAGCTACCACTTTTCTTCTGTCATCTGCTTTCTTTCTTTTCTCTTCTTGATCCTTAGCAGTCTCTTCGGACTTTCTAGTAGATGTAGAGCTAAGTTTTGAGAGACTTATTCGCCTTGCTAAGTTTTCCACTACTAGGCAGATATTAATATAACATATTAAACAAGTCACTTGACTTTACTGAAAAATGGCTTATTGGCATATCATATATCTCTTTTAAAACAAAACATAGAACCCACAGTTTGGGTACTCATCAATTGTTTAAAGTTTGAGCTATCTTCTATAAAATACCAGTAAAATGTCAAAACAAGAATGTTACTCATTTTTTTAGAATGCTACTCTTAAAAATAGGCAAAAGTTGCATATTCTAGCAACTTATTTTTTATGATTTTTCAAGCTTTATTCCTACATACTGTTAGATTAATAGAAAGCCACAAATCTGCTCTGAGATTTTTTCATATTACCAAAAATTGTTTTTAGAATTTAGAATTTAAAAATTGTTACTTTGCTTTGGAAATATATGTTCCAATTTTTTGAAGGAAACACTGGAAGCTTTTTAAAGTTTTCCTGGAAATTGTGCTCTGTTATACTGTTTCTTGGCACAGTATTACTCTATGAAATTTTCTTTTCCTTTGCTACTTATCCAATGGACCTTTTATTTTGATTCTTATTTGTCTCAAGCTGCTTTGTAAGAAAACAATATGATCAACTACTCAGATATATACTTTAAAATGTATTTTCAATATCCATTTAGAGAATTAGATTTATCATCATCATCATTGACAACATCATCATTACAACTGCTTTAGCCCAACACAACTCTTATTTCCTTGTTTTACTGAAGTTTTCTTATATCCATGCCTACTTTGTCTATATTTCAGTTCTGTATCAATGCTCCCCCAGACCAAACCAATGTTGTATCCTGAATATCACTTTCTAATCCTAGTAGTTCTTCTCTATGATCCAATGCAGAACCTGGAATATTTATTATAATAATAACTTCAGGAAGTATTTGCATAGCTATTTTTGTAAGTGTTTGGGGGAATATTTCAAGCACTTGGGTGGATCACAAAATTACACTGTCTGTAGTGGCTTTTTTTTAAACACTGACACTCCTTGATCCTTGATACATTTTTCACATTAAAATGAAATCTGACACAAAGATTTTGTACAGCAAAGGAGCCCACAAACAAAACAAAACAAAAATGATCAGAGCATGAGAAAATATTTGCAAATAAAAGAACTGACAAAGGATTAATCTCCAAAATAACCAAGCAGCTCAATAGCAAAGAACAAGAGCAAAATAACCCAATCAAAGTCCAGGTTCGATGCATGATACTGGATGCTTGGGGCTGGTGCACTGAGATGACCCAGAGGGATGGTATGGGGAGGGAGAAGGAAGGGGGGTTCAGGATGGGGAACACGTGTATACCTGTGGCGGATTCATGTTGATGCATGGCAAAATCAATACAATATTGTAAAGTAATTAACCTCCAATTAAAATAAATAAATTTATATTTTTAAAAAGATATAAATAGACATGTCTCCAAAGAAGACATATGATAGTCAAAAAGCACATGAAAAGATGCTCAAAATCATGATTATCAGAGAAATGCAAATCAAAACTACAATGAAGTAATACTTCACAGAGATCAGAATGGCCATCATCCAAAAATCTACACACAATACATGCTAGAGAGTGTGTGGAAAGAAAGGAACACTTCTACACTATTGGTGGAAATGTAAATTGGTACAGACACTGTGGAGAATGGTATGGAAGTTCCTTAAAAAACTAAAAATAGAATTAGCATAAGTTTTAGTTGCTCAATCGTGTCTGACTTTTTGCAACTCCATGGACTGTAGGAGCCAGTAGGTTCCTCTGTCTGTGGAATTCTCCATGAAAAACTACTGGAGTGAGCAACCATTTCCTTCTCCAGGGGATCTTCCTGACCCAGGATTGAACCTGGGTCTCCTGCATTACAAGCAGATTCTTTACTGTCTGAGTCACCAGATACAATAATCCCATTCCTTGGCATATACCTGGAGAAAATAATAATTTGAAAGCACACACACACACACCCAATATTCATTGCAGCACTGTTTACAATAGCCAAGACATGGAAGCAACATAAATGTCCATGAACAGATAAATGGATAAAGAAGATGCCGTACATATATAAATGGAATATTAGTCATAAAACGAATGAAATAATGCAGTTTGTAGCAGCAGGGATGGACCTAGAGATTGTCATGCTCAGTGAAGTCAAACAGAGAAAGATAAATTTGTATGATATGTGGAATCTAAAAAAATGGTGCAAATGAACTTATTTACAAAACAGATACAGAGTCACAGATGTAGAAAAAATATTATGGTTCCCAAAGGAGACGAGGTGGGGAAGGGATAAACTGGGAGATTGGGATTGACATTTATACACTACTATACATAAAATAGATACAAAATAAGGACCTGCTGTATAGCACAGGAACTTTACTCAATGCTTGTGATGACCTATTTGGGGAAAAAAAAAACTCTAAAAAAAGATTGGATATGTGTATATGAATAACTGATTTACTTTGCTGTGCAGCAGAAACTAATATAGCATTTTAAATCATCTATACTCCAATAAAAATTAATTTTAAAAAATAAAAAAATAAAATTTAAGTGTAGTAGCCTAAATTTATTTTATAATAAGTTGTCCCAGATAACTTTATGATTTTGAATGAGCTTCATGTCATTTATCCCTTTACTTTAATGTACTTTTTTAAATGTACATACTTTTCTCTACTTTTTAAAGTCTCTTCAATGTATTTTATTTATATGAGTTTAAAGTCTCTCTTTCCTCACCTATGCATTGTTTATGGTAACTTCAAACCATCAGAGTTTATGATTTTAAAATGGACTCTAAAGTGATGAACTGAAGAAATACAAAATTAATTCCATTAATTAGTAATCACTCAGAGGGAATGCAATCAACTAGGGAATCTACCAACTTGTAACTTAGTTGAGGGCTTTGCCTTGGCCTTGTGTGTTCTTGTAAGCATGTTAAAACACACACCTTTTATCCCACATAAATCATCTCAGTGACAGCTGTTTACTAAATGTTTGTTGAAAAAAGCTATTTTCTTTTAATTTCCAATAATTTTCTCTTAACATGAAATTTATTTTCATAAAATAAAACTGTTTCCTTTATGACCTCATTTACTACCAACTGTAGGACCTATTTTTTAAATTACATTAAAAAGGAGCTTAAAAGCATCTGAAATCAATTAGATGAGTCTTACAGTTTCTGCTTAATTATTCTAAACCAAACTGAGCAGATATGACCTAAATCCCAATGAGCAAAGGGATTTTTTTTTTTTTTTTTTGGTCTTCAGACCCAGTCATGGACTTCCATACTAACTAATGCTTTTTAATACAGTATTGCTGTTATAAAAGAAGCAAGGAAGTCATTACTTTTCTGTAACAATTTGCATGGATTTATTACTTAATTAGTTTCTTACCTTTATCTGACAAGGGTTATTGAGTACAGCTTATACTTCTATAAAGCCAGAACAAAATCTAAGTAATCTTTTATAGAGTCCCACATTAAAATACAATATAACCAGACAGTAAAATGTATTAACACACCTCAGAGAGTTTTCAATTTGTCATATCTTTCAAGCAGTTGGAAAGATATGTATTCAAGGAGTGATTTATTTCCTGTGAGGGAGCAAAACCACTCAACAAAAAATAAAATTAGTTATTTCTACTCAGTTGAAAATGGTCAACACCTACACAGCACCATGTTAAGCTGCTCTGAAATGAGGTACTTTATGGGTAAGCAGAAATGGAGATCAGATAGTTATTAGAGGAAATAATACTAACCATAACACAGTGAACATTGAAAATAACTTACAGAGAAGACTAGCCCCAAATCTAACACGTGTTAGAATTCAATAATATAATTGGTACTGTTGTGATTACTATCTTCATATTTATCTATATTGTCTTATAATCACTAGAAGAACAAAGATATGTGTGGTAGTCAACATAGTCAAGGTAAACAGAGAAACAATCATATCCCAGGAAAATCTAGAGCTCTTTAGGCAGATAGGAGCATAAATCTGAATACAAATATTTAAATATTATAGATTTTACCAACTATCAAAAATTTCTCAGGTCCCTGGAAACTCACTTACAAAATGGAGATTGCAAACTGTCTGACAGTCTTGTTAGAATGATCCATTAAGCGTTCCAAGAGTCCCTGTTGGTAATCTTGGAGTTCTTTACCTTTGGGAAAATAGCAATAAATGAAATAGAGAGAGAGAGAAAAAGTAAAATCAGCACAAGCAAATTTAATTCTTTGACATGAACAAATCTTTAGCTTGCTTCATGGCAGGGAGTTGGGGGGACTCAAATTGTGGAAAACAATAATGATAGATGGACCATCACAATTAGCCTTAGAGAAATCATATGAATTATAGGGTAATACTATGAGCAGTTGCACACCAACAAACCTTATAACTGCTATATTTGTGTCTCTCCAAATTTCACACATTGAAACCTAATTCTCACTGAATTACCACTGGATGTGAGGCTTTTCAGGGGTGATGAGGCCATGAAGGCAGAGCCCCCATGAATGAGACTGGTGACCTCATAAAAGAGAGCCCAGAGCGCTCCCCCGCCTCCTTCCATCATGTGAGGACAAGGAAGGAAAACAGTCATTTATGAATAAAAATATTATACTGTTGAGATCTTAACCCTGCCAGGACCATACTATTGGACCTTGTAGTTCCAGAATTGTGAGAAATAAATTTCTGTTGTTTACAAGCTCCCTGGTTTATGGCATTCTATTATAATAGAGCTCCTCTAAGGAGATAACCTGGACGAAATTAACCAATCCCTGCTGCTGCTGCTAAGTCGCTTCAGTCGTGTCCGACTCTGTGCGACCCCATAGATGGCAGCCCACCAGGCTCCCCCGTCCCTGGGATTCTCCAGGCAAGAACACTGGAGTGGGTTGCCATTTCCTTCTCCAATGTATGAAAGTGAAAAGTGAAAGCGAAGTTGCTCAGTCGTGTCCGACTCAGCGATCCCGTGGACTGCAGCCCACCAGGCTCCTCCATCCATGGGATTTTCCAGGCAAGAGTCCTGGAGTGGGGTGCCATTGCCTTCTCCCTAGAAAGACACAAAATTCTGAAACTGAATCCAGAGCAAACAGAAACTTTGAATAGGTTTAAGAGATTGACTCAATGGACACGAGTTTGAGCAAACTCTGGGAGATAGTGAAGGACAGGGACACCTGGCATGCTGCAGTTCATAGGGTCACAGAGAGTCAGACAGACTTATGACTAAACCACAAGAGACTGAACACTTATTTCCCCCAGAGAAAAGCTTAAGTCCAGACAGTTTCAGTAGCAAAGTTTGCAAGCTTTTTAAGGAAGAATTATCAGTATTTCACAAATTCTTCCAAAAACAGAAAAGGAATAACTACAGCCTAATTCATTCTATGAATTCAGCATTACCTTGATACCAAACCTAAGGGGGGAAAAAAAATCGCAACATAGCACCAATATCTGTTATGAACAGACAAAAAAATCCACAATAAAATGCTAGCAAACTGCATTCCACAACATAAAAAGAAATTTATTTCTGGCAAGTATCATTGATCCCAGGAATGCAAGGTTTGCATAATATACAAATATCAATAAATATATGATAGACAAAATTAATATTTTTAAGCACAAAAGTGTATGATCACTTCTATGGTCTTATAGAAAGCTCTGCCCTGGGGGATATGGGGGCATTCTAGTTCTGGGGTCCAGCACAAGGGAGATGAGCTCCAATGGGAATGAGCAGGAGGGCTGCAGGAAGCCTGGACTCCACTCATATGATCCCCGATTACTGACTTGCTCTGAAGGCAGGGTGGAGGGAACGGATGAGGATCACATCAGTAGCTGCCTGGTTTCCCACAACCGCCCTAGCCTGTGCTCCAGCCTGAGCCATGCACGTGCTCCAGTCCTGCTCACTTCACCTTGCACTTCTGCACGGGAGTGAGGGATGCCAGGAATGGGAAGAGAGCCTGGCCATGGGATGCTGGCTCTTATGTGGTGGGCACATTGGGCTGGTCCCAATCTCCAAGACCAGCCCAACCACCAGCCCATAACCCCATTCCACACTGACGGCCTACATGGACCCACCTGTCTTACTGTAAGCACAGCTTCCCAACAGGGTCAGGTGATGAAGGTTGGAGTGAATGGTCCAGATGAGAGGGAAAAAGGAGATGGGAGTGCAGCTGGGGCTGTTATTGATGATGGTTGCAGAGACAGTGTGTTAGAGGCAGCTCAAAATCTTTGTCTACATGCAGCCCATGGAGCCCATGCCTATCAAGAGCCCGAATGGGCCCCTTTTGTCCAGCACTGAGGCAAGGGACCAGTGTGGAGAGATGGGAACACACAGACTTAAAGGAAAAGAGTCCCCTCAGACCACACTCTCAGGGCTTCTGCTCCAGCAACTTGAGATCTTACCCCTTCCGGGACAGATGGTGACAGCCACTAACAGAGAGGAAACCCCAGCTCGTAGCTATAGTCCTAAGCCTCCATATCCAGCTACACCTCCTACCAAGGTGTTAGCTGCCAGCACATCATGAGGAAGGACATAACTTGTATTCACATCAAACCCAGCTCTCCCACCAAAGGCATGGGACACAGCTGGACTGTACAGTGAAGCTCACACATAAGGACATCCCTCTAAGACCATGATAAGTAACTGTTCCACCTAAATCCACAATCAAGCAAAATCAAAGAGAGGAACTGAACTCAATGGAAAAAGCAAGAGAAAAAGAACAATAAAAATGAGACGGAAATAAACAATTTACTCAATTAAAAACTCAAAGCATTAGTGAGTACCAGTGAGGATGGGAAAGGAGGAGGGGAAGGCAGGCATGGAGGGTTAACAGGTACAAACTACAAGGCATAAAGTAGAGAATCAACAGGAACAGCTACAGCACACGGAAATAGGACATATACCCATTATTTTATAATGACTCTAAATGAGACACAATCTATATAAATATTCAGTCACTGTGAATGTCAATTCTACACATGAAACAAATATAAAATTGCACATACCTAAACTCCAATAAAAAACATTGCTGATATAAAATTTTTACAGTGCTTACTGTTTAATTTCTTATTCTACAGATAATGCATATTATTATAGAATAATTAGAAAATAAGGTGTTATGAATAAAATTAATATGAAATTAATACTGTAATATGTTTGTGCATTTCTGTCCTGCATTTTTATTATGTGAAAATATGTGTAACATAAAGTGCACCATCTTGACCATTTTTAAGCCCACGGTTCAGTGGTATTAAGTGCAATCACATTGCTGGATATAAGCATCTTTTAAAGTGAAGAAAAACTATGCATTTGAATCCTGAGTGATAAACCTTAGAAAAATATGTACACAACTTGGGAAGAAAAGCAAGAAAAGAGAGTGAAGTCAGAAGAGGTTTATTTGTATACATTTATTGTGTGATATCTGGGTGTTTTTTTTTTAAGAGTTTCTCTAGAGTCCTACTGCTTTAAAGAAGTTCAGGCGTAACAATAGCTAAGAAATAGAACACTCAACCTCAGACTTCCAGTGATTGGAGATAAAATGAGACACAACAGCACAGGCAGGTCTGCTCCCCAGATAAGATCTTTGTGGAGTCCCTGCTCTTGTTCAGCACATCTTGGATTCAGAGCCAAGTGCTCACAGTTGTAACTGGGTGTGCACATCATGTCCTGGGGAATAATGAACTGGTTTTCCAAAATAAATCCTCCCCTTTCTGATGTGTGAACATTCTGACACCATGAAGAAAATCGCTTTAGAAAATTCGCATGAGACCAGAAATATTCTATTTTATACAAGTGAAAGAGAAGGGTGAAAGTACTAGTCACTCAGTCATATCCAACTCTTTGGGACCCGATGGACTGTAATTTATTAGTCTCCTCTGTCCATGGGATTCTCCAGGCAAGAATACTGCAGTGGGTAGCCGTTCCCTCCTTCAGAGGATCTTCCTGACCCAGGGACTGAACTTGAATCTCCTACACTGCAGGCAAATTCTTTACCTGAAGCCCATTTCATACGAGGCAAATAAAAGAGGGAGGGCTGAATTAAGTTTACAAACCAAATAGATTCCTGATTCCAATACCAAAAAGAAGAGTATAAAAAAGTAAAGCCAGTATCAATCTCATTGATTAATATAAGTGTAAAAATTCTTAATAAAATAATTTAAAAATTCTAATCAGCAATATATACAAATAAACATTTGTGCATATTTAGTCTCAGTATCAGAAATATAAATGAATGTAAATTTTTATTAACAGATTAATGCATACAAAGCATGTGGTCAACCGTGTAGATGCAGAAATCTAATACAAAAAAGCTAAAACATATTCATCGTAAAAGTTATCGTTAACTTAGGAATCAGAAAGAATTCCTTTTGGTTGACAGAGATAACTGCCTGAACAATGTGCCGGGTGTGTAAAAAAGTCTCTGAAAGATGCCTTTTGAGAAGGAAATCAGTCTTGGAAAGGAGCTTTTCCTATGAAGTGACCTAACATCCCACAAATCTACTGGCAATTAGAGTATCTAGCAGTGTCTTCTTCATATCTGATAAACTTTTTCTGTTCTGAAGAATTCTCTCTCTTTAACTCAGGATAATGTCTTCAAGTTTCTGTTACTCTGATAAGCTTGATAAGCTCAGATGGCGAAATATGCCCGGGACCCAGTTTACCATGTGTTTTGAATGTAGCTCACATTTCAGAAAGACTCTTAGTTTCCAGGAATTTAGATCAGTTATTTTTTATTTTCTGTTAACGGAGACAGTAGCATGGTGTCAAGAAAAGGAGAGCAAGTAAAGGATAACTGTTTCTCCACTCACAAGTGTTGAGGGTTTGCTCACACCAGCCAGTTTTTTGATTCTGGACACCAGCTGGGTGCTGTGTTCTACACCAACTGTTATCATCAGACTCTGCCACTTAAGGGCTCAGCTCTAAAAACTTCTCCCACTTCAGATAATCATCGACAATGGTCTTCAGAGCACTCACACTTCCATCCGACTTGGCAACAAACTCCCCTGCCTCAGGACTGCTCATTTTCTAGAACTGCTCAGACAAACACTTCACATATGCTCCCTGGTTTCTTACAAAAGATATCATAAAGGATACGGATGAACAGTCAGATGAAGAAGTGCAGAGAGCAAAAGGCCCGGAAGGGTCCAGAAATCAGGAGTTTCTGACGCTGGGTGAAGAAGTCCCTGTGTTCTGACAGAGAGATCGCCTCCAACAGACACTGAGGCATCAGGTGGAACCCAAGAAAGGACTGGGACATATTTTGATGTGAATTAAATGTCCACTTAAAACTGATCATGCCATTGAGTTATTTAAGCAGCTGTAGATTTGGATCACATGCTTGGATTAGGTTAGCCCACAGGTCAGTCAACTCCAGTTCTTTTCCATTCTCTTACATCAAATCTCTGCTGTGCTGTGCTCAGTCATGTCCAACTCTCTGCCACCCCATGGACTGTAGCCCACCAGGCTCCTCTGTCCATGGCATTCTCCATGCAAGAATACTGGAATGGGTTGCCATTTCTTTCTCCAGGGGATCTTTCTGACCCAGGGATCAAACCCACATCTCCCGTGTCTCATGCATTACCACTCTGCCACCTGGAAAGCCTCAGATCTCTGGAGTCCATTAAAGATGGCAAGCACATCTTTAACAGAGAAATTGCACAGGAATGGACAATGTGTTGCAGGAAGTAATTATTTGAATAATTTTGAATAACTAAGTTTCTCCAGGAGAGAAGACATGTAAAGCTGCACATTTGTCTTCATTTGGACACTTTGTGCATGCTCTCCTCCACTGAGAAAACAGAGGTCCACACACATAGGAATTCCTTCTCTTCAGGGAGGATCCTTGCTCATGTTGTCAGATACTTGGATCACATAGCTTTACTTTTAGAATGGTTTTAGAGTAGATAGTTAAAAGCTTTTTGGTATTTTGGGGACCCACTGACTCTGACTGTGTGGTCCAAATAGAAAATCCAATTACTCATCTTATACTGTGCTCTGGGCACACTCTTCTTATTTCAAGTATCACTGTTAGATCAACCAGATAGCATAACTGGCATCTGCATGTTTTTTAAGTTTTTTTTTTTTTTTTTAATGCAGATCACTTTTAAAATTTGAGCTTGTTACAATATCGCTTTTGTTTTACGTTTTGGGTTTTTGGCCTCAAAGCATGTGGGCTCTTAGTTCCCCAACCAGGGATCAAACTCACTTCCCTTGCATCAGAAAATGAAGTCCTAACGCTTGGATGGCCAGAGAAGTCCTGACATTTGCACGTTTTGTCCTAAAAGAAGGTTGCAGTCACACGGCTCCATAATCTCGGCTCAAATAAGACCGTATCATCTCTCTCTAGAAGGCTTCGTCTACACTCACCTTTCCCCGGGCTTATTCCTGTGCGTGATTTATTTTGTAGTGGCTTTGGCATCATCACAGATGCCATATACACTTTCCGAGTTTCCTTCAGGGTAGCTGATGTGACTATTTGATGCATGTCAGCCTCCTCTAACAGACTATGAAAGATCTGACACAAGAATCCTTGTTTGCTTGCTCATTCTTCAACACTCAGACCTCAAAACCCAAACTGACACCTGGTTCACACTAAATGCTATATGAAAACTTAATGAATAGATGAAGGTTTAAGCCTGCCATGTCCATCCTAGAGCTTTATATCTGAAAGAGGATTTAGTGGTTATGTAAAGATAGCTCCTCATGTCACTGAGAGAAAAATGCTTGAAGAGCATATAGCTGACTTACAAAACTGGCTTACATACAGTGCTCAGTTCCTGAAATTTAAGTCTACAAAATAAGAATTTAGCATTTTCAATGTTTATTTTTAATTGGTTTTATTGAAGGATAGTTGATTTACAAAGTTGTGTTAATTTCTACTGTACAAGAAACTCGCTCATTTATGCATATATATTCTTTTTTAAGTAATATGCATTGCAATATAGTTGCTTTACAGTGTTGCGCTAGTTTCTCCTGTTTAGCAATGTAAGTCAACTATACAAATACACACACACGCACATATGTAAAATCTCCCCTCATTTTTTAAATTTCCTTCCTGTTTAGATCACCACAGAGTACTGAGTTTCCTGTGCTATACAATATGTTCTTATTAGTTGTCTATTTTATACATAGTATCAATAGTGTATATATGTCAAGTCCAATCTCCCAATACCAACTTGACCCTCTCCCCCTTGGTATACATAGATTTGTTCTCTATATTTCTTTATTTCTGTTTTGCAAGAAAGAGCATCTATACCAGTTTTTCTAGAGTCCACATATATGCATTAATATACAGTATTTGTTTTCCTCTGTATGACTCACTTCACTCTGTGGGACATTCTCTAGGTATACCCACGTTTCTACAAATGATCCAATTGCATTCATTTTTATGGTGGAATAATATTCCATTGTATATATGTACCACATCTTCTTTGTTCATTCCTCTGTTGATGAATATTAGGTTGCTTCCAATATAGATTCTTTTCCATAGCTTTGCCCATTAAAGTTTATTATAAGACATTGAAAATATTAATAGTTTCCTGTGCTATACAATAGGACCTTGTTTATCTATCCTGCGTGTAGTATTTTTCATCTGCTAATCCCAGACTCCCAATCCTTCCCTGTACCGACTCTTTCATAGATAAATTCATTTGTGTAATATTTTAGATTCCAATCACATGGTATTTGTCTTTTTATGACTTATTTCATTTAGTGTGATGATCTCTAGGTCCATCTGTATTTCTACCAACTATTTCTTTTTCATGGCTGAGTAGTATTCCTTTATATATATGTACCACATCTCCACCCACTCATCTATCCATGGTCATTGGAAATTCAGTGTCATCCAAGACACTGAGCTGATTGTTTCCATGACTTGGCTATTATAAATAAGTGTTTTTAATGCTTCAACATACTTTTAAACTTTCTAGCCTCACACTAAATATCCTGTGCATATTGATAATGTTGTTGAACTTTGAAATACTGCAGAGAAATTCACTAACTTGCATCTCTTTTGTCTGCTGTAGCTTATCCTGAGGTGAATCTACATGTCCTTATTATCAAGGAAAAGGACTTCAGTACTAACTGTGAAATAAAGAAACCCTCTGGCTCCAAAGTCACACAACTGCAACAGAATTCAGTGTAATTCAGTGGTAACCTTGCCTCTTTGACAATGGATTCTTATTAGGTAGGTGAGTTCAGCCAGAGCCTGAGAGCTCAGGAAATTTTCCAAGTTAGTTTTTGCCACTGCACACCTGTAATGTCATAAAAGATCTTCAAATACATAGAACAAAGTGATGGGTATCGAGAATAATAACAAAGGGGTAACAGCTATTTTTTATTAATCAGTTCCTTGATGTCAGGCACCATCTTATTACTCTACCCACAACTCAAGATGAGTTTAACCTTGATTATCCACATTATCCAGATGAGTGTGATAGTGTTAGATGCTCAGTCTGATTCTTTGTGACCCCATGGACTATATAGCCCACCAGTCTCCTCTGTTCATTGGATTCTCCAGGCAAGAATACTGGAATGGGTAAGCCATTCCCTTCTCCAGGGAATCTTCCCAATCCAGAGATCAAACCCAGGTTTCCTGCATTGCAGGCAGATTCTTTCCTGTCTGAGCCACCTGTGGGGCCTATAGACTGTAGCCTGCCAGTCTCGTCTATCCATGGGACTTCTCAGGCAAGAATACTGGAGTGGGTTGCCATTCCCTTCCCTAGGGGATCTTCCCAACCCAGGGATTGAAACTGTGTCTCCTGATTACAGGCGGATTCTTTACCACTGAGCCCACGCCTCACAGCTTGATAACTTGACTGTGGTTACTAAGTAAATTCAGAAGCAAGGGTATTAACCAAGATCTTTAGTCACAGCAAATCTGAGAATGCAACACCCCGGGAAGGAAAGCATAAACTGTGGTTGGTGAGATGATTATAATGATGGGAGTGTAAAAACTGGCCCTAGTGCCTCTAGATAGGTAAATAGTGTGGGGGTCATGACCTGTTTTCCTGGCCATTATAGATCTTTTAAAAGATGTTCTTAAACGTGTAAATGCTCCACAGTCTACATTATACAACACTTCAGCTAGATTTCTGAGAATTTTCCAGGGATAGTTTTCAGAGGAGGACATATAAGTCTTCTCAGACTGATGAAAAAAAGGTAGGAACAAAGCAGGAAATTCTAGCAATGCCTAAGACAGGAGTTAATTATAAGACCAAGGAATGACTTACAGGGACAAGGAGTCAGAGGGGACCCTGAGCTGAAGACTGGAGTAGAGGATTCTCTTGTCAGAGCAGAACAGGTTTGAGGAAGATGTTGATGACAGCGGAGAAGATAGCTGAACTCAAACATGGAAGGCAGTGGAACCCATGGGTTAAGAACTATGGGCTTGGAAGTCGTCTCTTTCACGTAGGCTCTGGAACTTTCTACCTGTGGGAACTTAAGACATTTATTTAATTTATCCATACCTCAGTCTCCTTGTGTAGGAAAAAAAGGATTTTCAGTGGGAATGCTTTGATTGCCCAAATTGGCTTGAAAAGTGAAAGTGTTAGTCACTCAGTCATGTCTGACTCCTTGCGAATCCATGGACTATAGCCTTCCAGGCTCCTCTGTGCTTGGAACTCTCCAGGCAAGAATAGTGGAGTGGGTTGCCATGCCCTTCCTGACTCAGGGATGGAACTCATGTCTCCTGCATTGCAGGTGGATTCTTTACCATCTAAGCCACCTGGGAAATCCCAGATTGGCTTAGTTAACAATAAAATGCTTTCTCTTACATACACACAGCCTGGAGGAAGTCATCCTCCAGTCACCATGATCAGAGTTTTACCTTTTCTTATCTCTGCCTTCCTCTGTGCTGTCTGCGTCCTGAGACCCAGCATCACCCTCAGGCCCCCTTAGAGCCCAGAGGATTGAAATAAGCTACATTATCCTGAATCTCATGAAGAACAAAGAATCCTTTCTCAGAAGACCACAGCAGCTGTCCCCTTCCAGGGAAACATGACTTCCTATAGGTCAGATTTGGATCAGATGCCCTTTCCAACATCTAACATGAGCAAGATAACAGGGCTGTCCAAAGTGGTTTAGCTTTCACACTTGTGACTAAGATGGAATCACTTCCCTGAGACAGACAAAGAAGGACTGGAGCAAATCAGATTGTTTGGGGAAGGAAAGAGGGAGAACCTGCTAGAGAGACACACAGTACTTGCTGCGAGCAGTTGCTGTGAACCTTAAACAATGTAACACTTTACAGGGAGACAAGCTTCCAGGGACTCTTCTGCTCAGTAGGGTAGCATCGTTTGTCGGCTGCCAGCCCTAAGTCAGCACTTCCTCCAGGATAACTACCACCATCCTTCTGTGAAGGTAGACTCCACTTTGCAAATGGAAAGAATAGAAACTCAAAAAGATGACAGCATTACCCAGAGTTACAAGTAAAGTCAAGAAAAAAAGCTGGAGTTTTCATCTAGAACTGTGGAATGCAGAATTGATGGCCCACCATACTTTGGCTCAGAGTTTCCTCCACCTCAATTCCAGGGACTTCACAGGCTGCAATGATGATTCCCAGCCCCACGGGGCATCTGTGCTCCAACTTCCGATTTAGAAGGAGGAGCATCTGGAACAACAGAGTCTGAATGCTACGGCTCCCTTGAGTCTAGCAGGGTTCCTCCACAGATCACTTTTATGTAGTTGAAGAGTATTACAGAAAAGACTCTCATTATCTGCCTGTTTCTAATTAGCAAAGCACAAGGAATTTTATCTATTATTCTTTCCTTTCCTAATGAAAAAAAAATCATTATCTTGCATTAATTAGTGAAAGAAGATTATACCATGATGCAAACTGGTTGGCCAATAACAAAGAAATGTGAATGTGACTCATGTTAAGATACTTGCTGAAGAAGACCTGACTATCTACCATTTGCACTCTTAAAATTCAGATTTATAAGGTCAATTGCCCATCTGTACGTGGGAATCATTGCAATTATTTTGTCAGCAGTGAGATATTGCAGGTTTTTAAGATTCAATCTCATTTTGATAAACTGTTATTTCACTCATTCAATAAACAGTGTAAGTAACACATCTGGTAGTGCCAGCATGTAAGCCCCAAAGGGAACACCCTCGCCTTCATTAAGAACTCCTAATTACAAGCAGATTCCAATGGAGCTGATCTGCAATTGCAGAAAGCTTACTTCTTGGTATGAACAACATAGCAACAATTGAATAATTTGAATTTTTGATCTGAGAAGGCAATTTTTTAAGACAAGGGATTCAAATACAACCTGACCCAGTGTCACTGTGGACTATGTAGCAAGTTTTCTTAGCAAAATATGTCACATTTCCACAGAGTTAAAAAAAAAAAAAGCAATGGATGCAACTCACTTTTCAAGTAACTTCATCTTTTAAGTTGAAAAGTCTTAGATTTTCCCTTGAAATCACCCTGAAGCCAATTATGACTTTCTACATATTCAGAATGGACTTTTTCGAAAGTTGTGAACTCAAGAAGAAGAATGGTATGTGATTTAAATTCATTTTCTCATTTCCTGAATCCTTCAAGTAAGCTGTTTATGCCCACAGTGTACTACCTAATTATGATAATTTGGGAATTATCACAAACACTCAATGTGTAGACTTGTGCCAGGCATTGTTCCGATCATTTATAATCATTAACTTAATCCTCACAACAATCTAATGACGTACGTACTAATAAATACCCAGTTTAGAGATGACAGGGGAAAGGTACACAGAAAGATGAGTTTTCCCAAAGCCACTCGGGAAGTCATCACCAAAGCCGAGATAAGAATAGTGCCAGACATAGATTCTAGCCTAAGGTATGTACTCAAGTACATCTGTTAAATAAGTCAGTGAATAAATAAAAGCACGAGAGGGATGAGGGCACAATTAGACTTTGATTGGTTTCTGGAATAATCCTTGATATTGATATAACTTTAGGATTCAGTGAGAATTGTATTTCCATTAGCTTCTTTAGTATTTATCACAATCTTCTGGTGAGGTAGTAGGAACATCAGTTGACATATGGGAAGATCAACCATGAACACGTCAAGATTTTTAGCCTGCATTCTTTGCATTAAAGCTGTCAGACAATTAGTCACAAGTAAGACCTGGTACAAGGCTTGCAGGATGGTGCTAGTGTAAAGAAGCCTCCTGCCAATACAGGAGACTCGAGGGACCTGGGTTCTTAAGAGACGTAAGAAACCAGACTCTCTAGAATCTGAGCCAGCAGGGAAACTCTGGTGGTGCCATGACTATATCTTGAGTAATTGCTTGGGGCAAATTGTTGAAAGCTCATGCTATTGAAAGCGTACTTTGTAACATGATTTGGTTATTTGCCTGTGTGATTACATGGCTCAACATATTGTACTACACAAATAGAATGGCAACAGACATAAATGTGAGAAAAGGAAAGCTTTCAAGTAGTGCATAGACGCAGTTTTCGTTATTGGCTTGTGTAGATATGTGTTGTTCTTGTCGTTCAGTTGCTCAGGTGTGTCTCACTCTTTGTGACCCTATGAACTGCAACACACTAGGCTTCCCTGTCTTTCACTATCTCCCAGCGTTTGCTCAAACTCATGTCTATTAAATCAGTGATGCCATCCAATGATCTCATCCTCTGTTGCTCCCCTTCTCCTCCTGCCCCCAATCTTTCCTAGCATCAGGGTCTTTTCCAATGAGTTGGCTCTTCACATCAAGTGGCCAAAATATCTGAGTTTCAGCTTCAGCATGTCCTTCCAATGAATATTCAGGGTTGATTTCCTTTAGGTTTGATCTCCTTGTCGTCCAAGGGACTCTCAAGAGTCTTCTTCAACACCATAGTCAGAAAGCATCAATTCTGTAGTGCTCATCCTTCTTTATGAACCAAGCCTCACAACAGTACGTAACCACTGGAAAAACCACAGCTTTGACTATAACTAAAAGATGAAGCTTAAAAGCTTCATTAAAGTAGCAAGCAGAGCGATGTGAGAGCACAGATAGAGGACTCAAGGGTTTTCCCAGGGAAAAAAGAACTGTTGATCTCATGAAATGGATCTAATATGATTTTTGAAAGAATAAGCAGAGCACTGGGTCCTGAAAGCAGGAAAACCACTGTGAGAAAGAGCAAGCCCTGCTCTGTGTCATCATCTCCAGGAGGTGGTGAAGGACAGGGTGGCACACTGCAGTTCATGGGATCGCAAATAATCGAACATGACTTAGCAACTGAACAACAGCAATCATCCAAGCAGTCCTGGTGGGTCCCACATCCATGTACCCCAAAGCTCAGGGTCTTCCCTGGGTCCACTGCCATCACCATCATCCCCAAATCATCTCTCATCTGGCTCCTTCCATAGCCTTCAAACCAATTCCTTTGCTTCTCTACTTGTCTACCTTGCTTCCTTCTCAAATCAAATAATCAAAGTTATTTTTTAAATGTAAAACAAAACAATTCACTCACTGTCTTAAAATGTTTCAATGAGTTCCCATCAAAGTGTGATAAAATCCAATTTTTTTTTTTTTTTACAATAAACTCTGATCCCCATCAGTTTTATGATCCCCCTGCCTGACTTCGGTTCACTAAGTCTGACAATGTTTGCCATACATGTGTCTGTTAAATAGTTCATGTTTGTTACTCATTTAATACCTGTGCACTTCTCTCTTAGGCTGAAAATGTTCTCCTATTGGACCTTCTTTTTATGGATTCGTCATAATTCAGTAATAAAGATCACAGTTGGTTTCTCAAAAAAGACTCTCCAGTACCCTCCAATGCCTGGCTGAATACTCCCTCCCTCACTCATGAAAATCACTACATGTTCACCATCCTCCATTATTTATGACTTGAATGAGACCCCTCGCAAGAATACCGTTTTCAACCTCACTAGCGGATGAAGGAAGCCTGTCACTTTCAGGAGACCTTGTTCTGAATGCTGGGGTGGCAGGAGCACGCGCAGTGCAGAGGATGTCGTGGCACTGCTGCTGCTCCGGCACTCATGTCCTGTCCAGCTCTCCCCGACCCCGTGGACCTTAGCCCACCAGGCTCCTTTTTCCATGGCATTCTCTAGGCTAGGATACTGGAGTGGGTTGCCCTGCCCTCCTCCAGGTGATCTTTCCAACCCAGGGATCAACCTCATATCTCCTGTGTCCCATCTGCAAAGAATCCACTGCAGATGGATTCTTACCTCTTGAGCCATCACGCACGTGTAGGATGACACCTGCCCAGATTCCTCTCCACCCAGCGTCTTTCCTGTTGCTCAAGATAGGTCCCAGGTAATGCGACTTTAAGAGTAACGTGGATTGCATCTAGGCATGGACAGTTGTGAACTTTCTGGGCAATTCTTCATTGCTGGCTGTCTGCAGTTCACTTGTAGACCTGGGCACAGCCCAGACCTGGGTTAATTTTGGTTCTGGGTGGAGGATACACCGGAAGATTTCATCTCAGCATCTAGTTTGACTTGGGATTAGATGTGGGAGAGTGGCAGGGGAGGTATGGTATTTGTGATACCTCACATGTGGTTAGGAAGCCCATGGTATTTACAAATCACACTGTATTTCTTTTTCCTCAGCCACTTTGGAGCTACTCAATGCCATTTTGGCACTAAAAATCTCCCTTGTAGTGATGGTCTAGCCCAAGACTTGGGCCCTTGTGACCTTTCTAGCAGGCTAGGCTGACTGCTCTAGACAGAGGATGAAAATTTTCTAAAATTCACAGATTGTTCAGGTGTTTATGTTATCTTTCTGCTGTTTTGCCAGCTACACGAGATAAAAATTATAAATTTAAGATAGAATATGTTTTGAAAAAGATACAGATTGATGTGAACACCCATATTCAGGATACAGAATAATTTCATCACCCCACAAAAGTTTCTTCCTAACCTCTTGTAGTCATTCTCCTCCTGTTATGTCCTGGCCCCTGATTTTATCATTTCTGCTACATTTTATCTAGAACTTATTATGTAAGTTCTAGAATTTAAAGGCTTCCTTCATATGCTAGTGACGCTGAAAACAATCTTCTTGGGAAGGGTCTCATTCAAGTCATAAATAATGGAGGATGGTGAACATGTACTGATTTTCATGAGCGAGAGAGAGAGTATTCAGCGAGGCATTGGAGGGTATTGGCGAGTCTTTTTTGAAAAAGCAATTGTGATCTTTATTACTGAATTATGAAGAATCCATAAAAATATAATGGAATTATACATTTTGTCTGTTTTCTGTCAGAAATATAGAACAGTTAGAAAGCTATCAAAAGGAGAATTCTATTTCTTAACCACTTGCAATTAATCAGTGTCTCATCATGTTCTTGATTGGCTGAAACATGACTATTATCAGAGTCCTGAGGAGGCAGTTTGGGGATGTTTAGGGGAGATAAGAGAAAGGTACACATATCTTAAAGGTTTAAGTAAAAAGACACTTATGTGGATAAAAGAACATGATTAAATTTTCTAAAATTAACAAAATATTTGAAATCTGTATTCCTTCCAAAAGCTTCCTGTCTCGCTTATATCAGCCTAGAATTGATTTTGCTGGGTAGCATTTGCTTTTGATTGAGTAGGATCCCAATGGAAACCTTTCGGCAGATTTTCCAATGAAGAGACACAGTGTGAGAATGTTTTCTGCACTCATTTTCAGCCAATTTGGTCCGGGCATCTCTGATGTGCTCCAGGTTACCCATGACTATGGAAACCGTTCTCGCTGAAGCAGTGTCTCCGTAATGAGATTCAGTCCAACCTAACAGAGGAAAATCAGTTTTAACACATGCATTGTTTGTGTTTAGGAATTTCATAAGTGCACAGCTGCAAAAACTCTCTCTTAAAATAAAGTAAACCCAGATAGATCCCTTTATAAAGTGAAAAGTGGTATTGGGACACTTCATGGTTTCAGGCTAGTGTCATATGCACTGGTTACCAATACAATATTATAAAGTAATTAGCCTCCAATTAAAATAAATAAATTTATATTAAAACAAGAAATGCAGATGCACCTGTTTGAACTAAAATTTTTACCTTAACAACTGTACATTTTTTTCATGAAAATCACCTACATGCTTTCTCGGCTTGTCTTCTGTTTTATTTTATTTTCAGAAAAACACTTGTTACTTCTTTGTGTTGACTAATTGGTTGGCGTTTTATTTCTGGTTTGGCCAATGCAGGTATTAGATGCCAGTATTATAGACTCCTAGAGACTATGACCAGATGCCCCAGAGTTTAATGAAAAGATATGGAGTTGGGGATGGAGGAGGATTCATATGTCTTCTCTGCAAATCATACATTTTGTACAGAGAAAATATGATTTGATCATTCATTATAGTCATTCTGACTAATTGTCTAGATTATGAGGTAATGTAAGTACATTATCTATGCTAAGTCACTTCAGTCATGTCCGACTCTGTGCGACCCCATAGACGGGAGCCCACCAGGCTCCTCTGTCCCTGGGATTCTCCAGGCAAGAACACTGGAGTGGGTTGCCATTTCCTTCTCCAATGCATGAAAGTGAAAAGTGAAAGTGAAGTTGCTCAGTCGTGTCCGACTCTTAGCGATCCCATGAACTGCAGCCTGCCAGGCTTCTCCATCCATGGAATTTTCCAGGCAGGAGTACTGGAGTGGTACACAGAATAAATACTTTCTTCTACAATGCCTGTGTGCTCAGTGGCTCAGTCATGTGTGAGTCTTTGTGACCTCTGGACTGTAGCCCACCAGATCCCTCTCCTACAATGTGCAGGTCCTAATTCACAAAACCTGTGCATGTTATCATATATAACAAAAGGGATTTGGTTTGTGTGACTGAGTTGAGTCTCTGAGATAAGAGGATTATTCTAGATTTAGGTGTGTGAACTCAATATGCCAGCAAACTGAGTGCTGTTAAAGGGCTGTACTCAATATGCCAGCATTTGGAAAACTCAACAATGGCCACAGGGCTAGAAAAGGTCAGCTTTCATTCCAACCCCAAAGAAAGGCAATGCCAAAGAATGCTCAAACTACTGCACAATTGCACTCATTTCACACCCTAGCCAAGTAATACTGAAAATTCTCCAAGCTAGGCTTAATAGTTGGGGAAGGCAATGGCACCCCACCCCAGTACTCTTGCCTGGAAAATCCAATGGACGGAGTAGCCTGGTGGGCTGCAGTCCATGGGGTCGCTAACAGTCGGACAGACTGAGTGACTTCACTTTCACTTTTCTCTTTCATGCATTGGAGAAGGAAATGGCAACCCACTCCAGTATTCTTGCCTGGAGAATCCCAGGGATGGGGGAGCCTGGTGGGATGCCGTCTTTGGGGTCACACAGAGTCGGACACGACTGAAGTGACTTAGCAGCAGCAGCAGCAGCAGATGGAGCGAATAGAAATATACAGAGGAATGAATTGTCTTTTTAAGCACTGGGACGTTTTTAAAGCAATTACTAAAGACTTGGTCAAAGAGGCGTAATTAAAGGTCAAGAACAGGAAAATGCAGTCTTAGTCCCGAACATGCTGACTTTTCACACTTATTTTCCTCGTGTCTCACTTTGTCACAATCTACGCGTGTGAACACAGCCAGATGATGACTTCTGCTTCATCCTCCGGAGTGCCCGTGAGATTCTGGGCAGCGGGTGGGCATGGCCAGAGGGCCCTCGAGACCGCCGGCTGCCTGTCCAGCCTGCCCTGCATGGGGCTGGCCTTCGGGCACCCGGCGCCTCTGCACAGCCTGCCAGGGTGCGACACGGATGTGATCTTGTTTACAGGGCAATGGTTCTCCTGCTGACACTCTGCCAGGAATCCAGCCTGGTTTCCCAGAAAGGCTGTTTTCCGCAGGGTAGATCAATATCCCCTCCCACTATAGGGAGAGTCAGGGAGATAACCCGAGGACGGCAGGTGCACACCCAGGGCTGGGTGTGCACGCCCGGGGCATGCACGTGCCACGAGGGATGCTGCGGGCACTCGGGACACCGCCAGGCGGCTGAATAGGGCAGTGCCCTGCCCTGGGCGCCCGCTGAGGGTGCGCGGCACAGACTCAGGGGGACCGGGAGACAGATGTCGCTGGGTTCCTGAGTTCCACCTGGGAGAGTGTCGGAGAAGAGAGAAAACTGAGCCGGGGTCTGTGAGAGGGGCAGGGGCTGAGAGAGCCCTCACACACACGGCGGTCAGCTGGGATGGGATGGCAGGCTACAGAAGTAACAGGGAAGCAAATCTGGCCCGTTTCCTTAGAACCCAGCCAAGGGCAGGAGCCAGATCCGCAGATGGTCAGCAGGGGAGGCAGAGGGCTGCCCCTGGAGGCAGGTGTGAGGTCCAGGCTGCCCCTCTGGGGCTGCAGGAAACCTCTGTTGGGAAGAGCGGCTGGGGTCCTGTGGTGGAGCATGGCATGTAATCTTCAAAGTTAAGTAAGTCCTTGGCATAGATTCATGAAAGGAGAACACACCTGACATGTAAAGAGAGCATGGGGTGACCGGGGCAAAGCTGTTACCTTGGGAAGGGGAGGGGTTGGGCTGAGATGAGACAGGATCCATCATTTCTGTCTCTACTCTGTCTTTGTGCATTTATTGAGCAACTACTGTATTCAAGGACTTGCCTGAGGTGCTTGGGCTACAGAGAGGCAGGAAAGATCATCTCAGCTTCCCCAGCACGTGGATCCGCTGCAATGCCAAGGAGTCCTGGGGGAGGGGCTGAAACAACCCCGGGGCTGTCCACGCTGATCACTTGAAAGGTGGAGCTATCCTTAACTTTGATGTATTGACTGTGCAAGCTGTCTTTTTTGGAAATGCAAAGAAACTGGAGCCATTTATCTCTTGTAGCTGTTCCTGGCCTGTGATAACAGAACTCTGAGATGTTTCTGTATCAGGTTCTGGTTGGAAACCCTCCTGGGACACAGGTTGTGTCCCACAGTTCACCGTCTAGATGCTCCGCCCAAGCTGTGTTCCAGAACCAGCATTTGGGAGACGTGAACCTCACGAACTCTGCCCTTTAGGTACAGAAAGTGGAGGGATGGTTACGTAACTTAGAGAATTGTATGGAATTCTCAGAAAGTACAGTTTGAAGGCTGTCGAGATTCAGGCAGCAGCCGACGTTTCTGCAGACACCGTGCGAACCGTTACTTTCCAGGCACCATGGGAACCTCTGGGGATCAAGAGACGAGTAACGCTTAGTCCCTTTCCTTCCAGAGCTGAGGACTCGGCAATGGAGGCAGGTAAGCACCGGAAAAATAAGTGCATACATGCCTCCTCTGTAATCTCTGCTTGTACAGTGCGTGGGATTCTCCAGGCCAGAATGCTGGAATGGGGAGCCTCTCCCTTCTCCAGGGGATCTCCCCAACCCAGGGATGGAGCCCAGGTCTCCCGCGTTGCAGGCAGATACTTTACCAGCTGAGCCACAAGGCAGGCCCTGTGACCCCACACTGGGGTTCATTTTCTGTTTATGGATCCATTCTAGTTTCTTCCCTGGTGGTTCAGATGGTGAGGAATCTGCCTGCAACGCAGGAGACCTGGATCTGATCCCTGGGTCAGGAACAGGGGAAGGGATGGCTACCCGCTTCAGTATTCTTGTCTGGAGAATCCTGTGGACAGAGAAGCCTGGGGGGCTATAGTCTATAGGGTTGCAGAGTCGGACACGACTGAGTGTCTGATGCTTTCACTTCTGATTTCTTCAGCTCCTCTTGTCCTCTGTTCTCTGCCCCACCTCACACTCCTCGGAAGCCGGGGGGAGGTCCAGCNAATCTGCCTGCAACGCAGGAGACCTGGATCTGATCCCTGGGTCAGGAACAGGGGAAGGGATGGCTACCCGCTCCAGTATTCTTGTCTGGAGAATCCTGTGGACAGAGAAGCCTGGGGGGCTATAGTCTATAGGGTTGCAGAGTCGGACACGACTGAGTGTCTGATGCTTTCACTTCTGATTTCTTCAGCTCCTCTTGTCCTCTGTTCTCTGCCCCACCTCGCACTCCTCTGAAGCCGGGGGGAGGTCCAGCAGCCTCGGCAGGGCAGCTCCAGGCCGGAGGCGCTGGCTCATGCTGGCGCCCTGCCTCCAGGGGGAGCGTGGGGACACCCACAGCACAGCCCCCGTTCTGACTGCATCACAGTGTCATCTGTGGCGTTGCGAGGGGAGTGCTGACATTTCAGGGCTTCCCAGGTGGGGTTAGTGGCAAAGAACCTGCCTGCCAGTGCAGGAGATGTAAGAATAGGGTTTGATCTCCGGGTCAGAAAGATTCCCTGGAGGAGGGCATGGTAACCCACCCCTGAATCCTTATCTGCAGAATCCCACGGACAGCGGAGCCCGGTGGGCTACAGTCCATGGGGTCCCAAAGGGCTGGACACGACTGAAGAGGGTTGGCACACACGCACCCAGTTTGACGTTTCCGAAGCAAAGCCTCAAAGTGTTAACGGAACACTTGAAAGCTGCCAGTGTCATGACCCAGACGGCATCCGTCCACAAAGGTCCAGGGAGGACAGAGCTGCTGCTTTGGCAGGTTGGATCACTTCCTCACCACTTACACCTGATTCCAAGAAACTTCCCCAAAGGATCACGTAATTGTTGATACACTCTCTGCCTTTTTGACACACGAGGGGCCCTCTTTCCTCTTTGTTTAATCTGCCTTCTGCTTTTCCACTGATCCGTTTAGTACATCATTGGAGGACCTTGCAGGTACCGGGCAAATGTCAAGCTCAGGGGCCAAATAAAGTCTGGACGTCCAGTGGTGCTGCAGTACCTTCCTTTGCTGGGGGCCCAACTCCTGGAGGTTGGCTTGGTCCCGGGGAGACCCAGGCCCCTCAATATCTCATCCCAGACCACGGTGCATCCCTCAGAAATCCTTTCTCAGTATCAGCCACTGCATCCTTGACATAAAAGTCGACCGGGTGCATGAAGGTCTGTGGTCACCCGGCTGTCAAACAGCCCTGCTCTTCGGAGCAGAGGAGACTGAAGGCAGAAGGTATGACATAAAAGAAAAGACAAACTAATTAGCTTGTCCCATTCTTCTCAGACAGCACGGATGCAATAATAGTTTTTTGCGTAAGGATGTATGATTTCTTGATAACACAGGGCTTCCATTACCTTGATCTATTTTATGCACTGATTTTTGCTCCAAAGATATTTGTGGATTAGCATCGATTTCACAAAAGTCGTGAAAGACAGATCAAGGGACATTTTACAGCATTAAACGCATCAAAATATTCTTACACGTGCTTCCCTGGCGGCTCAGGTGGTAAAGCATCTGCCTGTCATGCGGGAGGCCCGGGTTCAGTCCCTGGGTCGGGAAGATCCCCTGGAGAAGGAAATGGCACCCCACTCCAGTACTCTTGCCTGAAGAATCCCATGGACGGAGGAGCCTGGCGGGCTACAGTCCATGGGGTCGCAAAGAGTTGGACACAACTGAGTGACTTCACTTTCACTTTTCACTCTTACATGTATGCCTGTGAAGGGCTAGTTGTTACACAGATGAGGTATGATACCAATCTTTTTACCTGGGAGTGCAGTTAAGTTCAGTCGCTCAGTCGTGTCCGACTCTTTGCGACCCCATGAATCGCAGCACGCCAGGCCTCCCTGTCCATCACCATCTCCCGGAGTTCACTCAGACTCACNGTGGGATGCCGTCTTTGGGGTCACACAGAGTCAGACACGACTGAAGTGACTTAGCAGCAGCAGCAGCAGGCTTAATAGTATGTGAACCAAGAACTTCCAGATGTTCAAGCTGGATTTAGAAAAAGCAGAGAAACCAGAGATCAAATTGCCAACATTCGTTGGATCATCAAAAAAGCAAAAGAGTTCCAGAAAACATCTACTTCTGCTTTATTGACTATGCCAAAGCCTTTAATTGTGTGGATCAAACAAACTGTGGAAAATTCCTTAAGAGATGGGAATACCAGTCCACCTTACCTGCCTCCTGAGAAATCTGTATACAGGTCAGGAAGCAACAGTTAGAACTGGTTGTGGAACAACAGACTGGTTTCAAATGGGAAAGAAATACATCAAGGCTGTATATTGTCACCTTGCTTATTTAACTTATATTCAGAGTACATCATGTGACATGCCAGACTGGATGAAGCACAAACTGGAATCAAGAATGCTGGGAGAAATATCAATAACCTCAGATATGCAGATGACACCACNGGTTTCAAATGGGAAAGAAATACATCAAGGCTGTATATTGTCACCTTGCTTATTTAACTTATATTCAGAGTACATCATGTGACATGCCAGACTGGATGAAGCACAAACTGGAATCAAGAATGCTGGGAGAAATATCAATAACCTCAGATATGCAGATGACACCACTATTATGGCAGAAAGCAAAGAGGAACTAAAGAGGCTCTTGATGAAATTGAGGAAAATTAAAAAGCTGGCTTAAAATTAAACATTCAAAAAACGAAGAACATGGCATCCAATCCCATCTTTTCATGGCAAGTAGATGGGGAAACAATGGAAACCATGACCGTCTTTATTTCCTTGGGCTCCAAAATCACTGCAGATGGTGACTGCACCCATGAAATTAAAAGATACTTGCTCCTTGGAATAAAATCTATGACAAACCTAGATAGCGTATTAAAAAGCAGACACATTACTTTACCGACAAAAGTCCGTCTGGTCAAAACTATGGTTCTTCCAATCGTCATGTATGGATGAGGGAGCTGGACCATAAAGAAAGCTGAGTCCCAAAGAATTTATGCTTTTGAACTGTGGTGTTGGAGAAGACTCCTGAGAGTTCTTTGGACTGCAGTGAGATCAAACCAGTCAATCCTAAAGAAAATCAACCCTGAGTATTCATTGGAAGGTCTGATGCTGAGACTGAAGCTCCAATATTTTGGCCACCTGTTGAAAAGAACTGACTCACTGGAAAAGACCTTCATAATAGGAAACATTGAAGGCAGAAGAAGGGGGCAACAGAGGATGAGGTGGTTGGATGGCATTACTGACTCGAAGGACATGAATTTGCGCAAGCTCCAGGAGTTGGTGATGGAAAGGGAAGCCTGACATGATGCAGTCCATGGGATCACAAAGAGTCAGACGCAGCTGAGTGACTGAATGGCACTAAGATGTGTTTATTGTAATCAGTCTCAATCTATGGTTTATTCCTTCCTAGGTACTATTGCAGTCTTTCCGGGTGACACTAGTGGTAAAGAACACACCTGCCAATGCAGGAAACACAGGGATGTAGGTTCAATCCCTGGGCCAGGAAGATTCTCTGGAGGAGGGTATGGCAACCCACTCCAGTATTCATGCCTGCAGAATCCCATGAACAGAGGAATAGGGTGGGCTAAAGTCCATAGACTTGCAAGACTCAGACGTGACTGAGGGACTTAGCATGCATGCACAGGAACTGTTGCAGTGCCCCTTCCCTTCTTATTTTCTATCAGACTATTGCTAAACCCCAGAAACCCACATTTCCATCAAAATCTTAGACAATGACTGCAAAGACCTGGGCTGATAGAAGGACAGGTGTGTGCTATGGCCATAATTGGTATAAACTACCACCGGCTATTAAGAGTGGTAAGTACACTTTCAGAAAGTCTTGAGATTCCCTTTTCCTGAGTCAGGATTCATTCCTAGAAGAGCCAGTATATGTACTTACGGAAGTAGGTTTTAATTGCCACAGCCCTAAACCTTATATTTTCACCCTAATAATATTGAGCTACTTCAGTTTTCCCAAATTTACCATTACAGTTACTATTTATATTTATTCTTTTTTTCATGTATTCATTCATCATGGTTCATCCATTATGGAAAACAGTATGGAGTTTTCTTAAAAAAAAAACCACACACACACAACTAAAAATAGGACTATCACATGATCTTGCAATATGTCTTGTGGGTATTTACCCAAAGGAAATGAAATCTTAACCTTGGAGAAACAGCTGCACTTCATGCTCAGTGCATTGTTAATAATATACAAGATCTGGAAATCATNAAAAAAAAAACACACACACACACAACTAAAAATAGGACTATCACATGATCTTGCAATATGTCTTGTGGGTATTTACCCAAAGGAAATGAAATCTTAACCTTGGAGAAACAGCTGCACTTCATGCTCAGTGCATTGTTAATAATATACAAGATCTGGAAATCATGGGTGGATGATTGATGGGTGGATAAAGAAACTGCAATATATAAAAAATGGAATATTGTTATGTCTTAAAAAAGAAAATCCTGCCATTTGCAACAACTTGAATGAACCTGGAGGACATTATACTAAGTAAAAGAAAACAGACAGGAAATAAAATTGTATACGCATGATCTCATTTATACGTGTAATACTAAAATAGCATAGTACACAGAAGCAGAAAGCAGAACAGTGGTTACCAGTAAAGAAGACATGGGGAAATGTGGTGAAAAGCTGAAAATTTGCAGTTATTTAGGATAAATAATCCTAGAGACCTTAATGTACAGTATGATGACTATATTATTAATCCTGGAAATTTGCTAAAAGGGTAGATTTCACTTGCTCTTATCACCTCAAAAATATGAAGATATAATATATTAATTAGTCTTACTAATTAATTAGTAATCATTTTACTACTTATATGTATATTAAATGATCATGTTGTGCACCCTAAATATGTACTGCTGCTGCTAAGTCGCTTCAGTCGTGTCCGACTCTGTGTGACCCCATGGACTGCAGCCCACCAGGCTCCTCCATCCATGGGATTTTCCAGGCAAGAGTACTGGAGTGGGGTGCCAATGTACAGTTTTTACCTAAAGAAATAAAATAAGTAAATCTTTGAACTCAATTCATCCTGTGTTCAGAACAGCAATATACATTTCTTTGTATATTGCAGTTTGGTTATTTTACAATTTAACCACTTAGTTACCATTTTTTTCTAAACCCTCCTGCTTTCTGGAATTAAAAAATTTAAGGGTAAATTAAGAAATTTAAGGGTAAAGTTAAGAATTTAAGGATAAAAATCATTGAATCTCTATCCTATCTAAGCCAAAGGCAATTTGAGATTTACATTTTAATCCCTAATTACTGGAGCAAGTATCCTTTCCAGTTGTCCCATTATTATTCAAAGCCACTTTAATCTTCTTACACTTCTTGTTTAATTATACTTCTGAAGTACTTGTCATTCATCCTTCTGTCTAAAAATTTATTCTATCTAATGTTATATTTAGATAAATACTTGTATCCATATCTCTAGCATATAAACGTATCTGATGGCATGTAAAAATCCATCTGCATCAACCTCCCAATGAGAAATTCATCTGCTTCCTCATTAACCACGGTATCAACATTCTTGTCATCAGCTTCAGTCTCACCCTGCAGCTGAGTTTTGCCTCTCAGAAAATGTGTAAAGTGAAAATACATGAACGATAAACAAAATAAACACATTTTCTGGTGTCAGGGTTATTACCCATTCACTCCATAACACTATTAATTCACAGAAAAGTTCTTGCCAACTTCATTTAATAAATCTTAGTTGACGTGTCTGCAGTATAATGACTCTTGATCTTCAGTCCTTCTTAAACTTTTCTCCTTCCTGCATTCCTGGAGGCTGGTCTCTCCTAAATTTCACCCCACCCTGATTGCCTTACTCATATAACTCTTGGTCAATTCTGAGTGCATCTCAGAGGAAATTGCAATCTGCTTGTTTCAACTGGGGAAAGTGAGCCAGGAGAGCATCCCAGGTGATACACATTGGGGGTGGAGGAAGTGTTCTAACACAAGCACCTTCTCCATCATGTCCATGCCTTCTTCTTGCTTCCTGAGCACACTTCTTGATGTGGTTCTTACCCCGTCTCCAGTCTAACTCCCCGCATCTCTCTGCATCCTCTCTTCTCTGCAGGCATGGCTGCAGTTACCAGTTTTGCAGAGTTGTTTCCCAGATTTAGGAACCCAGCCCAGACCCTGTGCCCCAGGCTCATGGGCAGGCAATCATGACACAGATTCTTGAGATGTGTGACTGGCATCTCAAAGCCAGACTGAACTCACTCTTTGTCTCAGCAACTTGCAATTCATTCTGTCCGTGGGATCCGGTGTTCCGTGCTGACTCAGGCTGCAAACCTGGATGCTGTCTGATTCACTTCTCTCTCCTCCTCATCCCACCAGTCTTCAAGTCTGTTGTCTAAATATATTTTCTAAATATCTTGAGAATCCCTCTAATTATCTTACACGGGAGTTTAGAGATGCATTGTTTCTTACTTTTTCTACTACAAGTAGAATCAAATTCCACTTCCTAAGTTACCTTATTGAGTGATTATAAGCATCTTCCTTCTCCTTTGTGGACTGGAATTATCTGACATGTAAAGCGGAAAACAATAATTATAGTCAATATTAATGTCATTTTCTCTGTGCCTAAGACCCTTATGTATGTCATCTTACTTGATTCTCAGGTGCACTGGAATTTTTTATAAGTGCATTTTATGGTAGAGGAGGCCAAGGCCCACAAGGATATAGGACATAATGGTCTCACAGCTGTTAAAGTGGCCTGTATGAACAAAACAACATTGTAAAACTTTAAAAAATTTTTGAGATTAAGTAAAAGTGGCTTGGATTCTTAGGTAATATTACTTTAGTCTCTACCCTCCACATGAGGCTAGATGACATGTAAGGCAAAATTCTATACTTTTATATAGCTTTTTGGAAAGAGTATGAACACTGTAGCAATAAGACATTTGTTGTTCATTTGACCCCAAGGACTGAAGCACACCAGGCTCTCTTGTCCTTCACTATCTCCCAGGGCTTACTCAAACTCATGTCCATTGAGTTGGTTATGCCATCTAACCATCACATATACTGCTTTAATTACAGGTGTACCCCTTATAAACTGTGTGTGGCCATGAGAAATAGCTTTTCTTTCTATGTTCGGGTCCTTTTTCCTATAAAGGGAGAGTAATAATTATATTTCACAACATTTGTAGCAGAAATTACAAGTTACCCTCCAAGATAAACTTGCCCTTGATAATAGAAGTTCTGATTTTTGATAGGGATGAGGCCACCAGAATATATTTTCCTCAAAACTAGTGTGACCATGGGGTTAAATCTGTCCCAGGAAATTCAGAGGAAGTTGTGTATGATAGTTCCTGGAAACAATCCTTAGAAGATTTCTGATAAAGATCTTTTTGGTTTGTTTGTTTGTTTTCCTTCTGATTAGCAGAATTTGATGACTGAGCTGGAGCATTTATTTTCTTTTTTTAATATAAATTTATTTATTTTAATTGGAGGCTAATAAGTTTACAATATTGTATTGGTTTTGCCATACATCAACATGAATCCTCCACGGGTGTACCCGTGTTCCCCATTCTGAACCCCCCTCCCACCACCCTCCCCTTCCCATCCCTCTGGATCATCCCAGCGCACCAGCCCCAAGCATCCTGTATCATGCATTGAACCTGGACTGGCGATTTGTTTCACATATGACATTATACATATTTCAATGGCATTCTCCCAAATCATCCCACCCTCGTCCTCTCCAACAGAGTCCAAAAGACTGTTCTATACATCTGTGTCTCAATAAACAAATGGGACCTAATTAAAATTAAAAGCCTCTGCACAACAAAGGAAACTAAAGCAAGGTGAAAAGACAGTCTTCAGAATGGGAGAAAATAATAGCAAATGAAAGTGAAAGTGAAGTTGCTCAGTTGTGTCTGACTCTTTGCGACCCCATGGACTGTAGCCTACCACGCTCCTCCCTCCATGGGATTCTCCAGGCAAGAGTACTGGAGTGGGTTGCCATTTCCTTCTCCAGGGGATCTTCCCAACCCAGGGGTCGAACCCAGGTCTCCTGCATTCCAGGCAGACGCTTTAACCTCAGAGCCACCAGGGAAGCCCAATAGCAAATGAAGCAACTGACAAAGAATTAATCTCAAAAAAATATACAAGTAACTCCTGGAGCATTTATTTTAGGTGAAGCACAATTTGATCCTTTGAATGAAGGCTGTGCAGAACAGAGTAGTTGGATACAAGGAGTCTGGGACCTTAGTTACCTGCAGCAGAGTCACTCTACCAGGCTAGCTACCTATGCACTGCAATGTAAGAGCAAAATGCGCTTACTTGTTAAGCTACATCAACTGCCTCTACCTTGTCCATGAAATGTAACAGACCACTCTTTCCCAGGTAGGAAAATTTATTTCCAGGCTAGCTTGTGAAAATCTAGCACAGCTTTCTTCTATTGGTTAACCAATATGCCCATTCTGGTTTTGGTTTTTTCATGGCTGCCCAAGACTCATGTCTATGTTTATTTACTGACTGATTTCTTAAACTCAATATCCTCCATATCTTCCCTTAACACAGCAGATGTCTCATGTCTGCCATTCTCCCCAAACCAGCATCTTAATGATATAAGTATCATATGAGGTTGGTTCTGGATAGTTAGGGATAGAATTTCTAGTTATATTTTTTATTTTGGTTTTAAGTTTAATGATTTATAAGACAACCATAAATTGTATGAAATTAATCATACTTGGAGCATATTTAGGGTTTATTTTTTCTTCTTCATTAAATAAGAATATTATGATTATGTCATCATGTTTGAAAGATATGTTCTCCAGATTTAAAATTATAGCCTCATCTTTTTTTTTTTTTTCCTTTGATACTTTAAAAAAGATCACTGCATTGCCTTTTGCTATCTGGTGCTGCTGTTCAGAAGTCTGTCATTAGTCTGATTCCTATTAATTTTTTGTGAAATCCTCTTTCAATCAAGCATTTAGACTTTTCACTTCTTCTTGTCTGAAGTTTCACAATAATTCACCAGTTTTTTTTTTTAATTTCCTTTTGTAGATTTTAAATGATCAATATGGCATTCTCATTTTCCTGGAAGTGGGGTTGATCAAGGGGTTTAGAGCACAGACTCTGGTTCCCAGAACTGCCATTTGTTGTATTACTATGGACACAGGACTCAAGGTCCTGGTGGCACCATTTTCTCACCTTTAAAATGGGAATAGAGGCTTCTCTGGTGGTCCAGCTGTTAAGAATCTGCCTTCCAATGCAGGAGATATGGGTGCCAGCCCTAGACTGGGAAGGAAATGGCAACCTGCTCCAGTATTCTTACCTCGGAAATCCCATGGATAAAGGAGACTGGCAGGCTACAGTCCATGGGGTTGCAAAAGAGTCAGACTCAGTGACTAAACAGAAACAGCAGAAATTTATGCAACGTTGCAAATCATCATAGTTCAAATTTAAAAAAAGAAAAGAGAGAAAGAGTGATGGGTCTAGTTCCTTATACTGAAAGAGAAATTATTTCAAAGACAAAGGATTTATAACTTTTAAATGAAAATGTATCTGAAAACATTTTAAAAAATAAATTCAAATATATATTTCATATGACTGCCATGTGCCCCTACAGTTTAATTTGCAGTTTAAGAACAGCATTTATGGGGGCAAATTAGCCATCTTTCAGTCTCTCCACAAACTGACAGCCCACCTTCACATGCACAGTAACATCAAAGATTTTGGCATGCACATTGTGTCCTCAGAGCAATAACCTATTAAATTTTCAGTGTCCATTTTTGAAGGACTTTTCTAAAGTAGCATTTTTCATCAATGCTGGGGCCCATGGCATATTATGTCAAGGATGAAGTACTATTATAGGATCAGGGGTTACTCTGAAGTTTCACAGCATTTGAAATGTACATAATTCAAAGGAGAAAAATAATAAGGTATATTCTTGGTTGAAGTTTTCATCATCAATCACATGAGTTCACCATCACAAAGTTCATTCAAAGACAGGAAACAAATATGGATGCAAACCAAGTAAAAACTAATGCAAATAAAGCTTTTCAGTTCAAAAGATTCTTTAGTGTAGGATCACAATCTGTGAGAACAATGGAATTTTTAACAGTTACATTTTTTTTTTCCTGGCAGAAATTTAGGTATTGAACATTTTCAAGTAACCGTGTCCACATTTTATAATGTCATAGTCATTCTTAATCAATCTCCTTTGGCTGCAGAAATATAATATCTCTCCATCATACTGCTCCATTCAGGGTGCGTGCTTGCATGATAACTTGCTTCAGTCATGTCCACCTCTTTGCCACCTCGTGGACTATAACCCAGCAGGCTCCTCTGTCCATGGGATTCTCGAAGCAAGAATACTGGGGTGGGTTGCCATGCCCTCCTCTCAGGGATCTTTGTCTTCTGCACTGGAAAGCGGGTTCTGTACCACTAGCGCCACCTGGGAAGCCCTCCCTTCAGAGTAAGTAAGTAAGTAAGTGAAGTCACTCAGTCATGTCCAACTCTTGGCGTCCCCACGGACTGTAGCCTACCAGGCTCATCTGTCCATGGGATTTTCCAGGCAAGAGTACTGGGGTGGTTTGCCATTTCCTTCTCCAGGGGATCTTCCTGACTCAGAGATCGAACCTGGTCTCCCGCATTGCAGGCAGACGCTTTACCTTCTGAGCCAGCAAGGAAGCCTCAAGTACCTGCTAGAATTTAACTCCTCACTATCTAGACTGATTGTTGCAAAATTTAATGCTTATCTGAATCACCTGGAGGGTCTGTTAAATGATACAGTTTGGGGGTCTCATTTTGAATTTTCAGTTTGGTTGTTCTGAAGTTCCATTTTAACAAGTTTCTAGTTGGTGATGGTGCTCTTGGTCCAGGTATAACACTTTTTAAATCACTGGTCTAGATTCCAAGATATTAATAATTTTTTAATTATTATTGAAATCTTTAATTTTGCAGCTAAAATAATGCTTCAGCTAATATAACAATGTGAGACCAAAAAATTACTAATGGCAGAGTCAAAACTCAGGTCAATGAATCTTGCTTTGCTCTTCTATTTTGGCCAACTGAATACTTACTCCAAGTCAACTTATTATGTATCTCTCCTTATAGCCTGGCCACACTTGAACATTTCCTAATTTCCATCTGGTATTTACTTGACCCTTGACAGATGAATTTTCACCAAGCCCTGAGGAGCCTTCTCCTTTTGTACCAAGGTAAACAAGCAATGTACATTATGTAGTAGGAGGAGTCTGTTCATAGGCTTACTTAGAGAGGTTTAACTTTCAGTCTAGAGATCAATTTAACTTTCATTTCAAACTGCCATGCAGCCTTGGTGATAAAAACTCAATGCCCTGCCACCAAATGGCCATCTACAATGTATCTGAGTTCAAGGCAGCTACCAGGCTGCCAGCACACAGAGTGAAATATCTCTCTGGATCATTTATCTACACCAGTGCTGTGGAGATTTATAGAATTCCACTTGCTTTTCAGCTGTTCACACAAGCTCCTGCTCTGCATTATTCCTACTCTCAAAGACATCATTGTAGCCAGTTTCTCATTGTTACCTACATCCACCCATTGGAGTAGAAAGCATTATCACACTGCTCCTGGGCCACAGAAAATTAGGAAGGGTATCGGGCCCATTTGCCTACAAACATCTCTATAGGAGCCATTTATATTCTGGATATTTTTTCAATTCCTGTCTTCTTATTGGTTAGGAAGACCCAGCTCTAGCTGATGGTGGGCCATTGTCCCCTTGGGACAGGACTGGGGGTGGGGGCAGGACACAAGACCATTTTTCTTAGCAGTCACAAGTTGGGGACCACACCTGAATCGGCAGGGAGTTGGTTTTATCCTGTACTATTGCTACATTTTGAATGTTTCAAATTATTCTGCATCTCGAAAAGTCTTTTCCATGTTTTTCTTTTTTTATACTAATATGTTTTCCTTAAAGAAGGAGTCAACCTGCTTGGACTGAGGGTGAAGAGAAGATTTAGGAAAAACAATACTGATATCTCAGTACATTGCCTGCTACACTAGCAAGCAAAGCTGGGCAACCCCTGGCCTGCTCACACGTAGGCACCATCCAATGAGGCTTGTTGGTTCTTTTTCCAATGGTCTCTGTTATTCAGCTCCTTCCCCAAATAATATAGTTTGGAACATTTATTATAAATGCTCAGGAAAATCAGAAATATGGACATTTTGTGTTGGGGTAGTTTAAGAAGGTTTTGCAGGGGAGAAGCATGTAGGAGTCCTATTAGGGACAGAGAGTTTCAGCCCTGGGAGGCGAGCACAGGATGGTTGTGGTGCTGGGTGATGGAACAGAGAGAACAGGGCATGTGTTTTCAGGAAAGGGATTTGGAAGCCACCTGTGTCCTTCCCTTCCAGGATGACACAGAAGCCCAAGGAGGGGAGTTACATCCTAGTGGCCAAGCTCCACCAGGGGAAATGTATGGGGCCCAAGATCTCCATCCCCACTTCCCCACACGCCTTTACTAATCATGACAGAACTGAGTTAGAGTAGAGGAAGTAAAGGCAGGGTGAATAAGACAAATTCTGTGCTATTCAGAAAAGGAAATGAAGAAGACAAAATAGGAAGACCTGGGGGATCAAACTGTATTGGAGGGGAAGGACCAGGAGGACCTTGAAACTCAGATTTTAGTAGATCCACCAATTCTTGGGACCTAATCAGCTCCAGGACAGCAGCAGGGGTCTCCACCCAATCATTCCATCCCCTTCGGCACCTGCTCTCTGAGGAGTGCATTTTGACCCCCTTCACAGATGCAAAACACAGTAACGATCAGGGCGGAGGCATACGGCAGACAGGGCTTTCTGTTGGTCGGCGTCATACTCCTACTTGCCCAGTTTTAAAAAATAAAGTGTTTGTCTATGTCCTCCAGAGTATTTCCGTTTCACAGGTCATGTGAGGACATTTCAGAAAGAAAATATAAACCATTTTAAAAAGGAAAAACAATCATCTGCTGTTTTCAAATTTACTGATAATGGTCATTACTAACATGTTGATGTACATTTTTACAAACTTCTTCCTATGATGATCTGTATTTAAGAATAGGAATTATATGTGTGTATGTGGGTGTATGTGTATGTGTTTATATATATATATGTAGTATAGATACAGAGAGTTATTATATATATATATTTATATATTCTTTCTAATCTTTAACTTGTATTATACTTTTTTGCCACCATTAATATATCTAAATATTGAAATCTCACTTTCACATTTTCTACAATATTCTGCTCTCTACTGAATTATGAATGGTTTCATAAGGTACACCTTACAGTTATTATCTTCACCTTTTTATTTTACATCATTTTATCTAGAGCATTTATAGTGTTCCTGTAACAATGCCTAACCACTGATATTTTATAGCCAGGACACCTGATGTCTCATTTTCATCTCTAGATGATCCAAAAAATGTTTTATGTTTAAAATAAGAAAGCAGTGTAACACCACCCCTATCTACTGTGACATTCCAGGTACTGTTGGCAGCCTGGATCCACCGCACCACCTTGCCTTTTTCTGGCAGCCCACTCCAGTACTCTTGCCTGGAAAATCCCATGGACGGAGGAGCCTGGTGTGCTGCAGTCCATGGGGTCGCTGAGAGTCAGACATGACTGAGCGACTTCACTTTCACTTTTCACTTTCCTGCATTGGAGAAGGAAATGGCAACCCACTCCAGCGTTCTCGCCTGGAGAATCCCAGGGATGGGGGAGCCTGGTGGGCTGCCGTCTATGGGGTCACACAGAGTCGGACACGACTGAAGTGACTTAGCAGCAGCATAAAACCACCAGCTGTTTGGGTTACCTGGTGAACTGGCCAGAGTAACATACCCAAATGCTATCTCCAAAATGCATAGGAGCTTAATTTTTAATGATTAAAAATTGGAAACAACCAAATAGTTATCAGCAGGATAAATTTTAATTATTAATAGTAGTGGTTTATTAATTCTATGAACTAATATTCAGCAACAAAAGGAAAAAAAAATGTTGGACATAAAGGCAGCCCCGATGACTGTAATAGGCAGAATCCATGATGATTAGTATGCAAAGATATACAGCCATAGCTAATGGATCATGGAAAATGAAGGGGTGATTTAGATGAAAAATGACTATGCTCTAAATGTGCATTAAAAAGTCATAATATTGTGATCAGAAAGCTTATGTTATGTTTCGCAATAGAAAATCATAACCTCTATGACAGTTTTCAGATCTAAGTCAGAGCCCAAGGCCATCCAATTAAAGGATGCCCATGTTTCTCTGACAAAAGATCCTAAAAAATTATTGCAAGTATTTGAAGTACATATTCTCCCAGTTCTTTTACAAAGGGGCGTGGCTCTTTTCCAAGCCAACGATTTCTAGACAAAGCAAATCTGAATGGATTTTTTTCAGAGCTGGAAAGTATGAACCTGAGCACACTTGAATACAAGGGAACCATCAGAATCTCATGGCTTGGGTTGGGTACCACGAAGGCCAGGTGACCAACTTATAATGCCTGTGAGTCCACCATGCTGTTAAACATCCTGCACTTGAGTATGTAATTAAGATAAAACTACTTAATAGCAAGAAGAACCATCAAATTGTGTCCCACAGTTCTCAAGCAAGATCTATCAAGACAGGGAGCTGTATTAATTTACCAGGGCTGCCCTATCAGATTACAATTAAGATTGACTGACAACAGAGACGAGCTCTCTCGGAGTTCCAGAGGCTAGAAGTTTTGCGATCAAGGCACGGCAGAGTTGGTTTCTTCTGGAGTCTCTGGGAAGAATCTGTTCCATGTTTCTCTCCTGCTTCTGGTGCCGCCAGCAGCCCTCAATGTCCTTGGCTCGTGGGCTCATCTCTCTGCCTCCACCCTCACCTGGACGCCTCTTCTTTATGCAGCTCCGTCTCAGTTTTCTCTTGTTATATGCAACCAGGTTTGGATTAAGGCCCATCCTAATCTATAGGACTTCATCTTAACCTTACTACTTATACCTGCAAAGACCCTATTTCTAAATAAAGACATATTCTGAGTTTCCTGGTGGACCTGAATTTTGGGGAGATGTTATTCAACCCACCTCTTCATCCAGCAAAAAAAGAAAATCAGGGACTTTCCTGGGGGGTCCAGTGGTTAAGATTCCTCACTTGCATTTCCAGAAGTACAGATTAAATCCCTGGTAGGGGAACTAAGATCTCACATGCTGTGCAGCCAATAAATAAATAAACCAAATGTACTTACTTTAAAAAAAAAAAAAGAAGAGTGTTTGAAAAAGAGAGAGGATCAGTAGCAATAACGTATCCCAGCACTGATCCCTCGGTGCAAACTGTTCCACTGGACAAACTTGATCTACAGCCTATTTTTGGAAATAGTTTTTTTTTTACATACAGCCACACTCTTTAGCCATAGATAATTTATGGCTGCAGAGTTCAGTAGTTGTGGCAGAGACTTTCTGACCTGCAAAGCCTAAAATCTTTATTATCTGGTCCTCTACACAAAATGTTTGCCAACTCCCAACTCAAGGGATATGAAATTGGTGATTGGCATAATATCCTATCTAATTTCTGGCTCTTGCTAGAACTGTGGAATTGTCACAGATGAGGCAGGATTATTGTAAATGTAACCAGCTGGCACTGCCTTTTCTAATCCCAGCTGCTGTGCCGATGGGGTACTTCACTGAAGCAGATCAATACAGCTTCCGGCACTCATCTGGGAAAGTGCAGTTCTTGATCCACCTTAGGAGGGTTGATCAAAAGCAGTCTGAAAGGAAGAGGTAGAGAGTTTGGGATGGACATGTACACTCTGCTATATTTAAAATGGATAATCAACAAGAATCTACTGTATAGCATATGGAGCTATGCACAATGTAACGTAGCAGCCTGGATGGGAGAGGAGTTTCAGGGAGAAAGGATACAGGTGTATGTATGGCTGAGTCCCTTTGCTGTTCACCTGCAAATGGCTATACCCCAATACAATATAAAATATTTAAACAAGAAAAGAGTTTGACCTTCTATCTTTTCTTTTTTGGCATCTGTAAAGCTCCATGTGACTGCACTACACTAATAACATCATCACACTGATTGGATATGATTTGTAAAAATTGATACCATTAACATCTTATAGTATGGGGAAAACAGCAAAGGATTCATTGACCTCACATACTGGTGAAGGTTTGCAGCTACAGTAGTCTGTGGCATGCCAGAATACCCTTCTATCAAAGAAAAGAAAAGTTGCATCTCGTGCAACAGAGAGAACATCAGTGCAGATCCCTAGATTTCTGAAGAAACCATGCCTCCAACAGGAAGAAAAAGTAGCTCTCTGTATTATAAAACCATTCCTGCTCTCCTGCTGGATCCTAATCAAGACTTAACACCTGACCTTGGGGTACTGTGTATTTATGTTGCTGGGGCTACTGGGTTATTTCAGATCCACCCAATCCTATATTTAAATATGCTGAAACATATGCCATACAATTTACCTATGTTCATGTTTAAGCACCAGCAATCCAAATCATATGATGAAATGGTATATTTGTAACTGGGCCCTCAGGTCCACAGAAAACTTAGGAATGGGGTGCCCAGATGCTAATTTCTGTTTAACCCTAGTGGCAATTGGCAAAGGAGGAAAGGATGAGGATCAGGTACACAGGTGAGTTGGTATGATATTTTAGTTAACACAGAAAGGGATGATTCCCACATTTAGTGCAGCTGTAAAGGAAAGTCCAGCAAGTCTGAAAACATGGACAGCACTTGGTGTGGTGTCCCCAGGAGCCGGGAAACACGGGCGAGGAGAATGGGGTGGAGAGAACGGAATGGGGAAAGGAGTGGAAGCAAGATCGTCCCTTTCACATCCCTTCCAGGGCCCCACCTTAGGGATCTGTGTTTCCAGTTCTCCAGACCTTGGACCAGAGAGGTAAGGAGTCCTGATGCCCAGGAAGTGTACGCTGTCAACAGGGAATGTAGGGGTGGTTGTTGCAGGTACACTTGGGTTCTTCGTGTGGAATTGTGAGGGCAAGGTATCCCAATCATTACAAGGAGCTCGGGTTACTATTATACAACAGAGTCCAGAAGGATGCCAAGAGGCTGAGGTATCATCCCCTGGGGGTGCCCTTTGTTATTTCCTTCTGAGTGATAACAGTGAATATTTTGTAGAGCAGAAAGCCTCGAAGAAGGACAGCAACCACAGGTTCAGTCCCTCCCAGGATAAAGTTAAGGCAACCTCTGAGGACTAGCAACCCCAAATAGACAAATTACCAGTGAACGTGAGTGAAGAATAGAGTGGGTGCTAGAGGGAAGTGTAATAAGCATCCCCAGAGAATCACCACCACGTGTGGCATTAAGGACCACATCCCTTTGGCTGTTTGCTTTCAGGGTCTGCAACTGTGGTAACGTTTGCATGGACTCTGCAGTGGGCTGGGCTTGTATCCCCCCTTTCTCGTAGGAAGAGGAAGAGCATCTCCCCACCTATGCTGAGTCTAGCTTGATCACTGTGGGAGGAGAATAGAGTGGGTGCCGCAGGAAACCTGAATGGTGCAAGGGGTTGACTGGAACAGACAGTCCTGTTGAGGAGCGCTGAGGTTCCCTCAACTCTGTTGCCTCTTGTTTGTGTGACCATCAGCACTCCCACTCCGGCCTCAGTCTGTGAGGTGTGTGTCCTGCCCATGTGTGTTCTGGAGTTTCTCTATTTATAGCATGACGTACAAAGCCACAGCAATTCCCCCTGAGTCCAAGCCCACAAAACCCAAAACTATGGATGTCTAACATGACATGAGATCATTTGGAGGTGGGAGACAGTACACAGGTCTTTTCTCCTCTGCCCTGAACCTGTCCTGCGATGCCTCCTGCACCTTATGGGATACACTAACCCACATGGCATTCACCTTGCTGCATCTTATTTCCGCGGTCTTCTGCACAGTCTGCTGTATATCTTCATCCTTCAGCCCTGCTCCCTGGGATCACATTTCTAAATCAAATATCACACGTGAGACCCTTGCCTAAGATTCTGTTTTTCAGGAAACACAATCTGATAAAATGCCAGTGATTTATTATTAAATGAAACATGGCAAGTTTTAAAATATTACATAGCCTGTCTCCTCTATGGAGAAATATCTAGACATAGACACACATATACACACACAGAGGAACAGATAAACAGATAGCAATATAGAAATATATGTTCTCAGATTTTAATATAAAATATAAACTGTTTAATACAAATATAAACTGTAATGTTTTCGTCCCAAGGAGTATATGCTGGTTTATGAGAGAATTAACAAAATTGTTACCATTTATCTGCAGGTAGAATACTTTGGAAAAAAACAAATGCATTTCTTAGTAAACTAGAGTAAAAAAAAATATGGCTTTATTCTAGTTTACTAAAAATGGCCTAGATTTCTAAGGACAAAGCAAATTATCATTTAGACTCATCTTAATAGCCATTTAAACTCATGAAATGAAATATCCTTAGCTCAAAGGGAAGATACTGAGAGAAAATCTATTTCTTTTTCTTGGGAACTGAACTAAAATTGTATATTTATTCTTTAATGTTTGCCTCATGACAGCCCCGTGGCGTAAGTGTCACAAATCTCTTTTATAGATAATGAGATTGCAAATAAGAAGGTGAGTTAACTTGGCCAGGCCTGTCCCCACATGGCAGAGTCAAGCTTCAGATCCAACTGCTTCTGATGCTGAGTCCTTGTCCTTATACCCTGGAGCTCAGCGGGTCTAGCCCGAGGGGAAACTTCTAGAGCTTTGGTTATAAGAATGGTTCAGTCAAATGAAAGATGTGACCTGACATGAAAAGCCCCATAGTCTGAGAGCAACTCTGGGAGTTAGGAGATTCATGCTTTCATCCTCAGGCTTTTCTTAATGAATTTTGTGACCTTGAGCATCTGCCAACCAGCTGTGGGCTTCCTCACCTGTGAAATTTAGTGTTTGACCCAGATTTTCTGTGAGTTGAAAATTTTCCTGTGGCTCTAAAAGTGTATGATTCTATGGATAAAAAGCAACACCATCATGAGGCTTCTAAATGATATGGGTGCAGGATTTACAGAAGCTTCCCTGTGGCTCAGTAGGTAAATAATCCGCATGCAATGCAGGAGACACAGGTACAATCCCTGAGTCGGGAGGCTCCTCTGAAAGAGGCCATGACAGCCCACTCCAGTATTATTGCCTGGGAAATCCCGTGGACAGAGGAGACTCATGGGCTCTGCTCCACAGGGTCGCAGAGAGTCAGACACAACTGAGCTACTAAGTGAGCAAGTAAGCAGGAGTTGCAAAAAATAACTCACCAGAATTCATCAGAGGTGTCTAATGAATCATTTTCCTTATTGATAAGGTAAGAAATTGAGTCATACATGTAAGCATGTAGAAAGAAATTGGAAAAACTGAAAATCAATGCAATAAAAGTGAATAGTGAAATAAGGAGAAAATTTCCGCTGGCTTTAGCCTAATTAAGGGAGATATTGAAAGAAGAAGGCTTCCCTGGTGGCACTAGTGGTAAAGAATTTGCCTGTCAATGTAGGAGACATGAGAGACATGGGTTCAATCCCTGGGTCACAAAGATCCCCTGCAGGAGGGCATGGCAACCCACTCCAGTGTTCTTGCCTGGAGAATCCCACGGACAGAGGAGCATAGGGTCACAAAGAGTTGGACATGACTGAAGTGACTTAGCATGCTTTGGAAGAAGACCTTCATACAAGATAAACTGCTTTGGGCATTATAACCAGCTGGATATTATTGTTTCTCTTTCTTAACAACCTTGAACTATTTTTTGCCTTTTCATACACCTGAAATATGAAACAGAAGAAAAATGCTTCTTCAAAACCCCAAGGGGACAGATTAAATTTCTGTCCTTCTGCCTTTGTACTTTTATAGGATGAGAGCTATTCTTTGATTCTTCCTCAGGCAGGAATCCTCAGTGGACGGCGTGCGTAAATAAACTGGAGAATGAGAGAATTACCAATGCTTTCCAGTGAATTCCTAAGGCGAGACAGAGGCCAGCCTGGCTCCTGGGTGACTCTCTCTGGCTTGTTTGACCCTGTGTGATTTCCAAGACTTTCATTCCATGGCAGAGATGCGCCTACAGAGTTTGCTCTTCAATATAACTTTATATCTCTTCCCAAGAGTTCCTGTGCACAGATTTTAAAGGAGGAAGTACACTTTTGAATAATAATCATCTTTTTGAAGATGGATTAAGATGATATATTTAATTAATATTGATTTATGTTGAACCAGAATAATAAAAAATAAGCATGGATTAATTAATCCAACAGATATATTGGACTACTGTATGGTGCATGCTGCTGCTGCTGCTAAATTGCTTCAGTCATGTCCGACTCTGTGCAACCCCATAGACGGCCACCCACCAGGCTCCCCTGTCCCTGGGATTCTCCAGGCAAGAACACTGGAGTGGGTTGCCATTTCCTTCTCCAATGCATAAAAGTGAAAAGTGAAAGTGAAGTTGCTCAGTCACGTCTGACTCTTTGCGACCCCATGGACTGCAGCCCACCAGGCTCCTCCGTCCTTGGGATTTCCTAGGCAAGAGTACTGGAGTGGGGTGCCATTGCCTTCTCCATGGTGCATGCTAAGTCGCTTCAATCATGTCTGACACCATGGACTGTAGCATACCAGGCTCTTCTGTCCATGGGATTATCCAGGCAAGAATAGTGAAGTGGGTTGCCATTTTCTTTTCAATTACTATATGCTAGGGAGTGTAAAATTTAATGCAGAGAAGAGAAAACTACTTTCTTGTCATTAATCGCTCCTTATTTTAGCCAGGAGAACATAGATGCAGTTAACCACCACAAAATACAATGAGAGGTGTGCCTGAAGGAAGGTGTTCATAAAGCATAGAAGTGTTTCTACACTTTTTTTCAACTAGATATGATAGCATTAAATTTTCCCATAAGTTCTGGAGCAGAAGCGTGGTCCAAGCCACTTGCAAAACACAAATAGGAAATACTGTTTGCAGAAGAGTAAACAGAACACAGGAAACGAGAAAAGGGGTGGTTTTGGTATCAAGAGGTCTGGACTGTCTGAAAAACTGGGACCGGATTGTACAAAAGTCTTGTTTATCAAATCAAGGAGTTTGGTCTATTTGTCAGTGCTTATAAAACCATTTCAATTTTGAAGTGAGTGAGTAGCTGTAATTTAACATGCCCTTGAAGCCAACTTTACAAGAAATATCAGGGAAGGCTACTATGTTTTGGAAACTAGAAAAAAGTATGCTGCTGCTGCTGCTGTTAAGTCGCTTTAGTCGTGTCCGACTCTGTGCGATCCCATAGATGGCAGCCCATCAGGCTCCTCCGTCCCGGGGATTCTCCAGGCAGGAACACTGGAGTGGGTTGCCATTTCCTTCTCCAATGCATGCATGCTAAGTCGCTTCAGTCGTGTCGGACTCTGTGAGACCTATGGACAGCAGCCCACCAGGCTCCTCTGTCTATAGTATTCTCCAAGCAAGAGTACTGGAGTGGGTTGTCATTTCCTTCTCTAAAAAAAAGTATGACTCAACCATAAAAAAGAATGAAATAATGCCATTTGCAGCAACATGGATGGACCTAGAGACTCATAGTAAGCAAAGTAAGTCAGAAAGAAGACAAATACTATATATCACTTATATGTGGAATCTAAAAAAAATGATACATATGAATTTATTCACAAAATGGGAACTAGATATAGAGTCACAGATATAGAAAACAAATTTATGGTTACAAAAAGGGAAACAAGGTGAAGGGAAGGGATAAATTAAGTTTGAGATTAATATATTATGTACATATTGATATATATAAAACAGATAACCAACAAAGACCTACTTATGGCAAGGGAACTAAATATTTTCAATATCTTATAACCTATAATGTAAAAGACTTTGAGAAAGAATATATATACTTATATAACTGAATCACTTAGATGTATGCCTGAACCTTACCACAACATTGTAAATCAATTACAATTCAATAAAAAAAAAATTTAAACCTATCTTCAAATTTTGATTCCCGCAGTTTCCTGTGGGACTCAGGCACATGACTTAACCACTTTGCAAACTAAGTTAATAAACCAGTGCCTTAATTTCCCATCTATAAGAAATCATTGTATTTTTTGGTCAGTTGCATTGTATATACACTTTTTAGAGTCAGATGAAGCACAGTAATGTAACGTGTCTTTGCATGGCATATATTAGTCACTTGGTAAACCTGGGTGTGGGTGTTTTTCCTCTGAAGAAGGTACAGGTAGCTTGGATAGGAGAGAATAGCAAATTGATTAGGTCCAGTTGCTGTATGCATGGAGCTCTGTCAGTCGCTCCTCGCCAGGCCACAGTGGCCATGTACAGTCCTCCCACTCGACTGGAAACCCAGGCTCTGGGCCCGCCTTTGTTCTTGCAGCCGGGCTCCCACCAGGCACCAGAGCTGGGAGCCTGCTCCTTCCTTGAGCAGCTGAGCATGCATCCAGGAGAGGATGATGGCCCCTGTGGCTCTGCTGCTTCTCGTCTCATCACATTGTACAACACTGTCAGAGTCCAGTGTATGTGTTCTGTTCCCCTAGGCCACTCTGCCATCCACCAGACACCTGTAGTCATTGTTTAAAATCTTGATCCTTGTCACTCACTTTCTGAGGCAGGAAAATATGCTCCCTGGCTTTCAGCTTGCCTGTACGTGATCACAAAGTGGTCCAGCAAAATGTCCAGCATTTATAAGTGTCTACTGTCGATCAAACTCAGATAAACAAAGGTCATAAGAGACTAATAGAGGAGACGTAAAGAAATACAGATCACTGAAATGGGGGACCAGATAGAACTGCATAAAACAGCATACAGGCATTAAGCATTGGCAGTCCCAAAGAGATATATTACTTCTAGACTTGAGCCAAACTAGAGTGAGGGCAACGTGACTGCAGTGTACGTGTCAGTGAAAGCGGAGTGAAGGCAGGCAGAGGAGAGTCAAAGATTGACACTGCGAAAAACAGAGGAAAATGAGAAGCAAAGCAGATGAGCCTCCCTGGACCATGTGCTTACAATGGCTGGTGGAGGTGCCTCTAGGGTGTTTGGGAGCCTGATGCCAACTTGCAGAATATTTCACAGGTTAAAACTGTCAGACCAAGGTTTTTGACTCTCAAAAAAATTTTGTTGTTTCCTATAATAATATTCAAGCTGTGCATATTGAGTCCCTCCTATGCTTCACTGTTTTGCATGCAAACTTCATGAAATCCTTATGGAAACATTATCTGGTGCTGATCTTGGGGAATCTGGGAGGAGAGGGTTGAGTGATTTGCCAAAGATCAGAGAGACTACCCGAGCTACCTGTACCTTCTTCAGAGGAAAAGCACACCCACACCCAGATTTACCCAGATTTACCAAAAGCAAGGTAGGCTTCGTTTACTTGGCCACGTGTGAGCTCCATCTACCTGAGCAAGTCTGGGATCGCTCCCTGTGACACAATGTCCTTCCCCTCCCAGCCAACTCTCCCTAGCATTTGGAAATTATCCTGAAGGGCTAGATGCTGGCATCAAGGAACATAATATCATGGTCCTCAGGCTTATCCTGGGACAAACAGCAGAAGGAAGAATAAAATGTGCTTGGTCCACAGGACTGGAAAAAACCCCTAAGACTTACCTTAATGACTATATCAGGAAAGTTAAGGAAAAAAAGAAGAAAAAAACAAATCTGAAGTGTTTTAAAATAAAGCTCTAAAGAAGGCAACAGAGTTGATTTACAAACCAATAAAAATGCTTAATGATGACTTAAGGTTTCTAGTTAACTACTAAGTACTTGCCAGTGATTTTCTCCTTGAAAGAGTCATATCTCTAGTAACACAAATAGAAGTTTAATCATAAATAATACCTGCATGTCAGCTCTTACATATGAAAACAAGATCAAGACTGTACTTTCTGTGGATGGAGTTTTGGCCTTCATCTACAGGGTGGAAACAGAGCTCTATTTGTCTGCTAGATATTTACGCTAAAGAGTTTTCATAGCTAGCAGAAAACTTTCACATGTGCTAGCTTATCTTCAGGTATCTTCCCGGAGTGGCCACCAAGGAGCCCAGGGCGGAGCTGGATCCCGCGCTGTCCCGGCCTCTCGGAGTGGCTCTCGGGTCGGGCGCTGGGACCGAGCGAGCGCGGGTCTGGATCTCGACTCGACCCCTCCATGACCAGCGCAGAAACATGGGGCGCAGCTGAAAGGAGCTTCACGAAGCTGTCGTTGAGCGCAATGCCGGCCTTAGTATCGAAGATAGACGAGTGGGTATGGCTAAGACGTGGACACGACCTGGGCATCAGAATTTCAAAGATAAAGCATGGGTTGCAGAAGAAGGACCTTCAGGAGCTCAGTCACTTGGGTGCTCAGTGTTTGATGGAGCCTCACTCTACCTGGGTTCTGGGGACAGGGCCCTGCAAGATGGCTGAACTACGAAGTGAAAAAGGAGTCCCCAGGTCACTACTGTCTTCGAGTGTTCATGCTAGCAAAGCCACCAGTGACCATGAAATGACCGTTCAGCTCACCATTAGCCCTTTCAGAATCCCAAATCGTTCATGGACGGCCTTGGTGAGAGGGGCCAGGCAGGTGACGCTGCAGGATGCATTGCTGAAACAGCCAGGAGTGCTGGGGCACCATGAGGGTAAGGCAAACAAGAAGGCTGCCAAGACCCTGGGAAGGAGAAGTGGGTGATGTGAGAACAGCACCGGGAGCCGAGGGGGAGTGCTCCTGCAGCAAGGATCCTGTTGCCAGAGGCCAGACCGCTCCTGAAATCACACCCCACAGCCAGAGAGCCACTCCTGGGCCTGAAGCCCCGAGGCCGCCCTGGGCCAGCAGTGGCTAGTGGCTTCTATTGGAAAGGTAAAGGAGATTTTCCCTGCTGGTGCTAATGGTTCTAATGGTTCTATTGGTAAAGAACCTTCCTACCAGTGCAGAAGGCGTAACAGATGATTAGATCCGTGGGTCGAGAAGATTCCCTGGAGCAGAGTATGGCACCCCACTCCAGCATTCTTGCATGGAGAATCCTATGGACAGAGGAACCTGGTGGGCTATAGTCCACAGGGTCTCAAAGAGTCAGACAGGACTGAAGTGACTTAGCAAAGAGCAGCTTATCTAGTATATATAACCATAACTATGTTGATGTTTACTGAGAGGGAGTGATATTATTGNTATGGCACCCCACTCCAGCATTCTTGCATGGAGAATCCTATGGACAGAGGAACCTGGTGGGCTATAGTCCACAGGGTCTCAAAGAGTCAGACAGGACTGAAGTGACTTAGCAAAGAGCAGCTTATCTAGTATATATAACCATAACTATGTTGATGTTTACTGAGAGGGAGTGATATTATTGGGTGTGTCATAGAAAGAATAGATTGAGGACTAGAACAGAAGTTATTTTCATCAGTACACACTCAGGTCTCATTGTTTTGAATAAGAGTGCATTAGACTCAAGTGATAATTGTTGTCTTGTGGAGAAATTAACAAATTGCATTTAGGTGCAATGTAGACTCTCAATATTAGTTGTACCACCACTTATTAATGGTCACTATTTAACAAGTCAGTTAAATCTTGATTTTATCATAGAAAAAAATCTAGATCATAACCATGACCTATCAGTTCAGTCACTCAGTTGTGTCCTACTCTTTGCGACCCCATGGACTGCAGCACTCCAGGCCTCCCTGTCCATCACCAAATCCTGAAGTTCACCTAAACTCAAGTCCATTGAGTCGGTGATGCTATCCAATCATCATATCCTCTGTCATCCCCTTCTCCTCCCATCTTCAATCTTTCCCAGAATCAGGATCTTTGCAAATGAGTCAGTTCTTCGCATCAGGTGGCCAAACTATTGGAGTTTCAGCTTCAACATCAGTCCTTCCAATGAACATTAAGGACTGATTTCCTTTAGGATGGACTGGTTGGATCTCCTTGCAGTCCAAGGGACTCTCAAGAATCTTCTCCAACACCACAGTTCAAAAGTATCAATTCTTTTGCACTCAGGTTGCCTTATAGTCCAACTCTCACATCCATACATGAACAGTGGAAAAACCACAGCCTTGACTAAATGGACCTTTGTTGGCATAGTCTCTGCTTTTTAATATGCTGTCTCTCTCATCTCATGCAGTTAGCTTCCAAGGATGGGTGGAAGCTGGGAAAGGGAAAGTGAAGTCGCTCAGTCGTGTCCGACTCTTTGCGACCCCATGGACTGTAGCCTACCAGGCTTCTCCATCCATGGGATTTTCTAGACAAGAATACTGGAGTGGGTTACCATTTCCTTCTCCAGGGGATCTTCCTGACCCAGGGATCGAACCCGGGTCTCCTGCATTGGAGGCAGGCGCTTTAACCTCTGAGCCACCAAGGAAGCCCAGGTTGGTCATAACTTTCCTTCCAAGGAGTAAACATCTTTTAATTTCATGACTACAGTCACCATCTGCAGTGATTTTGGAGGCCAACAAAATAAAGTCAGCCACCGTTTCCACTGCTTCCCCATCTATTTCCCATGAAGTGATGGGACCAGATGCCATGATCTTCGTTTTCTGAATGTTGAGCTTTAAGCCAAATTTTTCACTCTCCTCTTTCACTTTCATCAAGATGCTCTTCAGTTCCTATTCACTTTCTGCCCTAAGGGTGGTGTCATCTGCATATCTGAGGCTATTGATATTTCTCCCAGCAGTCTTGATTCAGCTTGTGCCTCATCCAGTCCAGCATTTCTCATGATGTACTCTGCATATAAGTTAAATAAGCAGAGTGACAATAAACAGCCTTGATGCACTCCTTTTCCTAGTTGGAACCAGTCTGTTGTTCCATGTCCAGTTCCAACTGTTGCTTCCTGAGCTGCATACAGATTTCTCAAGAGGCAGGTCAGGTGGTCTGATATTCCAATATCTTGAAGATTTTTCCACAGTTTATTGTGATCCACACAGTCAAAGGCTTTGGCATAGTCAATAAAGCAGAAATAGATGTTTTTCTGGAACTCTCTTGCTTTTTCGATGATCCAGCAGATGTTGGCAATTTGATCTCTAGTTCCTCTGCCTTTTCTGAAACCAGCTTGAACATATGGAAGTTCACGGTTCACAAAGTGTTGAAGCTTGGCTTGCAGAATTTTAAGCCATCACTCATTACATCGCCATCATGGGAGATGAGTGCAATTGTGCGGTAGTTTGAGCATTCTTTGGCATTGCCTTTCTTTGGGATTGGAATGAAAACTGACCTTTTCCAGTCCTGTGGCCACTGCTGAGTTTTCCAAATTTGCTGACATATTGAGTGCAGCACTTTCACAGCACCATCTTTCAGGATTTGAAATAGCTCAGCTGGAATTCCATCACCTCCATTGTATTGTTCATAGTGATGCTTCCTAAGGCCCACTTGACTTCGCATTCCAGGATGTCTGAGCCAGACAGGTGGGTGATCACACCATTGTGATTATCTCCGTCATTAATTTTTTTTATTTTTTTATAATTCTTCTGTGTATTCTTGCCATCTCTTCTTAATATCTTCTGCTTCTGTTAGGTCCATACCATTTCTGTCCTTTATTTGCCCATCTTTACATGAAATGTTCCCTTGGTATCTCTAATTTTCTTGAAGAGAGCTCCAGTCTTTCCCATTTTATTGCTTTCCTCTATTTCTTTGCACTGATCACTGAGAAAGGCTTTCTTATCTCTTCTTGCTATTCGTTGGAATTCTGCATTCAAATGGGTATATCTTTCATTTTCTCCTTTGCTTTTCACTCCTCTTCTTTTCACAGCTATTTGTAAGGCCTCCTCAGATAGCCATTTTGCTTTTTTGCATTTGTTTTTCTTGGAGATGGTCTTGCTCCCTGTCTCCTGTACAATGTCATGAACCTCATTCCATAGTTCATCAGGCACTCCTTCTATCAGATCTGGTCCCATAAACCTATTTCCCACTTCTACTGTATAATCGTAAAGGATTTGATTAAGATCATACCTAAATGGTCTAGTGGTTTTCCCTACTTTATTCAATTTCAGTCTGAATTTGGCAATAAGGAGTTCATGATCTGAGCCACAGTCAGCTCCTGGTCTTGTTTTTGCTGACTGTATAGAGCTTCTCCATCTTTGGCTGCAAGGAATATAATCAGTCTGATTTCGGTGTTGGACATCTAGTGATGTCCATGTGTAGAGTCTTCTCTTGTGTTGTTGGAAGAGGGTGTTTGCTATGACCAATACGTCCTCTTGGCAAAACTCTATGAGTCTGCCCTGCTTCATTTCGTACTCCAAGAACAAATTTGCCTGTTACTCCAGATATCTCTTGACTTCTTACTTTTGCATTCCAGTCCCCTATAATGAAAAGGACATCTTTTTTGGGTGTTAGTTCTAAAAGGTCTTGTAGTTCTTCATAGAGTCAGCTTCTTCAGCATTACTGGTAGGGGAACAGACTTGAATTACCGTGATATTGAATGGGTTGATTTGGAAATGAACAGAGATCATTCTATTGTTTTTGAGATTGCATCCAAGTACTGCATTTTGGACTCTTTTGTTGACTATGATGACTACTCCATTTCTTCTAAGGGATTCTTGCCCACAGTAGTAGATATAATGGTCATCTGAGTTAAATTCACCTGTTCCAGTCCATTTTAGTTCACTGATTCCTAGAATGTCAACATTCACTCTTGCCATCTCCTGTTTGACCATTTCCAATTTGCTTTGATTCATGGACCTAACATTCCAGGTTCCTATACAATATTGCTCTTTACAGCATCGGACCTTGCTTCCATACCATGCCTTATAGTGAGAAGTAACTGAGCTATCTAAATTTCTCAAATATGCTGGTGGCTTATCCAAGAAGAGAAAGAGGTGTGTGTGTGTGTGTGTGTGTGTGTGTGTGTGTGTACATAGTTTCTTTACCCATTCATCTATCAATGGGCACTTCATTTGCTTCCATATCTTGGCTGTTGTATATAATGCCACAATGAATATAGGGATGCATATATTAGTGTTTTTAAATTTCAAATTGTTGTTTTCATTTTCTTCAGATCAGATGACAAACAAGAAATGCTTATAGGATCTAGTAACAAGTGTCCCCCAGTAGGGCAAAGACCAGACCTAAATATTACTTCAGTAATGTAGTCCTGCTTTATGCCATCTACAATTAAACACTCTTGCTGTTTTTATTTCCACCAATATTTAATTTGAGCTACTTGCTATTGTCTATCATTTCACCATGATATAAAGCCTTGAGAGCAAAACCAATGTTATTTTAATTTTTTGCCATATGCAAACTTCTCCACAGTGTATACTACTTATAGTGAACAATGGATAAATATTTTTAAGTGTGAAGTATGATGGAAAAGTGATGGTATTTAATGAGTGCTTTTTTGTGCTATTTTAATGCTTTGTTTTGTCCTAGCAGTATAAATCCAAGAAAGTGTAAACTAATGCAAATATAACTTTTTGGAGTGAATATGTTTTGGAAGAGTTTTTTTTTTTTTTTTTTGCTTTTTTTAAAATACAATTTTATTTATTTTAATTGGAGGTGAAGATCTTCTTAAACATTTCAATTTAATCTATTAAAAAATTTTTTGTCTCTCTTACTATTTTCCAGAATTGTAATGAGCCAGAACTTGAGATATTGCCAAAGTACACACTGAAGCAAGGCATTAAAAAGTTGAGTTAGATATAACACTAAACGGAAAAGTTTATGGTGATCTATGCTTTTGCACAACTCCTTGCTCACTTGCCAGGACCCTAACCCTGAACTTGATACCCTCTTTCTGCCCATGACTCCTTTCTGCTTCCCTCTTTGGGAAATCGTGGGGTCTCAGAGGTGGTGCTGCCCCTCCATGTCTTGCTGTTATTCTGAGGGGTTCACTGCTCTGAGTATCTGGGTTGGATTCCACACAGCCAGAATTTGATTTATGAAGTTTATTGCAAGTGCAACTTAATAGCATTTCATTACTGAGAGGCTTAGAGAAGTTTGATAGACATTCTCTGTAAATGATGATTAATCATTTAATCACTGCATCCTTGATGAATTTTGGGATGGCCTCATGAAGGAATAAGATGAACACTCTGGTTTAAGAACCAAACTGAATCCATCTGAGGCTGAATTCTTCATTTCAGATGGAGAACAAGGTTGATTTCTGCCAACTCCAAAAAGTATATGTGAATATCTGCCTAGGGAGTATGACATTTCACTGGCACTACAGGCTGAAAATCCAGGAAGTAGAAAATAATAATAATGCTTTGTTCAACCAAGATCATGCTAGCTCTAGAGCCCTCATTTTTCAAATAGAGAAAAAATTAAGTTGAATCCAGTACACTTTGATTCTCTATTCAAATTCAAGTCATTATTTCAATCACTGTCCAATTTAAATTCTACTTCTCCCTGATTTCTTCCCCTTCTCAAGCTGTTTCCCTTTCTCTTTTTCCTAGTGCTGCTTCTACATTATAGGTTTTCTGGGTCTTGTAAGGAGGAAGATGATTGCTCACAAAATTGACTCCAGAGTAGCAAGATAAGGTGCATCTTTGGCATGTAAGGCTGCTGCCATAGTTACTAGCTGTCCTGACATTTTTGGTTGAGCAGCCCATTGTAAGGTTAATAAAATATTCTGCCAAGCAGACTAGACTTTGACTTATTTGAGTCAGTGTAGATCACTACAGATTTAATTGCTATGTATGGGGCCTTTCTGATGCATGTAAAAATGTGTAAACTAATTAACTGTAAAAAAATAATAACTGAGATGAGGCATTAAGCTGCCTTCAAAATGACTTCTAACCCTTGTTAAATATGTCACTTTTAAACCAATATGTTGGTGTAAATTTTAGGGAGTGAGTAAAAGTTTTGCACTAAATCCATGTGTGTCATTTTTTTTAATAGAAAATGGTGTGCGTAATTCTTATTATACACTGCCAAATTTAGGTGCTAATTAACACTATTGCAGTCTACAGGAATGCAAGCAAGCCTGAATAAATTAGTCATCGATTTCAACAACTAAGAGAAGGTAAGGAGTTCAGAAAAAGAACTTGGAGACTGTTCAGAGTGTAGAATTTCACAGGGAACAGTTCATGCACTAGAAACTCCCATTTCATAACAATCTTCTCACCAATGAGAAACTGAAGTCAATTTGGCAAGACCAACACCCGATGAGCTTAGGTTTTATTGAAAAAAGTGACATGAGATCCATCACTGTCAGCAAGAATCTTATTACAGAGATATTTAAACAAGAGACAGTCTTGGAGAATGTGCCCATATGTATATGTAGCAAATGCTTGTCAAGTGTATTCATCTACTTTTAGTTTATAGGTAACAAAATAAGTCATATGAAACAGTTTCAACTTTAGAAGAATTTATTGAAACTATAAAATCTTATTTTCAAACAATTAAACTCACAAATCAGAGATTTTTTACAATATGACTGATGTAAAGCTACACATTTTCTTAATACTTATTATTTATTAGCAATTTAGATATGATATTTTTATACATAAACAATGAAAAATTAAAAGTTTCCCTGCAATCATCCCATTCTAAAAATTAAAAATTTTTACCTGCATGCATTTGATGTTTTCAGATAGCTCAGGTAGTACAGAACCCGCCTGCAATGCGGGAGACTCTGGTTCAATTCCTGGGTTGGGAAGATCCCCTGGAGAAGGGATAGGCAACCCACTCCAGTATTCAAGCCTGGAGAATCCCCATGGACAGAGGATCCTCGTGGGCTACAGTCCATAGGGTCACAGTCAGACACAACTGAGTGACTAAGCACAGCACAGCATAGCATATGATGTTTTCAGTTGTAATTATAGCTTATGAATACATTTGTGTTCAAATTAATAAAAGTTCATTTTTCTAAATATGTCATACATAAAAATTTTTCTGCTCATTTCCTTTCATAATTTAATTACATTCCATTCAGTTAAATTTATTTTTTAAACTTAGCATTTACTCTGTACCATGAGTTATGGTACAGAGTAAATGCCAAATCTAACAAAATAGGTAAATCCCACTTTTCTAATTTTGAATTTTTTATATATTTTTATTACTATTATAAATAACAATTCAGTTAACTTATGCATGCCCAAAACATTTTCCCTTCTTATGTTTGATTATTTTTCTGAGAGAATCTTCTTGAAAATTAGTGGAGTTTAAAAATTTTTTACTATGTTCTGATTAACAATTTCACAATTTTGCTGGTGGTACACTAATCATAATGGGAAGTATCATTATTAAACTTGTAACATCTTTCAGAAATTTTAACATTTTTCACCCAAGATTAGCAGTCTCAATGAGATAAAACAGTGAAATCTGGAAACTTCTTCATAACAGCTGATCATAGGAGGATAAAGTTTACTTATGGTCATGGGGAGAAGCTCTTCAATGCTGTAAGTTTCTGATCCATGCCAGGGAAAAATATAATTGAGTATATTGAAAGCTTGTGTTTTTGATAGCATAATAAATTTTCCTTTTTGGTAATAAAATTCACTGCAGTAATTGATTAAAGAAAGAAAGCAGAGATAAGTAAAGGGAAAGGGGTGAAGCAGGATGAGAGAGACAAGACAGAGAATTTGACAGAGGAAAGGCAATAGAAAAGATAAGATGGTTGAAAAAAGGAGTCATTTTCTGTTATTAAGGGAAAGGCAGGGTGAAAGGGATGACAATGAACAGTGACAAAGGAAAGCATCACGATTCCTTTACTCATCACCTAGTGCCCCAGTAGTCATGGTCTGTGTTTAATGAACATACTTAATTTTAATTGGAGGATTATACGGATGTGAGAGTTGGACTGTGAAGAAAGCTGAGCACCAACAAATTGATGCTTTTGAACTGTGGTGTTGGAGAGGACTCTTGAGAGTCCCTTGGACTGCAAGGAGATCCAACCAGTCCATTTTAAAAGAAGTCAGTCCTGAATATTCATCAGAAGGACTGATGTTGAAGCTGAAACTTCAATAGTCTGGTCACCTGATGCGAAGAGCTGACTCATTTGAAAAGACCTTGATGCTGGGAAAGATTGAAGGCATGAGAAGGGGACGACAGAGGATGAGATGGTTGGATGGCATCACCAACTCAATAGACATGAGTCTGATGGACAGGGAAGCCTGGCGTGCTGCAGCCCATGGGGTCGCAAAGAGTCAGACACAACTGAGCAACTGAACTGAACTGAATTGATTACTTTATCGTGTTGTGTTGGTTTCTACCATGAATCAACATGAACCATGGCCTATGTTTAGACCCTGTAAGTCTTGACTGAGGACCTGGGAGAGGTGGGAGGGTCTTCAGTGAAGCCCTGGCCAGGCTGTCAGGTATACTGAGGCCCTCCACAGGTGAGAGCAGAAAGGCACTGACTCCCCTGGTTAGAGACATGTGGAAAAGGCAGAACAAAATTCCACCACAGCAGAACTCCTGGAAGTGAGGGCAGGATGGTATTGCCGCTGCTGCTAAGTCTCTTCAGTTGTGTCCGACTCTTTGCAATCCCACGGACTGTAGCCCACCAGGCTTCTCTGTCCATGGAGATTATCCATGCAAGAATACCGAGTGGCTTGCCATGTCCTCCTCCAGGATGGTACTCAGTTCAGTTCAGTCACTCAGTCATGTCTGACTCTTTGCGACCCCATGAATCGCAGCACACCAGGCCTCCCTGTCCATCACCAACTCCCAGAGTTCACTACAGTGAAGCAAAAGATAACGATCTTGTTGATGGCCCTAATTTCTTAGATGAATCTATAGCCTTGTCCATTTTATTCTTTAATGGCAGGACAGGAGTGTTACAAGAGCTAGCACAAGGCATGAGAAGCCTTTGAATATAAGCCTTTCAACTACATTTGACACCTTCCTTTGCTTCTGGTTTTAAGGGCTATTGAGAAAGTATAAGCAAGAACTTGGTAGGATTTATATGAACTTGCATAGATTCTGCTTCAATTATTTTTCCTATATCTGTGGAATTTTTAGCTGCAAGTCCAATACAACGTCAAGAATCCTTATCTGAGTATGCATGAAATATAATAGAGGAGAAAAAGATACATCCAAGGCATACACTGCTCAATTATGAATAGAGGCATCTTCTGGGACATCAAGAAAGAGTCACTTGATGAGCATTTAATACTGCAGTTCCATTTGCAGAGTAAGTCTCTCTCTATTGAAATCACAGAGGTGGTATCACAGAGCAGTAAGCGATGTTTCTCAGTCAAGGGCTCAAGGGTCACAGTTAAGGGCTGGGAGATAGGGGAACATTTGTAGGTTATTTGAGATCATTTCCACCTGTACAGTATGTTACTCTAGGGAAAGTTGAGTACAGTTGTCAGAGTTTAATGCAGGAGGAGTAGCATCTGCATCTATCAAGATTTAATGGGGATGGTCATCTAAAATTTATAAATATTTCAATTTGAGAGATTAAGGATATGGTTGGATACTGGGCACTTTTTTCTTCCACAGAACACCTTCATTGATCTGAGCCAAGGGATTTCTCTTTGTTTTCTTTTATTAGATGCGAATACTTTTTTAACGTCCTTTTTGTTTATAATTTCAAGTGGTTGGTGGGGGGACACCTTGCTATTTGAACTATTTATTAAGGGTTCTTTCTCATTTTTATTCTAAAGCCTTTTAAAACTGTTCTTCCCTGTCTTGTAGTTCAGCTGAAGGGGCTATATCTCATTGTAACTTTTTTTTTTTTTTTAAATTAATTCTCCAAGTTCAGGTTTAATTCCATTGATGACATGCAATGAGAAACCTGCTGTTACATAAGCCCCTCCTTTCACTCTCGAGTGTTGTCAGGAGGTATTTTCTAATCTCTCCTGAAACTCTCCTATAGTTTCATTGTCTTTCTGGCTTACTTAATTGAAGTTTCATTCAACCCATTTTTTATTGGAAATGTTTCAGGTATATATTTTAAGAGACTCTGATCTACTTTTCTGGCCTTTCTGTCTTGCTTTGTCATTGCTTTTGACCCATCCTGAGGTTTATTTATTTCTGTTTCTGGATGAGCTGGGTCTTCATTACTGTGTGTGAGCTTTCTCTAGTTGTGATTGGAGAGGGGCACTACTCTCTGGTTGGGATTTGGGCTTCTCCTTGGAGAGGCTTCTCTTGCCTCAGATCAGGGGTTCTAGACGCATGGGCTTCAGTAGAGATAGAACCTAATGTCTCCTGCATTGGCATGAAAATTCTTAACCACTGGACCACCAGCAAAGTCCATCCTGAGGTTTATTGTAAAAGAAAGACTCCTGTATCTCTTTCCCAGTCAGTCCAATCAGCTTTGTCATCCAGAAGCAACCAGTATGGCTGTGATCAACACATGTGCGAATTGGTATAGGTTGGATGGCCCTGAGTTATCTGTACCCCAAAGAATTCTAAATCCTTCTGTGAATATTCACTGGGTTATCTAGATTTAGCAAAATCTTTATAACTCTTAAATTGAGCTTGGACCCAAGGTTTAAATTTTACATTGGTCAGCGCACAACTCTTGCGTATGGCTCATGGGCAGGGCAGGTCCGTAGAGGCAGCTCCGTTGGGGGCCTTTAGGAGAGTTGTTAGGGAAAAGTAGAAGGCAAGATACACAAAAAGAGGAGGGAGACCTCAACCTAAAACGAATGGGTTGTGAGATATTTTCCAGCAAAGATAGGTTTATCCATGGTCAACAGAGAATTACAATTCAGGATCTGAAACCATAGCTAGTCGCATGCACCTCCCTGCACAGCAAGGGAGGAAGGAAACATTTATAGGGGGAAAAGAAGGTGGGCAGGTTTAGTGAACAGAGTCTGTGGCTTGTCATTGGCTGAGTCCCTGCTGGGAAAGAGAAGCGGTCTCTCTTCTTCCTGTCAATTGGCCTCTGTCTAAGGGAATGAGGATTCCCCTTTCAGTCTCCTGTCTCTATGTGTTTGATGTTTTTGTTTTTAACTTTTACAGAGAAGATGTAAAGGAGGGAGACCAGCATAGGAGGGAAGTGGGGCAGTTGGATGCAGGAAGATGAAGGGAAGATGTGAGGGAAATAAGTCTGACTTTTTCTTGTTTAAGGTTGTCACATTGCTCACTACCATTGGCCACACTCTCTTTTGATGGAGCAATTTTTAATTCAGAATTGCATTTGGAGGCCTCTGTATAACAATCAAGAAATATTATCCATTGGGCTAACAAGGTCTGATTCCCTTCCTTTTCAAGTTGCCTCTCAAATGAACAATGTGGCTCAAATCCAGTGTCCCCAAGAGTCGACACTGAAGGCCTGGGTCCACTTGGTGAATGGGGTTCTATGTGGTTTAGAAAAAGAGGCACAGGAATTGGGGCTGTAAAGAGAGGACAGATAAGTAGCAGAGTTCACCCAGGCAGAGAGGAGGGGTTGATGGCAGGATCCCTGGCCATGGCAGCTGTTAGTCGGAACATGATTCCTGTCTCAGGGCCGATTCTGAGCGTGGGTCTCCTCCAAACCCAGACCCGGCAGGTGGAAAACCAAAGCTCTGTCTAAATCCAAAGCCAGGCTCTCAGGACACACAATCGAGGCAGAAGAAAAATCCCATCCAGTTTTATTGGTGACCCACGGCAAAATTTGTCCAAGTGAAAGAGCAGTTCTCATAGGAATAAAAAGCGCACTGGATGATGACCCTGCCTCAGACAACAAGCTTATAGAGCCTGTGACTCTCCGTATGACAAACAACACTTTTAGACTCAGCACAATGCCAAAACAGAAACACCAAAGGCAGCAAAACGGAAGGAAGAGGAATGCCCTGATTTCATCAAGGATGCCAAACACAAAAGAAACAGATAACAAAACCTGGTACCAAAATATGAATAAAGAGCTGAGGTACTCAAAGCAAAGAGCACAGTTCAGACTCTTTGCTGTCTTTCCACAGCTTCCTGGCCTTGGCAAGCAGTGAGCAACAGGGCAACAGGGGCCTCTGTGATACCACATGGTCTAAGGTGACAGGAAGTGCAAACTGGACCTCACTGGAGCCTTCATCACTAACTGTGGAAATAAATGAAGACCAACTAAACGGAAATAAGTCATGGCTATTTATTCAGAGCTTGTTAGAGCAAGAGGGTCAGCTACCATGATTTGTGTTTCGTAGAGACCAAAAGGCAGCAGAGGAGTGGGAAAGCTTTACAGTGCACAAAGGCTTTACAGTGGAAAAAGGAAGCCATATTTGCCTCTCTGTGTTGGTTCTAATTAAAAAGTTGGAAGTGGGGCCAAAAATTAAAGAGGCTATCAGTTCTCAATCACAAGTGATCACCCAGGGGCAGTCATTAGAGAAGTTAGTGTGTAACATTCTAGAGTATTTAGCAACCAGACTTCCTTAAAGTCTGACTTTTAGCAGGCTGCTTTCTGGCTTGTTTATTGTAAATAACGGTGTTGGTTTTCAAGGCAGGTTGCTGTAGGTTGGGAGTCATATTTTTACATATGGTCTGGTCCTTGTCTGTATATTCAGTCTCTCATGGGGTAGAGAAAATCAGTTTCAGCAGCTACCTTTGTCCTTAATCCTGATAAAGCTTTTCTCACCTTAAATATTCAAACTAAGTCATTACCAATACCTTGCCATTCCATACAAACCTCAAAAAGCTGAAAATCTAAACTAATATTTCTGATACGTGGCAAAGCAGCCATTGGTCACTTTTCTAAGAGAAAGCCTTGCCTGGATACCATCAAGAGCTGGTGGGAGTTACAGTGACAGGCTTGTATAAAAAGTCTTTTAATTTATTAGCTGGCAATGAAAGAACAGAGAAATCCATCCTGCAAATGGAAGGTTGTTCAAAATCTCCTTACTTTTATGGAGGAAGAAGAAAAGAGCTCCTTCCCCAGTCTTTTCCTTATTTTTTGTTTTTACTTCTCAAACTTCAACCAACATGGCTCATCTCAGTCCAGGGCATTGCTTTAGAGAACAGTACAGATGTGAGGGGGTTTTCCCTGATGGCTCAGCAGTAAAGAATCTGCCTGCTACTCAGGAGGCCCTGGGTTCGATCCCTGGGTCAGGAAGATCCCCTGGAAGAGGAAATGACAATGCACTCCAGTTTGTGTACTTCACATAATGTCAAATGTCAGCATCAGTAATCTATACAAGCCCCCAACTCTTGCCATTGGGCCTCTTAAGGTGAGTATTAGCGTCCTGTTCTATTTGATCAATATCTTTCTCAAGAGAGTTTTTAAATATTTTGAGTATAATTCTATATGCAGCTGTTAAGCTTAAGTTTTTTTTTTAATAAAGTACATTTTTAGTGTATATACATTTTTATTTTATGTAAATAGAATTACACATAATAGGAACTTTGCTTCTTACTATTTTTTTTCGCTAGGGCACAACACTTTTGAGATCCATCCATGCTCCTGAGTGGACACCTAATCCATTTCTTCTGTCAGATAGCAGATGCTGTTCTGTCCCTTTGCTGGCTGCTTTCACCTAGGACACGTGCCCACCTGGATACATAATGATGTTGACTGCTAGGTTCTCGCCCCTGTACGATGCACAGCATGCATATGTGCTCAGTCATGTCCGATTCTTTGGGACTCTGTGGATTGTAGCTTCTAGGCTTCTAGGTCCATGGGATTCTTCAGACAGGAATACTGGAGTGCATTGTCATTTCCGCTTCCAGGGGATCTTCCTGACCCAGGGATCGAACCCAGGGCCTCCTGAGTTGCAGGCAGATTCTTTACCGCTGCTGAGCCATCAGGGAAAACCCCCTCACATCTGTACTGTTCTCTAAAGCAATGCCCTGGACTGAGATGAGCCATGTTGGTCTGAGGATACGAGATTATACATCCTCTTCTCACCTCCGGGGTCAGTCACTACCAACCAGTGTGAAGGCGTAGGCACCTCTGGTAAGACCAACTGAACTCTGGCACTGTGTATGCTCCAGGGCACCCCACGGGTGAGGCTGATGCTCCCCCTCTCCAGAAACATGTATTTTCCCAGCCCCCTCACTTTTCCATACAGTTTTTCAACAAATCATTGCATGAGAATCAACGTTTCAAGGTCTGCTTCTAGAGACCCACACCAAAGACAGGGGGTGTTCTAACTGTGTATCTGCTGCACTTTACATGTATATCCAGGTAGCTTTTGACTCCTCACCAACATAAACTTTCTAATGAATACACCTACAAACCTGTGTTACATTTTATTTTTTGTATGCACTCTCGGGAGTGGAATTCTTGAGTCATGCCATGTGCTACACTTTACATAACCAAGTACTTCCTGCTGGCTCTGCTGGTATAATTCTATATGTCTCTACACCCACTCTGGAGGCTTAAAGAGCCTTTAATTAATGTTGAAAAACCTGTTTTGATATCGGCCCCCACCTTCTGCCATTAAGATTAATGACCAAAATAAGAAATTTCATGCCTTGACGTTGTTTATCCAATCAACAAATTTATTGGTTCTTATTTAAATCAGATTGTGTGTACATGGTATATGGGTTTGAGTAATAGCATGTTTTTGTTGAATTATGTCAGCATGGTGCCACCTCATGTAAATTCCTCCTGCGCATATTTTCCTTTCAATATCTCAATCCTTAACTCCCCAAATGACCAGGGAACTGTATCAATGATGCTCATGTGTTTAATTCATTCAAATGACAGTTTTTAGAAAACTGATTCTAAATAAGTGCATCTCAATAAGTGCACGTGCTCTATGGCAGGTACTTTTGGGCTCTAGGGAAACAAAATGTTAACAAATATATATTACCTCATTTGAGTATTGGTTGAGTCAGCATTTAAATTGGAAATAAATCTAATGATTTAGTTCAAATTAACAAGGGGTGTGGTTAACCTCTTGGACAGCTAACCAGTGAAAGTTAACCAAAGCAGAGTGGTGGTTATGGCCGTATAGCCCGCACATCAAGTGGAGTCAGCACATGGCTCATTTGGTCAGATTCCTCTGCTCTTTCTATGGCCAAAACAGAATTAAAGTCTTAGGGAGAAAAAGTGAACATCCTGCAGTGACAAAACTTCTGAGATTTGTTATGTTTAGTTTCCTGGTCCTAACTAGTCCACTTTAGTGTGACAATACACTAACACTTCAGTGCTAACGATTCACAACTGCATCAATCAAGATAACCCAGGCACCCATTAAGCATTTCATAATTGTTCACTGTTTTCCAAGCAATCACAGCCCTCACTTTTTCCACTGTTAGCTCATGCCACGCTTTCAGCTAGAGACTGCATAGAGTTCCTTCCCTTTTCAATCCAGGTTTTGCCCAAGTCACAGTCATTTATCTGCACCCCCTTCTTTGAGTTTTGGGTGTTGTTGTGATTATTTCTACTTCCTCCACTGTGTTATCCTTTCCCTGCAGATAAATTGCTCCAATGATAGCTCTGTTTTATTTATTGAAGTATAGTTTCTTTACAGTGTTGTGTTAATTTCTGCTGTACAGCAAAAAATCAGCTATATATATACATATATCCTCTCTTTTCCGGATTTCCTTCCCAACCTGGTCATCACAGAGCTTTGAGTAGAGTTCTCTGTGCTACAGAGCAGGTTCTCATTAATTATCTATTATCTACATATTAGTGTATAAATGTCAGTCATAATTTCTCAGTTTGTCCCACCCACTCTTTCCCCTCTCTTTGTCCACACATTTGTTCTCTATGCCTGTGTTTGTATTTCTGCCTTGCAAACAGATTCATCTGTGCCATTTTTCTAGATTCCACACATATGTGTTAATATATTGTATTTGTTTTTCTCTTTATGACTTAATTCACTCTGTATGGCAGATTCTAGGTCCATCCACGTCTCTATGATCCAACTTCATTCCTTTTAATGATTGAGTAATATTCCATTATTGTGAATAGTGCTGTGAAGAAGGGGCGCATGTGTCTTTTCGAATTATGGTTTTCTCCAAACATATGTCCCAGATAGTGGGATTCTGGGCCATATGGCAGTTCTATTTTTAGTGTCTCAAAGAACCTTCATACATGGTTCTCCATAGTAGCTGTATCAATCTACATTCCCCCCAAAAGTGAGGGTATGGAAAAAAGGGAGGCCTCTTGCAATGATCGCTCTTAACTCTGCCTCCAGGCTTTAGGTTAGCCCTTTCGAAACTGGGAGTTATGTCATAGTTGCTTTGGAGTTTTGAAAAAGTAAAGGTTTTCTGATACTTCCCCTAGAGACTTTGACTTTACATGTCACATAGAGCTTGAGGATCTGTATATTTTGAAAATGATTTCTACCCTATCTGTGGATGACCTTACTCACCAGCCGAGTAAGTTCTCCTTTGCCCTATGCCTCGAGCCTAACAGAGCTAGCAGCTACTATCCAGAAAACTTTCCCCACTGCCACCCTGGCCCCAGTGAAGCCCCAATTCCCAAACAGACATAAGGTCATTTTCTTCCACAAATACTCAGTTCTACAAAAGAACAATGCTCTGGAATCACAAGGGTGCCACTGTTTGTTCATGGATGGAAGCCCAGACCCAAAACTTCCTCCTTGCTCCCAATTAATCCATCCTTATGAGAAAAGCTCACGACAGCAAAACCCTAAAGCAATGTGTTCAGTTCAGTTCAGTTGAGTCACTCAGTCATGTCCAACTCTTTGCGATCCCATGAATCGCAGCACGCCAGGCCTCCCTGTTCATCACCATCTCCCGGAGTTCACTCAAACTTAAATCCATCGAGTCTGTGATGCCATCCAGCCATCTCATTCTCGGTCGTCCCTTCTCCTCCTGCCCCCAATCCCTCCCAGCATCAGAGTCTTTTCCAGTGAGTCAACTCTTCACATGAGGTGGCCAAAGTACTGGAGTTTCAGCTTTAG
>SJYX01014776.1:118220-132819 GCA_006410675.1 Oreotragus oreotragus | reverse complement strand
CTCCATCTTTGGCTGCAAAGAATAGAATCAATCTGATTTTGGTGTTGACCATCTGGTGATGTCCATGTGTAGAGTCTTCTCTTGTGTTGTTGGAAGAGGGTGTTTGCTATGACCAGTGCATTTTCTTGGCAAAACTCTATTAGTCTTTGCCCTGCTTCATTCCACATTCCAAGGCCAAATTTGCCTGTTACTCCAGGTGTTTCTTGACTTTATACATTTGCATTCCAGTCCCCTATAATGAAAAGGACATTCAATAGAAAACAAATTGTATTTTCTGCAAATGCTGCTGTTAACTATTGAATATCCACTTACAAAAAATAAACTTGGATTTATACCTCATATCATACACAAAATTAATTCAAAAATTATAATAGACTGAAAGGTAACGCAAATAAGACAAACTAAAACAGTAAGACTTTTAGAAGAAAATACAACAGAAAATTTCAGTGATATTTGTTCAAACAGATTCTCCCTAAGCTCTTAAATTTCCTATATTTTAAAGTTCATATTTTGACTGTGATGTTGGTTTCATGGGTATATGCATATATACCCATGCAGTAGTACATTAAACAAATGTCATGTAGCCCTTTATATTGAAAACAATTCATTATATATAGAAAGAGATGGAGCTATAACATATTCATGGATTTAATAATTTTTTTTAATTTTTGAATTGAAGATTTAATACTGTTAAAATTTCAATTCTCCATCAATTAATATATAAAACCAATGAAATTTCAATAAAATTAATGGAAATTCTTTGAAAACTTTGACAAGTGGTGAAATTTCAAAGAAAAGTGAAGCATTATATTCAAAAGTGTTAAGAAAGGAAAAAATTGGAAAACTTACACCTCTTGATTTCAATAGAAGTCATACATTTGTTGTTATAAAGACAATGTGGTATTAGCTCAACAATAGACCAGTAAATCAATGAAAAAGAAAGTAATATAGAAATAGTCCCACAACAAATGTGCCACTGCAATTCAAATTGTGTCAGAACAACTAGATAAATATATGGAAAAAGTCTACAAATTCTACCTCATGTTACACACACACAGAAATAATAACTTAAGATGCAAATTATTATACACTAAGAGTAAATGCTTAAATTATGGTTTTTACAGAGGATGAGATGGCTGGATGGTATCACCGACTGGATGGACATGAGTCTGAGTGAACTCCGGAAGTTGGTGATGGACAGGGAGGCCTAGCGTGCTGCAATTCATGGGGTTGCAAAGAGTCGACACGACTGAGCAACTGAACTGAACTGATAAGAGAAAAATGTTGTGTTCTTTTGTTACACAAAAGTATTTTAAAAGCGTATAGAAAAAACCTACTATAAAGGAAAAATAGCTGATGGATTAAGGCCCTGGGAATGCCATGTTGTGAAGCACGTATGTCAACTGTAAAAATTGGATTTCATGGCACAGGAAAGCAGACAGATAGGAGCTTTGTCCCAGCCTTAATTCTCTCCCTCATAAGGCTGATATTTTTTTTAATCAGCTCTCAGCTCAGTCCTCACCTCTTTTGGGAAGCTGTTCCTGATGTCTTCATCTAAGTTCTGGAACCTTCCATGTGTCTCGCCAGGACTCTAAACTTCATGCATAAGACTTTCAGAATTTGCATCTCTTTTCTCTCTTCTGTGAGCTTTCTGTAGGCAATGTCTGTGTCCCTTGGATCTGTATTATTAAATCTTGCCCAGACCCTGGCATAATCTTTGATAATTATGACCAGAATGAATAAGTGTCTGAGAAAAAGATTCACCGAGTGAGTAAATCTAATATATTGAATATTGAAAAAAAGATTTACATATTAATATACTAATGTTAATCTCTGATAAACTGTTTCATCTTACCAAGTAAATATTTGTTGATTTTCCCTACCATGTAAGCAAGAATTATCAGTTATGAAGGTTCAATATCAATCCTGTGCCATTAATTATATTTCAAAGCCTGGTTCATGATTGTAAAGGCAGAATTAAAATGAACACCACCATTATTTTAATAGATAAGTTTCAATCAAAATTATTACTTTTTTCTTAATAATTTGCAGCCACCAAATGCAGATATTTAAACAAGTTTAACTCATGACCTTATCCTAAGGAGGAAAATAAAAGTTATATATTGATAATTTATACCAATGCAGTGGATATAGCACTGTGATCTAGGAGATGCTTCAGAAGTCCTATTGACAAATTTATTCCTCTATCTGTAAAGCTAAGCATTGGAGACAAAAAGGTCTTACATCCTAATATTGATAGGAGCATGTTAATTATGGTCTGTATTATGGTGGAATTCTTTAACTTCCTGAGAATATTACCATAACACTTAACATGATAAGCCCTGTCACCAAAAAGTTTTGGTTAGGAAGTATCAATATATAACTGTTTATTAGGTAAAGTCTACTTTTTAGACTAAAACTTTTATATCATTGATTTAGTACATTTCATTTGATTTTAAACAAACTCTTTAACTGAATTGAAGAACTATAATAATTTTGAGAAAACATTTTCATCAACTAATCTCCATTCAGATATGATATTATCCTTGCCGTAAAGCAACCTAAATGCCCACTAATGGATGAATAGATAAAGAATATTTTGTGTTTGTATACAATGGAATATTACTCAGTCATCAAAAAGAATGACATCCCATTTGCAGCAACATGGATGGACCTGGAGATTGTCATACTCGATGAAATAAATCAGAGAAAGACATATAATATAGTAATTTATAAATATAGATTTTAAAATATAATATATATTGAATATAAAAAATGGTACAAATGAACTTATTTACAAAACAGAGTCACAGATATAGAAAACAAATCTATGGTTACCAGAGGTAAAGCAAGGGGAAGGGATAAATTAGGAGACTGAGACTGAGACTGACGCATACACACTGCTATGTATAAAATAGCTAACAAGGACCAGGGCTTCCCAGGTGGCTCCTGGTAAAAGAATCCGCCTTCCAAAGCAGGAGACTTGGATTCAGTCCCCGGGTGGGGAAGATGCTCTGGAGAAGGAAATGGCAACCCACTCTAGTATTTTTGCCTGGAAAATCCCATGGACAGAGGAGCCTGGCAGGTTGCAGTCCAGAGGGTCTCAAAAGAGTCGGACACATCTTAGCAACTAAACAACAACAACGATAATGTGCCATCTACTATCATCCATCATGATATTACTGCAGGGAATATACAGACCTTTACTTTTCTAAGTCAAGAAGATGAATTTAGAATAAACGTAGATCTAAACAGAAGCAATGTCAAGCACTGAGCTTATTTGACCTAAAAATGGGGACACACTAGATTAAAAGTAATGTTGAAACGCAAGAGATGATCTTTACTGGGGCTTTTATCTAGTACAAAGGAAGCTGGTGATATGATATCACCTAGTTTAACAGAATACGGACCATTCAGTACCTGCCTATGTAAAGTTGATCAGCAATAGGGAACTACACGTGAAAATAGAAGTTCAAAAGCAGCCGTGTGCACAGCAGAGACCCAAAGTAATAAGACTCGGAATTAACTGCAGGCAGCTGAGTCTGAGAAGTTGAAGGAAGAGCAGTTCTTGTCAAAATGTACCTGACAACGTGAAATTGGAAGCCTAGGCTAAATAAAAAGGGACCGAAAATAACACACCCATTGACATCAGACACAGTCACTCTTGCCTCATGACTCAGGGGATATTTACTTCTCATGACAAATCAATAGGCAGGTATTACCTCCCCATTGCAAGTGCAGAAACTCAAAAGTTAAGTAATTTACCAAAGATCACACATATGGCAAAGTATTAGGAGGTGAGCCTACGCCATCGTAAAGATAAAGTTGAATAAGCATTTAGAGGTGACTGTGGCATTCCTTCCACCTGTAAGAATGGCATTCACAGGAAGGGATCTTTTGATTTACGAGGCATCCCTTAATGGCTATTCTCTGCCCAGTTTTATGTCATTGCAGTGTGCCCAAATGAGGATAAATAGACTAATATCTCTTTAGCAAATGACGCTGATGGCAGATTCCACTCGGGTGCTGATAAATTTTTGAGTTTGCAGACATACCTCCACAAGCAAAACTCACTGGAGGCAGATGCTACTCAGACTATATTAGTGGCCAGTCATTAACTCCAAATGTAGATTATCAGAAGGAAGCATACTTAGAATAAAATAGAAAGAACCATTAAAAAAAAAAAAAAACTTTTCTCTCAATAAGTGAAACCAAGGTAAATTCTATTGAATGATGTACTATTATCTATTGATAATAGTAAATACAAAATATAAAATAAGTCAATGTGTTAGATCAAGGTATTTTTCAGTTACATTATTATATTCCTCTCAAAATACTTAACCTGTAATAAGAGACAATGTTCTTTGGATGACTACTATGTCTGAAATTATTTATAACAATATCTGCAGCAGTATACACACATTTTATACATTCTTCTTAAATATTCTTCTCTAAAACAACAATATTCTGATAAAGAAAAGATGTGATACATATACACAGTGGATATTACTCAGCTATAAAAAGAATGAAATAATGCCATTTGCAGCAAGATGAATGGACCCACAGATTATCATACTAAGTGAAATAAGTCAGACAAAGACAAGTCCCATATGATATCACTCATATGTGGAATCTAAAATGTGACACAGATGAACTTGTCTAAGAAACAGAAACAGACTCACAGACATACTTAGAGTTGTCAATAGAAAACAGACTTATGGTTGCCATGGGGAGGGCGGAAGGGAGATAGATGGACTGGGAGTTTGGGATGGGCAGATGCAAATTATGACATTTAGAATGGTTAAACAAGGTCCTACTATGTAGCACAGGGAACTATATTCAATATCTTGTGAAAAATAACAACACTTTCACTATATTGTATTGAATGTGATCGTTTAGCTTTCATGGAAATATGTCTTTCTACCTGCTTCAAACTTGAATTTATATATGATAGGCAGTGCTCCCCATCAAGGGACATACTCCCCAAAGTCTCTTGCACCCAGCATCATTGATTCTTTAGCTGAGCCAATGTTCCATAAGGAGAAAAAAAAGTCAGAATCCTTAGCAGGTATTTCCTCTCTGCTGGTGCTGCTGAACTGCAGGGCACAAGGCAGTGCTCGGAGAAGGTACCTGAATCATTTGAGGAAACTATTCCATTTGCCTTTATCTTCTTCCTAATTGGTTTTTTATTTGCCTTTAAATTTTAATTGTCCTGATTTATTGTATTTCACTTTACAATGTTCCTTAAATCCTCTGTGGAATAAGCTATAAAACAGAAATTCTTTAAAAATAAATCATCCAGTAATCCATATTTATGTAGAAACATGAAGGTATGGAGCGGGATTTTTCTATAAATACCTAACTAACTTACAAGATGATTAAGTGCCTGTGCTCAATTTTAGCCTACTCCTGGTTACTTGGTTCCTAGGAGTAAGAGAGGGAAGATAATCCATTCTCACTACTACCATGGAAGGCATTTTAAATAATACATAACAAAGCTCAAACTGGCTTTTCACCTTCTTTTTCTTTTATCTTGATCATCTGGGCATAAAGTAGAATTTGATTTAATTTTGTGCAAGATCAATAGAAGATAGCTCCCAAATGTTTGTGAAATTCTTATAGATTGTTGTAAAAAGCAAATACCACTCTGTTTAAAGTCATCATATCAGAATTAAAATATCTGTTCCTAGAGTAATTTAAAATCTCATTTAGTGTGACAGAACATAGACATATACTTGCTTAATTTTCTTTCAATTAAGCCATTATATAATTGGATCTTACCAGAACTATTGGATTATGTTACAGCTGAACAAATTGAAAGAGCTTATTTACCTTTTTGTTTAAAATCGAGAGAAAAGCCAACCTAAATAAATTTCCCCATTGCTTTAGTTTATCATTGAATATATGAGAAAATTATCCTGGCATGAAGAAACATAAAAGCTTCTTGACAGAAAGAAATATGAAATTAATCTTTCTTTGGCTGAATCCATTCATATTATCTATTACTGACTCAGTGCCCTTGTTTGAAGTTCTGTCAACCATCATTTGCCATCAAATAATAAAATTCTAAGAGCATTTTCTATGCAAATACTTAAGTAAATTTTACAGGTATGAAGACAGTGTTGTTGACTTTAGTTATGGCATTTGGTGGATGGAGTAGTCAATACAAGAAGGATTCTTGTCTTCACAATCCAAGCTGAATCACAAGGCCATTTACATCTCTTCAATTCTGCAGTCAGCAGACCTATTGGCACTTTTTCTGTGCCAGATGTGCAAGGCATCAGGAATATAAAGATGAACATGCTTGCTTTCCCTTCTCAAGTAGTTTATATCATTGGGCAGATAAAGGCATATGCAATATGCATATGCAATATGACATAGGATGTCATGGAGGTATGAGTCAATTATAACAGAAGCACAGAGAAGATACAAGGAAATAAGAATAAAAATGTTAGGGGAGCCTTCTCAGAGAACTACTTCTGCAGTGACTTGAAGTAGAATTCACTCTGGCTGATACAAGCAGAAGATGACTTCAAAAATGAAGAGTGAAAAATGATGCCTTCGGGAAAGGATGCACAGTCAGTACTGTTGGGGGATATGATTCTTATGAGTTGCATCTGTGAACTACTGAGGACCAGGGAGAAGAATGATCAGAGTGCCTGACCAGTCAGGTTAGCGGCTTTCACTTTCACCTATGGTCAGTAGTCAGCTACTGAAATCTTAGATTAGGAAGCAGTATCATTGGACAGTTCTAGCTGGGAAAAGGAAAATGGACTGTAGGCCCAAGCATCTGGCAGTCAATTATGGCAATAATTTCAACAAGCAATAATGAGAGATTTAAAACAATAAAAACAGAAAGGGAGAATATAGGTCATTTAATTTATGGTACTAGTCTTCTAACATTTTGATAAAAGGATTTAAAAATAGGAGATTTTGTTTTCTAACACTTGTGTCATTTATTGCATCATTGCATATTTATAAGTCCACTGACTAATGCTAGCTAGTATGAGCTTTCCACACTTAATATACCTTCAGAAAATCTCTATAAGCTTATAAGTTTGTTGACCCTACAATTGAATGAGAGATTGATTTATTTGACCACATCATTAGCAAAGCTACTTTGAAAAACATCATAATTCATAGGAAATTTGTATGGCCATCATAAGGTTTCAGTGAATTGCTCAAGCACAAAATTACTTTCCTAAGAGGAAAATCTTTGCAGTGTTAAGCTTAGAAAACAGTTATGACTCAGCATCCTTGAAGGAAACAGATGGTCTATCCAAGTAGTAACCAAAGAAAGGCTAATGAAATGATTACTTACAGTGATGGGGGCAGGTCCAGAGAACCCAGAATGGACAGAAGCTCCCAAGGACTAGTGACCTTCATGCTCCAGCCCGAGGGGCCAGGTGAGGGAGTGGTGTTCCTAGGAGCATAGCTCTTAACGGAGGCAGCTGGAGAGGCTGGCAGGAAGGGGCAGGGTGGAGGGGGAGGCGGCCATAGGCAGAGAGATGAGCCATTGTCAAAACCTACTGGAGACTGGGATTGACATATATACACTTCTATGTATAATATAGATAACTAATGAGAACTTACTGCATAGCACAGGGAACTCTACTCAGTGCTCGGTGGTGACCTAAACAGAAAGAAGTCCGAAAAAGGGGATAAACATGGAGGTATAGCTGATTCATTTTGCTATACAGCAGAAACTAATTCACCATTGTAAAGCAACTATACTCCAATTAAAAAAAAAAAACAACAACAACAACTATTAGACAGAAAGAGAGCAGGAAATACACCAGAACCTTCCTGTCCTTCCCCACAAGTCTCCAGCTGGTGTATCCACAATGTAAAACGAACTGCAAGAAAGAAAGAGGACAAAGAGCTATGTCAAAGTGTGGATGATGCCTCAAAAAAGGAGCCATCACCCAGGACACAGAATGTGAAGATGGACAAGGGCAGTTGTGGGGGAGGGATGATGCACACGAGATGAAGCAGCTCCGGGAGGGTGCCGTTGGTACTTTTCAAATGGTCAACCTGGCTACTTGAGCAGCCTGCTTTCCAGTTTCACATTTTCGAGAAGCATATGATTCTGCAGATGGAGGACCCTTTGTTGTTCTGTGTTCACAGCCCTGTCATGCCATCCAGATTCCTGCCTAGGTCTTACTTCTGTGCCAAGTCCTCCCTGAGACCTGTTTCCCTAGTGGGTTATGGCTCATCCAATGATGCTACTTAATGCACAGAAGTATTTGACATCTCTGTATTGAAGTCTTAATGAATGAATATATAGGAAAAGTGAACAAAGGCCTTGATAAATTATCCTAAGAAAGAAACCTCAAAAGTGAATTTCCCAGGTTTGAACAGATGATCAGGGGTTATTTAATCCTATTCAATTTTGCCACTGTTTTGCTCTCCTTCCAATCTCATCAGTCAATCAATTATCAACAAAGGGTGAACATAAATGAGTGCTTTCTTTGAGGCTGAACTGAAAGGATGTTGGTATCAAGGGGGCTTGGGAGGGGGTGGGCAGGCATCTAAAAACAGTCATTATGACACGAATTGCTAGTTGAAATAACATTTTGGTGCAAAATGAATCCCTGCTTAATAGGTTTCTAAAGCATTAACTCAGCCAGTTTTATGGAATTACAGACTTTTCCCCTAAACAAGTAATATACTTATTATTCATAATCTACTTATTATTCATAATTTCAAATAACCCTTAAAATACACTCGGTGAAATTGTAGTGCCTGTCTCCCCACTTTACTGGGCAACCTGAGCACACCTTGCCTAGGCTCTGCTCAGACACTGAGCTTCTCCCACTATTACTGGAGGAACAGCTATTTAAATCAAGTGCAAAGGCACATAGTTCAGCCCCCTGGAATTGAGGGTTATTAACAAATAATGCAGAGCTAGAAAAACCAAACCAAGCACCCTCGGATTTATAATCCCGGTTCTTTGTGAGGACACGGAAAAGGAGGAACTTACACTTGAGCATTGATTCCTGCTTTTCCAGATACCAACTGTGCGTCCTGAAGAAAGGAGTTCAGAGACATAGGTTCTGAGGAACTAGGACCCCAGGCAGGCTGTGCTGCAAAACAGGGGTGACCATACGCCTTACTCAGGACATTGTTTTGGGAGGCTGAAAAAGGCTAATATATACAAAACTGATGTGTTGGTGATGATGACTTAATAAAGCTTATTTCTTACACTATGGTGTATAATATTACTAAAACATCCCAGCATTAATGTGTTGATCAGAGATACATAGTGATAAGTGAAAAATTATCATTTATTTTGAACACTTAGTGATGAAAAGAAACAGAGAAGTGCGATGAATATAAATGGATTTTTCATCCTAAGCAACCCCATAATGATTTCCTTCAATTCCTACATACAGTTGTGGTGTAGGAGTAACTTCCACAGAATTACTGAGTTGAGAGGATTACAGGCTTCTCCCCATCTTTTCCTTGCTGATTCATCCTTCACTTAATTAGTTTTCCACTTCCTTTTCCTCTTTTTCTGCACAAGAAATTGAGGAATCTTTCTTAAATCCATCTCCTGTCCTTTTTTACCGTACCCTGAAATTTAGGTCACCATGATGCCTTGTCTAGACTATGTATTAATGTTCTGTTTTCCATTTTTCTCCTTAAAATCACTACTCTGTTGAGTGATCTCAGATACAAGAAAACCAGTCCAAAGGGTCTAAGCTTTGTAAACCCAAACCACTATTTCCAGCTGCTCCAAAACTTGGCTTCCTCCTCTTTTCCAAATCTCTTGCTATCTTTGGCTTGTGCTTGGTTGCCTAATAATATCACGTGGTGAAACTGTCCAGAGGTGGTAAAAATTCTTGTGAATGCAAGATGTCCGCCCCCTGTAATAACTGCTACTCACCCTCCAGGAAACTCCGCCTCCACAAACTGGGTCACATGGTCTAACAGCCACACTCTGCTTCCTCTCACGATAGTGAAATGAAGCGATCTCTGAATTTCTTCCTGCCCACAGACGATGACCTGCTTTCAGTCACAGACAGTGTCTACCTCTCATCCTCTTACCCCAGTTCCAAATGCAATGTTCTAGACCCACAAGGAGCACCGTGCTCTGATGAGTTTCCAAACATGCAAGAAGGATCCACAAATGCACGAGTGACTTATACCACAACTTCTGTGACATCTACCCCCAGGAGAGTTAAATTGCCACTTGGATTATCCCATTTCACCTCTGTTACACTCACTTTGACACTCGATGTGTTAATAAAATCTACTCCTGACACTTCCATAGCTGTGGAGTTGGGGGTTTTCCAGTCCGCTGTGAACCTACTGAGCAATTTTCTGTGCTAATGTAATTTTCAGTCATCCTTGCTTGATCAGCAATGGAGCTGATCATGATGCAGAATAAAGACAGCATGAGTTGGATCTACCTTTATTTCTTTTAGTCATTAAATGTTCACAAGTAGATGATAAATTTTCTCTACTTCAATATATTTCCTTGACATAAAAAGCACTAAAAGGGAATTAAACTTTCATAAAAACTCTAATATGCTCTGTACATATTTCCCTGTCAAAGAAGCTGTTTTTAGTTAAGACTTGTAGGATATTCAGTTTCAATCAGTGTAAGTTTAAATAAATTCATTTCAATCTTCACTTTCCCTTCCAGCTATAAATCTGGGAAGACCTACAGCATTAATCTGATCTCATTTTCAATGTAAGGGCAATGGGGAAGACATTTTATTGATATTAAACAGAAAATTACAATAGGTGATTAAATTAAATCTCTGGGTTGAAAGATATAGTAATAGAATTAAATCAAATTCTGTCACCTTAAATCAAGATATTTAACTGTAAAGGCCTGTTGTTAGGGAACCACAAAGCTACTCCAAGCATGATTTTTTATGCACTGTTAAAAAAAAGAGAGAGCAAGAGAGAGAATTTACTGGTGAAGAAAAAGGGATATTTTTGCACATGTGTAGCTGATGTCACCTCTAAACGTAAATGGTCACATTTACTTGATTCACAAGACATAGAATGTTGACCCCAGTAGGCAATTTATTTTTCTGCTAATTTGACAGCAAAGACTGGGTGGTATAGTACAAGAGACAGTGATCATCAACTTCCAGCTTTAAACCAAGCCATCTCCAAGATCCTTCCAGCTCTGATGTTCTGAGATTCTCAGATTCTGGTGGGTATCCACTCCAGTGCAAATGTTACTAAGAATAGCTCCACTGTGGGTTCACGGGATAAACTGAAAGCTGAAAACAAGAACACAGCTTGCAAATCTGTACTATGGCTTTCCAAACAAATTAACCATGCCAACCATGAATGCAGATTAGGTTGAAACCCTTGAAGCAAAACTTTACTTACAGACACCAACTTTTAGATAAGACCATGTCAAAAAGATCTAACAATAAGTTCGCATGGATTAGCTCTATAAATAAGTCTACTCACTCACTGTTCTAGTGATTTTCTTGATTTATGAATCCTGATCATAACTAGTGAGACTGTCTTGAGACTAATTCTCAGCCTCAAAGCTTTAGGGAAACCCTTCCATGGCACCCCTTACTTGGGGGATGCCCTCAGTTTTAAGGAAATATGTTCTTTTCTGCAAAAACTAAGAAACCTAAATTCATTTGACTCTGTATGTGTTTTTCATGGTCTTTTTTTCACACTGTAGTTTCTAAATCATAAGGCTATTATAAAGACTCAATAAACTTGTGTACCTGGTACAAGGTAAATTTTAATAATGTCAGATATTGCTACTTGGAAGTTATCAATGTATTGATGTTATCAAGCCCAAGCTCACTTTGCTTGCCATGTGACAAGCAATAAATTGGAGGCCAATAAATTGGAGAAGAAGTGTCGAGGCAGCGAATAATGACTTTATTCACAAAAGTCAGCAGACAGGGAAGACACAGACTAATGTCTAAAAATAACCATCTTATCAGGGTCTGGATGCCAGGTTCTTCTATGGAACAGAGAGGGAGAGGAGTTGAGGAAATAAAAGAAAAAGGCCATAAGTCTTGCAAAATATCTCTTGGAATGGCCAGCCTGTGGGGATAGGATGTATTTTCTTTTTTTTTTTTTGCAACCATTCACAGATGGACAGGGTCTGGATATTTCCCTGAACAAAGGCACCTTGGTTTAACATTCAAGTAGGGAGATGATGTTCCCGGAGGTAGGCCATTTTGTTTAAACAATATCCTTTTAGGAACAAATGAAATGGGAAGCAAAGGTTAAAGTAAAAGAAACAGATCTAACATGGAGTCAGAATTTGATCTTCCTTGTAACACTGACTGTGAACTCCAAAGCCATCCTTCACTGCCTTGCTCTGCTGGATGGAGTTGGTCCTTCTCAATATTTCTTTTCGCGACTGGCATGATGCTGGCTCAATGGCTTATGGGCCAGATGTTCAGCACAGCCTCCCAGAATCAGCACAGAGCGAGCTCCATGTGCTCTGTACCAGGGACTTGCATCACCCTCAAAAGAAGCTTTTGTACTCACTAGGCCTAGGGATTCTTTCCTGCTCCTTTGTCTCCTCCTACAGCCTATGGACAGGTCCAGTTAAGGCAATCAGCCACCTTGTCCACCAATCTGGGCCACAGCCACACCCTTGTCAACCAGGTGTAAGTGCAACGTTGAGGAGAAAACCCCCTCCACACTTGTTCCTTCCTCTGGGGTGCTCTTTCAGCCTTCAGGATTTTTCAGAGTTCTGTCTTACTCCTTCTCTCCCGTTGGGCAAGAAGCCCCAGCAGGACTGCTGTAGAAGCAGCTGGAGGGCATTTTCACTGTGTTGTACCAACTACCAAAGAGAGATGTTACCAGTTCTTTATGTTAAAGTTTATGTTAGTTTACATAAAGTACTAAATACATAAGGTATTAATTTACATAAAGTTTACATTAAAGTAAATTTTACTTTACATTAAAGTTACCAATTCTCTACTTTAAAATTTCCCTGTTGAAGTGACCAATGTGCTTCCTGTCTCCTGACTAAACCCTGAATAATGCAGCTACTTGAACTATTGATTGTTCAAATGGAACAATGTTTATACAGATTTACTTCCAGACTTCTCTGTATCTCTTACTCTTTTTGGATGCTTCACTTCTGACCAAGAGCCCTCAGGACTTAACCTGACACCTAATTTGGGATTGTCTATGTGTTAATGCCTTCCCACTCTCTACCTATGATCCCTTTGTTAAGGAAATGGTTTGAATCACCAGTTTTCCTTCAGGCTTTCTGGAAAATTCTGGTAAAATGCCAAGCTCCACATTGACCTCAGTTTCATGAAATGATGCTTGTACTGTAGTAACATTCAGGTAATGATCACCATGTCAGTTTCCCTCTACTTGTATGCACAAATCTTGTCTTTCTTCCTTATAGAAGAATAGGGAGACTAGGTGATGTTAATAATAATATTACTAGTAATAATAACAACAGCAGAGCTTTTTTTGTCAGGGACTGTGTTAAATATATTTTATTTAATTCCCACAATAGTCCTATTAGTTAGATAATGTTCTATATACGTATTATAAATAGTAATACTGAAACTTGGAGAAATTTAGTGTCTTGGCCAATATCAAGCAGTTAATAAGTAGCAATACATTGGTGACCTGATGCGAAGAGTTGACTCATTAGAAAAGTCCCTGGTGCTGAGAAAGATTAAAGGCAGGAGGAGAAGGGGATGACAGAGGACAAGATGGTTGGACGGCATCACTGACTCATGGACATGTTTGAGCAAGCTCCAGGAGATGGTGAAGGACAGGGAAGCCTGGTATATAGTAATCCATGGGGTCACAAAGAGTTGGACGTGACTGAACAACTATAAGAAGAAGAAGCAGATCTGAGGCAAGTAAACTATGGCTGATTATTCAAAATTAAATTGTTGTTACTTAGCTCACGTTACTCCAAAAGTGGGCTTCCCTGGTGACTCAGTTAGTAAAAGTCTGCCCACAGTGCAGGAGACCCGAGTTTGATCCCTGGGCTGGGAAAATCTCAGAGAAAGAAATGGCAACCCACTCCAGTATTCTTGCCTGGAGAATCCCATAGACAGAGGAGCCCAGCAGGGCTAGTCCATGGAATTGCAAGAGTTGGACATGACTGAGTGACAAATTCCAAAAGTGGTCACAGTTTCACTTCCCTATGATTTTTAAAATTTATTATATCATCAATAACTACTTTATAACTACTGAATTTATTCATCACTCATGGTATTTCATTGAATATCACTATTTAAATATCATTGTCACAGTGACATTTGATGAACATCGACATTCTAGGAATCAATGAACTAAAATGGACTGGAATGGGCGAATTTAACTCAGATGACCATTATATCTACTACTGCAGGCAGGAATCCCTCAGAAGAAATGGAGTAGCCATCATGGTCAACAAAAGAGTCCGAAATGCAGTACTTGGATGCAATCTCAAAAAAGACAGAATGATCTCTGTTCGTTTCCAAGGCAAACCATTCAATATCACAGTTATCCAAGTCTAAGCCCCAACCAGTAATGCTGAAGAAGCTGAAGTTGAACTGTTTTATGAAGACCTACAAGATCTTTTAGAACTAACTCCCAAAAAAGATGTCCTGTTCATTATAGGGAACTGGAATGC